>CM039722.1:21346678-21946678 GCA_022539455.1 Dendrobium nobile | reverse complement strand
ATTAAGTCTTTTGACTCAATTATTATAGTTTTATTTTTATCATATACAATAGACAAACAATAAAGAATTTTATTGACTTTCTGTGAGTTAGTTAGTTCCCTACCTAATGGATTCAATAAAGTGACTATTTTTATAAAACAAGTATACATGTCAGTGATTGATTTATTCAGTTTCATATAAAAAAATTTGTAATTGTGTAATAGAATGTTTAATCTAGACTATTTCACTTCATTAGTTCCTTCATACATTATGCAAAGTCTATACCAAATTTCTTTTTCTGTTTTATAAGTTGAAACACGCATATAGTCTTCCAACTTAAGTGAACAAAAAATGATATTTAAACATTTAGCATTTAACTGAGCTAATTATTTTTCCTCTACTTTCTAATTAGTAAATGGTGTTTTAGTTCTAACGCCATCAACAAGTCTAGTTGGTCTAGTGTAACCTTCCTGCACTAAAATCTACATGCGATAGTCAAGCAATTAAAATAAATTAAACATACAAGTTTTCCGAAAATTAAAAGGAATGTTATCAAATAGTAGTGATCTAGTGATTAAATATCCTTCAGGTGTTTTACAGTTTCCAAAAGTATCCATGATCATTTTAAAAAAGTTGTCTAAACCTTAATTTTTGAAAGTAGGCTCTAATACTACTTGAAAGTTTGAATAGGTTGTTAGACCTATAATTATACCAAGGCTAACCAAGAGGGGGGGGGGGGTGAATTGGTAATTTAAAAATTATCTTAAAAAGTTTTAAATTGATTTTATATTTTTTAATCACAATGATAAAATTTTCAAAAATATTTTTCCAACCACAACATAAAAACTTACAGAAAATAAAAATATAGTAAAAAGGTAAAAATTGAAGAACACGGAATTTTATATTGGTTTGGTCCAACTAGTCCTACGTCAACTCCTTGGAAACTCTCTCTTCAAGTTTTTCACTATACCAAAGTGACTCACCTTTTACTCCCACAACTAGGTAGAGATGCCGTTATAATTACCCACTCATTCACTAATCCCCGCTGTAGTAGAGTACCGTCATCCTTTTTCATCCTCCTGATGACAATAGAGAATTGGCATCCTTTCACACCATCCTGGCATCCGCAGAGTCTGGATATCCTTTAAAAATCTTCTTTCAGGAGTCTTCAATAAAGTAGGGAAGAACTTTTAAGAACAAGCAAGAGATCCTCACTGTTGGGCAACCTTTTAAATCCCTTCACAAATCCCTCTTAATAGATCTCTCACTCTCCAATCCCATGACACTCTCCCAAACACTTCCAAGTTCACTCTCAAAAGAAATTCACAGTAGGAGTTCTGTAGGAAGTCAGTTTTTAGAACCTTATATAAAAAGGACAAGAAAAAATGTCTAGAAAACTAAAAAGTTCAATTTGATCGTATTGTAGAATATGGTACTACTTCATACGTACAAATAGCTCAAAAAGTTCCCATACGATCTTGGTGAACTTATTTTGTACTATATAAGTTATTTGTATGAATTGACATCATATAGTATGAACAGTTCAAAATTGATTAAGTTCATCTGGTATGATTTCGTACGAACCCATTTCATACTCTGATCATCATCTACATGAACCCCACATCGTATAGTATGAACTGTTTAAATCAAATCATGCTTCATATGGTACGAATATGGATGATCTAATTTTGTACTCTAGATGTCGTCTGTACGAACCCAAGTTCATATAGTACAAACCATTCAAAAATTTTTTCTATTAATATGAAGTGAGCTAGTATGCACACATTTCATACTTTGGATGTCATATGTATGAAACAAATTTTGTACAGTACGATCAGTTAAAAATAAGGTGAGTTCATTTGGGATGAATATATATTTGTCCATTTCATACTCTGGATGTCATCTATAAAAACCAAAGTTCATACAGTACGAGAAGTACAAAAAAAACTTTCTAAGGCATGATTTGATTAACTTGTTTCTGGAGGAACGCACAGGTCAAATCATCTAGTATGAATCTAACTTCGTACAATATTATTAGTTTTAAAAATATAAGTTTTAACTCACTACCCAAGTATGTGTGTGCACTATTACATGATTACAATCACACTCTCTTAGACTCAAGAAAAAGTGAAAAAGTATAGACTTTAATTACAAGAAACTCTAATCTACTATATCTTAATGACTTTGGTAGTTTGGAGTATGATTTTTCTAAAACAGGAGTACACACAAACAACATGAGCATAATTCTTCCAATATGTGTTAGGAGAAATAATAATCAACATAAGAATATTTTAGTATCATCAAAAACTCACTTGACATAAAAACATATATTTGAAAACAAAGTCACAACAATGTTTCTCTTTTTGATGATGGAAAAAAAATTATTATTTGAGTAAACACTTAAAGCTATTTTTCTTCTAAGCTCCTCATAAATGAACGACCAATGTAAAACAAGGGGTAGGGGTTCCAATGAAAATATTAAAAACACAAACAAAAAACAAACAAAATCTACTTAAACAAATTAAACAAAAACTACACGAACAAAACAACACGATCATACTCACATGAGCACAATACACACATTAACATAATACAATATTTACATACACCCTAAGTTACAGAGAGAAGCTCCCAAATTTTTAATTTGCTTTTCAACATTTTCCTTTTTCAGTTCGTTGGCAAACTTTTTGCTCGGGATGGTGGGCCTCCCATCGGCCATCTGATGGTTGAAATTCTACTGCTCATCCGTGATTGGCTCCTGTGTCGATCTTAATCCAGTTGTTTCTTTATTAGGCGTTGGTAATCAAAAGTTTGGCCATTTTAATGCTCCCTTGGTTATCAGAGAACCACGTGATGTCAAATTAGATTCCCCTTGTACTGTGACTGGTAAGGGAAAGCAAATCATTGATGATTTTACTACTACTCCTCTTAAGATTGGCATTTCCAAATTAATAGATTTTGGATCATTTTCTTCAGATATGAAACTTTTTTTTAATAGGTTTGGTAATTATTCCAAGCCTATTTTGATTTTGGAGGGAGTTCCTTCTGTCCAAAATAAAGATGTTAATCCATCAGCTGTTTGTGATAATGCTCCAAATAAAAATTATGTTTTTTAGGTTCTAGGAGGGAATCATATTGTTGTTCAAAAATTAGATGATAAAGTTCTTGCTAACACTTGGGTTAAGCAACCATATATTAAAGTTGATCTGTCGAAGGAAGAACCTTTTTTTACTGATGAGGGTATAATAGTTAAACTGTATGAACCTTATGTTCATATCAACTCGAATAAGCTTCAGTATTCAGTTGTGGTGAAGGTGTTTGGTAGATTTATCCTAATTCAGGTGATTGCAAATGAATTGCGATGCCAATGGTCACAGTTTAGAAATTTTAATTTAATAGTTCTTGGTTTTTGATGGGTGCTATATTCATTTTTTTCAAGTGAACCTAAAGAGAATGTCTTATCTGATGTCCCTTAGTTTGTGAATGGTCACATTGTAGGACTTGACAAATGGAATTCAAACTTCTACCAGATTCTTTAAAAGGCTTGTCATCTCCTGTTTGGGTTTGAATGCCCCATCTGAAAGTTCGTTAGAGATGTTAAGCCCTATAGAACTGGCCTAAGGCTAACCAAGAGAGGCGGTGAATTAGTATTTTAAAAAATTTCTTTAAGCAAAAAGAACAATTATCATAAACCAAATCACCACAAAAATAAGTGCGGAAGAAAATAAATGTGGAAGCAATAAAAATAAGAACACAAGGGTTTATAGTGGTTCGGTCAACTCGACCTACGTCCACTCTCTAGAGGCGCCCTCCAAGTATTGCACTACAATCGTGACTCTCCTTTAGCCCGCACAGCTAGGCGGAGAAGCCCTCACAAAAACACCTCCTTTTTGCCACACCCGGCAAGGCACAAAACCCAATTCCTTTTGCTTCCTCCTGAAGCAGGCAGAGAACCACGATCACTTACTGAAACTTACCTCTCCCAACCCTTCCAAGGACAAGAGACTCTATGGAAGAAGAGTGAAACAATGCTTGGAGCAAACCTTGTGAATTCCCTCACAAGCTCCCCCTCACAAGATCCTCTTTCTCTCTCTCTCCCTCTCTCTCTCTCCTTTAGGTTTTCTCAGGTCAATAAAATAGCCAAGGATAATAAAAAATGTTGAATAAGAGCTCTTAAATAGAAGAGCTTCAAAGGAGCTCATTAATTGTAAGTTGCCGAATTTATCATCCAGGACGATATGGAAATCGTCCTGGCCGATCAGTACAAATTTTATAAGATTGGCCAGAGCATCACCCTGAATGCAAACTGGATGATTGAAAATTTGCTTGATCATCCCGAATGATATCATGATCGTCCTGGCCGATAAGTTCAAATCAGAGGAAAATCGTCCAGAGCATCGCCTTAAATTTGAGCTGGCCAAATACAATTAAGGGTTTTTGAATAGATCATCCTGGCCGATCCTGCGATCATCCAGAATTATGTGATCGTATCAATTATCCTTAATTACTTTCTTAATTCCTGGATTAACTTAGGCATAATTGTGTAATATCGTTCAAGCTGATCTCATGATCATCCTGGCCGATTTCCAAAAATACAGAATACTTAAATTGATCAAGGCAGCAATTTCTTTATGTATTGAGCATATCGTCCTGGCCTATACAGGTATCTTCTAGGCCGATCAGTTAATTACGACTGCCTTAACTAAGAAATCTTGATTAGATCTTCTATTTTGAGCTTGATCGTCCAGGACGATATAAAAATTGTCCGGGATGATGTGAGAAAAAACACAAGTTCTAAATCTCTCAAGTGTGTGTGTGTGTAGGGTTACTTAAAATCAGTCACTTTAAGCAATTACAATTGACTAAAAAAGGAAGAGGAAACTAAAAACACAAACTAAAGCAACTAAAAACACAATACATAAAAAGAAAGCAATATACAGAAAATAGAAACTAAAACTACATAAACGAGGGATCCTGATCTTCAGATGGAGGTGGAGGTGGTGGAGCCTGCTGAAAGTAGCTAGCTAGCATATTAAACTAAGCATTGAACCAGGCTATGTCCTGGTCGTGCTGCTGCTGCTGGTGAGTAATGTATCTGTCAAAATGGGCTAAGTCCTTCGTGCGGTGCTGCTCGTAGTGGGTCATGTCCTCGGAATGTTGCTGCTCCTGTTCAACAATGTAAGCGTCGAAACGGGTCTCCCAATGATCAAATCTCTCTACTAACTGGTCAAACTGTGAGTGCTAGCAAAGAGGAATAGGATCAAGAACAGGAACGGGACCGTCCTCCTCTTTGGCCCCCTGAGGTTCCCCATCTCCTGGGAGGAGATGAGTACTGTGAAGGACATTAAATGAATTGTTTGAGTAGCAGGGAGGCGGATGGTTGGGGTGAGCAGGTAATTGAAGATTGTATTTGGTTTCAAGAACATATGAGATGATGTGTCCCAAAGCCAGATTTGGTTTCCTTTATGACCCGGATCACGGATTGCAGTTAAATGATCAATGTATCAAAAAATTAGATCAGTAGCATTAAAATATCTATGGGCCATGATGTAAAAGGTGGTAAGAGAAAGTAATAGGGTGATGTGGATTCGATCCCCGGCTTTTAGAATTATGAAAGTGCGAAGGACATGTTGGATTGTCCTAGCATCTTTGACTAAAAAGCTAGTCTCTCCAACATGAAAGAGAGAGTTGGTTTGGCATAGAAAATGATTTGCAGTGGACCAGTTGAAGTCAGGATCATAGATAATTAAATGTAGCTTATCCTCGGTGGTGGATAGCTGCAGTAGTTTAGCACAGTCTTGATATGTGATCTTGACTGGGCGTCGATTCACATAGGAGGTTAGGGCAGTGTAGGCAACTTTTATTCAGAGATTTTCAAAAAATTCAAACAGAAGTTCGGAGGCAAAAGGGACTTCTAGAGTAAGAATGAAGCAGAGAGAAGTGTGAGTGAAGAGATCTAGTACCGGATATGAAAGGTAGGCAGGATTGATTATCTTAGAGAGAGTGATGTTGCATTCCTTGTACTGATGGTAAGCTACTTGATCCTCTACTTCCCTGAATCGAGGGTCCAGAGTGGCCCTCGAGGAACTTCTAGAAGCTTGTCGGACTCACTTTCCACCATCCATAGTAAGAAATTAGAAAGTAGAAATGAGATAAGAAAAAGCTTTGAGGTGAAAACCATGGCTGGAATGGCTTGAATTTAAAGAAACAGCCGCATCATCCAGGATGTTCATAGAATCGTTCAGGATGATTTGGTTCAAATATTACGTACAGTCCGATTGGTCAAAAAGGCAATCCGATCTTCCAGGCCGATTAGATATCGGCTAGGATGATTAGACACAGGCGATCATCCTGAGGAGTCAAGCCGGAGGACCATTGAAATAGCATATCGTCCAGGCCGATTAGGTGTATCGTCCAGGATGATGCACAATAATTGATCATACGACCGAAGTTAAAATATTTTAAATCTGTGCCACGTGTATCGTCTAGAACGAACAGTGGATCGGCCAGGATGATTGTCCAATAATGGATCGTCCAGGGTCAGTTTTTAGGATTTAAATGTACTGACACGTGGATCATCTAGGATGATCAGGTGTTTCGGCCTGGACGATGACCATAATTGCATCGGTCAGGACAAAAATTGTATCGGCCACGACGATCAAAAAAAGATTGTAACATAGTTTGATCATATCAGCCAGGATGATGTGACAAGAATTGAAAACCATAGGACAGATGGAGATGATCAAAGAAAACCCCAAAAAAAATAAATACAAACAAAAAAACTACAAAAATAGATAAAAATAAGAAAAGAAAAAAATGAAGTTTTTTATTTTTAATTTTTCTATTTTTTTTTGTTCTTAGCAAAGCAAGCATATGACAAATTTCCCAAATAATTAAATTTTAAAGATTTGAAAGATCAATGAGTTAAAAATGTCACAATCTAAAAACGGTAGAAAATCTGATCCTGTTTACCCTAGCTCAGACTTCTTTCAGGATAAAAATTGTCTTTTGAAAACAAGAGGTCTTACTCAGAATAAATTGGATAAAAAGAAGATCCGTTCAAAACTTGGTTACAAATAAAATATCTTATAAAATAGTATACCAAAGTAATTTATCTCTATCATGGAATTTGAAATCAAGCATTTGAAAACATCAAATAACCCATGAGTCCCTCTAAGTTTTAAAAGTTTTGAAAAGAGAGGATAACTTGCATTTAGTGGGCTCATTTTATGTCTCTTGTCACTTTGATTGACTCTTTGAGCGTCTTTGATTTTTGATACACTTTCATGTATATACTTTTCTTTTCAATTTGGCGTCATTGGCTATTTTTTTTTTGCAAGCTAAAAACTCTTTAACAAACCCTTAAAAAGGTTCTTAGTTGTGATTATATCTTCTAGATTTTAGAGAAGATGAGCTCTCTCTCTAACATAGGGAAGAACAAACCATAAAACAAAAATCAAACTCAAATGATAAGTGCAATGACAAGATTTCAATTAACTTGAAAGATATATAAGAACTTTGGATCATATATATAAGATAGACTATTGTAGCAAGGTAAAAAGGATCTTAATTTCAAAAACCATTCGTTAAAATGAGATAGACTTTTTATTTAGGAAAGAAAACTATATCACCAAAAGAGGTTAGAGGGAGGGAATTCATCAACGGTGTTTTCCTCCTTTAACTGATTTAGAAATGCTAATCATTGGCCATAAATCTCCAAAGTTTAAGAACAAGGAAAAATCATCATAAAGAAAATAAAAGTAAAAAATGACTAGAACAACAAAAAAAAAAACTATCACAAAAACAAAACATAACAATAATTAAAATGCAATTCAAGAATTTGTTAAGCAGCAAGTTTAAGCAGTTATGAGTTACGAGCCTCTATTTGTCCAAGTATCCTATGCTCTCACGAGGTCTTCGCTGAGAGAAATCCTATAAGAATCAACAACTGTTAGATTTAGGAACCCAAATAGGTTTGGGTCCCTTCTCATGAAAAGTAGAATTTAATGCATGTGTGCTATGCTATGAATTATGCAATTTTGGTCTCCACACCCAATGTGTACTACGATGAACAGTGCAAGTGTGTGAGATGCGTCCTAGCAAGCCACATGAAAAGCATCTAACACCATGAAAAGGATTTCTTAAATGGTTTGGAATGTAATGCCTCTTCCTAGGTCTTGGCTTTAGATCAGAAGTAGGTGTCATCCAATTTCTCTTAATTGAATCCAATTCATCTTTAAGCCTAAACTTAGTATCTTCCAAAGCATTATTATTAATCCTCAAGATGCGCTCTATTTTTTTAGATTTCTTCAAATCAGATTTGAGTGAGGTGTGTGAAACTTTTAATGCATCATGCTCATCAGTTAATTCTGAATGCTTTTTGTTTAAATCATCAAATTTATCAAGTAGAGCCATGTGATTTGAATTGATCGTAGAATGATCTTTGAGAATAATTTCATGCTCTTTTTTTAAATTTAAAAGTTCCAAATTCAAACTACCATGAGTTTTCTTAAGTTTTTTGTATGATGCATGAATTTTCTCACAAATTTCGAACAATTGATCATAAGTTAGTTTACATACCTCTTCTTCATCACTTTAATCAATATGATCTTTTGCCATTAAGCACAAGTTTGTTGTTTCATCTTCAGGTTCAGTCTCCAATGAATCAGTTACAGAATCCGCCCAAAATGTCTTTTGAAGTCTCTTTTTGTCCTTCCCGAGCTTGGGTTTTTCCTCACCCTTTTCTTTTCTTGTGTGATCTTGAAGTGTAGGACAATCTGCTCTGACATGTCCAGGCTTCCTACATTCAAAGAAAACAACATCAGAAGATCTTTTAGAATTTTTATTATCCTTACCTTTTATCCAACTTTGATGATGCTTGTGATTCTTCCTTAGAAAGCTTTTGAATTGCCTTGTGATAAAGGCAATGTCATCTCTCTCAGACCCGAAAGAATCAGAGTCAAATTCGTGCGCCTTCAGTGCCACTATTTTCTCCTTCTCTTTCTCACATTCATCAAGATTTTTTTGATTCACCCCTTACTCATAAGCAATGAGTGAGCCAAGTAAGTTATCAATCGAATATGTATTCAAATCTTTAGATTTAGTGATTGCAGTATTTTAACATCAAAAGACAAAGGTAAGCATCTAAAAATCTTGTTTACTTTTTCATAATTTGAAAGATCTCTTCCTAAGGCATGCAAAGAAGTAACAATCTGAGTAAATATCATATACATGTTAGAAATTGATTCATGAGGTTTCATACAAAAAAGTTCATAGTCATGCAAGAGAATATTCAAACGGGATTGTTTAACTTTATTAGTGCCTTCATAAGTAAGACACAATTTATCCCAAATTTCTTTACCAGTTTTGCAAGTGGAAACAGGCATGTATTCTTCTGATTTTAAAGCACAGAAAAAGCAATTAAGACATTTTACATTTAATTGAGCCAAATCCCTATCATCTAAAGTCCATTCAGTAAAAGGAAGTGGAACAGTAATGCCATTAAGTTTACCAGTTGGAGGTGTGTAACCATCCTTAACAAGCATCAACATGCGATACTCAGTAGATTATAAAAATATAGACATGCGAGTTTTCAAAAAATCAAATGAGATATTATGAAACAAAGGTGGTCGGGTAATAGAATACCCTTTCGGTGTATTACGATTCCCAAAGTTGCCATGGATCAAAATTCAAAAAGTTTTCAAACTTAGATTTTATGAATTCTACTCTGATACCACTTGAAAGTTCGTTAGGGATGTTAAGATTTATAGAACTTGCCCGAGGCTAGCCAAGAGGGGGGTGAATTGGTATTTTAAAAAATTTCTTTAAGCAAAAAAGAACGATTATCATAAACCAAATCACCACAAAAACATGTGCGGAAGAAAATAAATGCGAAAGCAGTGAAAAAAGAACACAAGGGTTTATAGTGGTTCAGTCAACTCGACCTACGTCCACTCCCCGGAGGTGCCCTCCGCTTATTGCACTACAATCGTGACTCTCCTTTAGCCCCCACAGCTAGGCGGAGAAACCCTCACAAAAACCCCTCCATTTTGCCACATCCGACAAGGCAGAGAACTCAACTCCTTTTGCTTCCTCCTAAAGCAGGCAGAGAACCACGATCACTTACTGAAATTTACCTCTCCCAACCCTTCCAAGGATAAGAGACTCTAGGGAAGAAGAAGTGAAACAATGCTTGAAGCAACCCTTGTGAATCCCCTCACAAGCTCCCCATCACATAAGATCCTCTCTCTCTCTCTCTCTCTCTCTCTCTCCCTCTCTCTCTCCTTTAGGTTTTCTCAAGTCAAGACAGCAGCTAAGGATAATCAAAAAAGTTGAGCAAGAGCTCTTAAATAGAAGAGCTTCAAAGGAGCTCATTAACTGAAAGTTGCCGACTTTATCGTCCAGGACAATATGGAAATCGTCCTGGCCGATCAGGACAAATTTTATAAGATCGGCCAGAGCATCACCCTGAATGCAAACTGGATGATTAAAAATTTGCTTGATTGTCCCGAACGATATCACGATAGTCTTGGCCGATCAGTTCAAATCAGAGGAAAATCATCCAAGCATCGCCCTGAATTTGAGCTGGCCGATATTTCTCATCCAGAAGCAACTAAGGGTTTTTGAATAGATCATCCTGGGTGATCCTGCGATCATCCAGGACGATGTGATGGTATCAAATATCCTTAATTACTTCCTTTGTTCCTGGATCAATTTAGGCGTAATTGTGTAATATCGTCCAGGCCGATCTCATGATCGTCCTGGCCGATTTCCAAAAATACTTAATACCTAAATTGATCAAGACGGCAATTTCTTAATGTATTGAGCATATCATCCTGGCCGATACAGGTATCGTCTAGGCCGATTAGTTAATTACGGCTGCCTTAACTAAGAAATCTTGATTAGATCTTCTGTTTTGAGCTCGATCATCCAGGATGATATAAATATCATCCATGACTATGTGAGAAAAAACATAAGTTCTAAATCTCTCAAGTGTGTGTGTGTATGGTTACTTAACATCAGTCACTTTAAGCAATTACAATTGACTCAAGAAAGAAAAAAGAAAATTACAGACTGACTCAATCCTAATCTACCTAGTCTTGAGCTGATTCCGATTTCCGTCCGATCTTTGAGTGTTGAAAAGTTAGTTGAAAAAAAGCAGTCATAGTGAAACAAGATTTATTTTCTATCATCAAAATCATAATCCAAAAAACATGTTTGTAACACCATCTTCCACTATATTATTGGGATCAAATCAAAGTGTCAAGAATTGCTTCTTTGATTGGAACACCACTCTTTATATATGGTGATATGTTCCAATGTGGAGAAGGAAATTTGCAAGAGTCTGCGATCGGGTAGATCTTGACAAAAAACATCCTTTGGGTGTTTGGGTGGAATGGTTGAATGAACGATTCTTTCAAAAGGTTGAGTATGAGAAGATATCATCATTCAATTTCAAGTGCAAAAAGATTGGGCATTTAATTGATGCTTGTGGTTTGAAGGTGGTGGTAGGAGGGAAGGGTGATGTGGGGAAGTAAGATGAACTTGGGAAGGTTTCCATTGAAGATCAGCCAAAGACAAACATTAATAACTCTGCTTATGCGACTTGTATTTTGGTTAATCATAGAAGATTAAGTAAAATGATTGTGGGATCATAGAATAAAGTTAACTTGCCAAAAGTGAAAGCAATTTTCAAAGTTCATGTGCCTGAAGTGTCACCTCCTGATCTTGAAAAATTTCAAATGGTGGTTGTTGTAGACTCAATTATGGAAGAGACGGAATTAGCTCTTGTTAGGATTATAGCGCAAGATGGTTGTAATAAGGTATTGTGGAAAATAATGTGAATCTAAAATCAATTATTGTAGAGTCTGCATATAAGGGAGGCAATGTATTATAAAATATGGCTAAAGATTTGTGTTCTTCTCACAAGGTTGTTGTTAATGATTGTAATAGCTTTAAAATACTATAAACACTATGTGGAGAGGAGGCTATTATGGATGGAGCTACTAATTTTGTTAGAGAAGATGTAGAAGAAGGCAAATTGAAAGATTCAGTAGCTTTAGTCAAAATTCCATAGGAGTCTTCATTGTCTATTTTAATTGAAGAGGTTGATATGAATATCAAGGCAGATTGCCATAGAGGTTTGGATATTGTTGTTTCTGGAGGTAATAAACCTAAATTTCTTAAGGAACTTAGGTCTCTTGGACCTTTAAACTCATCATCTAGGCCTAAAAAGGTGAATGCATTAAAAAAGAAGAGGAGCAGTGGGTCCTTCCCTCTTATTGGCTTAATGAGTTCCTTATCTTTTTGGAACTGTAGGGGGCTAACAAAAGATATGCCTCCTTGTATTTGAAAGATTTTGTTAAGGATTGGAATGTTTTTTTTTTTTTTTAGAATATATGAAGCTAAAATTTCTTCTATTAGTAGAAGTGAGTTTAATAAATTCATGAGAGTTGATTGGTATTTCTTTCTCTTTCCTTTCATTTGGATGTATGGTGGTATTTTGGTGATCTGGAGGACTGATTTGTCTACTTTTTCTTTGTTGAAAGCTTTAGCTCATTGTGTTATTAGAGAGCTAAAGATTGATAATAAAGGTAGATGAGTGGTATCTACAATTTATGGTAGTAAGGACTTGAATAAAAGAAGAAAGTTATGGGAGTGTGTGGAGTTACATTCGACTTTGGATGTACCTTCTATAGTAGGGGGGAGATTTTAATTGCATCTTGTCTCAGGAAGATAAAAGGGGTGGGAAATTTTTTTCCTTTTCCCAAGGACCAGTGGAGATGAAAAAATTTATGAACAATAATGATTTGCATGATGTGGGGGTTATTGGTCCTAAATACACTCGGTGCAACAATAAGAAAGGTAATGCTCACATTCTTAAGGACTTGATAGATGCTTATTTAATTCCAACAAGTTTGAAGTGATTCATCAGGCTTCTGTTAGGCACTTGGTGAGGGTTTCTTCTAACCATTGCCCCATTGTTCTGAAAATCTTCCTCCAAAAGAATTATCACAAAATATTTTTGAGATTTGAAGATATCTGGTTATTATATTCGGTGTCAGCAGCAATTGTGAGTAAATACTGGAATAAGTTTGGTTGTGGAGATGCTGTGGAAGCCCTCAAAAGGAAATTATACAGATCTTTGAGAGCTTTGTATTTTTGGAGCAAAGTTAAGAATCAGTATTTAATGAACCTTAAGGAAGAATTGAAGAACTTCAGCTGGAAGAATCAATTGGAGTTAATATTTTTAGGAGAAGCTTTTGCTATTAAGGTCCAAAATTAATGATTTAAATGTCTCACTTGCCCGATTGAATACATGGTGGAGATAAAGAGCTAAGGTGAGATGTCTAGGTGAAGGTGACATTAATTCAAACTTTTTCCATGCTTTTGCTAATGGGAGAAGAAATGTCAATCTTATTAATCAAGTGAAGAATGATGAAGGAATTCTTGTGGAGGATCCTATGGTCATTAGATATATCTTTTTTAATTTCTTTAGCAACAAGTGGAGATATATAGATTTTTGTATAAAGGGTTGACCATCTTCATTGAATACCTTAAGTCAAGAGGATTGTAATCTCCTTAATGATGACTTTTCATTTGAAGAAGTGGAAATGGTGGTGAGAAATCTTGGTATGAATATTTCTCCTGGGACTCATGGAATTTTGTATTCATTCATCAAATCTTATTAGAAGGTGATTGGTAAAGATGTTTGGCATGTTATTCTTCTTTTCTTATCCTCGGGCAATAGATGCTCTAAGTGGAAGGAGAATCTTGTAGTTCTCATTCCAAAAGTTGGTAACCCTCTTCTCCCTTCTAACTTTCAACCTATTAGTCTTTGCTTGTAAATCTATAAGATCGTTGCAAAGATTTTATTAAATAGATTGTTGAAGGTTATTCATTGTTTAGTTTTTGATGTTCAAGTGGCTTTTGTCAAAGGAAGGACTTTATTAACCACATTCTTCTTGCACAGGAACTATTCTACAAATTTAGAACTTTTAAATCAAAAAGAGGATTGGTTGCAGTTAAATCCACTGAAATTTTCTAAACTTTTGATGGAGTGTGTGGTTGATCCATCATTTTCGGTCCAAGTGAATGGGATTGGTTTAAACGTGATTAAGGTAAGAAGAGGATTTAGATAGGGATGTCCGCTATCACCTTACCTGTTTATTTTATGTTCTATGCTTTTGACTAATGCTTTTGTGCTTAAGGGGAGAGAGTTGGGGATAAAACTACACCTACTGCTCCTAAGATTTCACATCTTATGCTTGTTGATGACATCCTTATATTCTTGAAAGCCAAGATTGGGTATTTGAAGAATGTTAAAAGGCTAATTTATGAGTATTGCTGTTGAACGGGACAACAAATCAACATTCAAAAGTCAGTTAATCAAAATTTGAGTAAATCTATCTCTGATGTGATGGGTTTTAAAGAGGTAAAGGAGATGCATTATTTGGGTATCAAGATGTCTTTGAGGAGGTTAGCTTCATCTCACTTCTTCAATCTATTGGAAAAAGTTGCATCAAAATCGGATGTGTGGAGTAACAAGTTCATCTCATTACCAGGGAGGTTGGTGCTAGTTAAAATAGTAATTCTCTCCATCCCATTGTTCTATTCTTCACACTCTTTGGTTCCCTTAAGCATTATAAGAGAATTTTATAAGATGTGTAGGGATTTTCTATGGAATAAGAAAGATGTCAATCCTAGTATTCATTATGTAGCATGGGAGGATCTTCGCAATCCAATGTGTGATTGAGGCTGTGGAATTCATTCATCTGTTGCAACAGTGGGTTTAGTGATAGCTAAATTTGCTTGGAGATTAATAAATAATCAAGATTCTCTCCATAACAAATTTTTTTATCTTCTAGATATGGTAGAGATATCATGTGTGCTAATGCTAGGAAAAATACTTCAGCCACTTGGAAGATCTTACTTAGTTGTGTTAAAGCTCTTTAACCAATTATGAGATATAAAATTGCTTCAGTTAATTCTATTAAATTTGTAAAGGATATTTGAGTTTTAGATAGATTCCTTAATAGATGGCCGACTTTCATTTCTATGATGGAGTGGGACTTTCCTTCCTTGGATAATTTCATTTAGGATGGGTGTTGGAATCAGGCCGAGTTACTTAATTACTTTGGTAAACAGTTGATCAATGCCATTCTTCAAGTGAATATATATCCATAACTTATAAATGATTAATTGGATTTTATCATTAACTTTCTAGGAAAACTATAGCTGGTTTGGCTTCTTGCTCAACGGAGAATAAATCAGATCATTGAAAATGGTTGAAAAAATTGAAGTTACATCCTCGTGTAGATTGCTTTTGGTGGCGTATGTTGAGGGAAGCAATACTTACTATAGATGTTTTGATGTATAGAGGATTGTTAAGCTATAATCATTGTTCTAGAGGGTGCTCACCGTGGTGAATGCAGTAAAGCAGTTTTTTTGTTACTGGGTTTGATGAACAAAGAATGGAAAGACACCCTTATTGTGCTCATTCCCAAATCTTCAAATCCCATGACCCCTTCGGCTTATAGACCTATAAGACTTTGCAATTCGATCTACAAAATTACGGCTAAAGTCTTATTGAATAGAATGATGGGGTTCATACCAAAGATCATTTCAGAGAAGCAGGCGGCTTTTGTGAGAGGAAGGGCTATCTCTGATCATATTCTTTTAGCTCAGGAGGTCTTCAACAAAATGAGAATTTCAAAGGCTTGTAGTGGCTGCTTGGCTATTAAGGTGGACATGGAGCAAGCATATGATAGTATGTGCTAGACTACCTTGGAAAAAATGATGCTTGAGTTGGGCTTCCCTTCAAGATTTGTGCATTTAGTGTTGGAATGTGTTACTACCCCAAGATATTCTTTCATGATCAATGGGGAAAATTCCAGCTGGATTGAGGGGAAGAGTGGCTTTCATCAGGGATGCCCTCTATCACCATTTCTCTTTATTATTCCCAGTTACTTTCGAATGCCTTTAATAACAAGAACTCTGACATGGGTATAAGGATATCTTCTAATGCCCAGAAGATTTCTTATCTACTTTTTGCAGATGATATTTTACTATTTCTTGAAGCAAAATGGAATGTCATGAAGAAGGTTAGAGAAACGATGAGGGACTACTGTAATTGGATGGGTCAAAACATAAACTACTACAAATCGTCATTGGTTTGTAGTTGCTCGGTGGAGAGGAGGAGGAAGACTAAGATTTCCAAGTTTATGGGTATTAAGTTGGTCAGTGAATTTGATTACTTGGGCATCAAATTGGCATTGAAACGTCTTAAAAAGGAGGATTTTCAGGTAATATTGGATAAAGCCAGTAAAAGAATAAATGCTTGGGGGAATAAATTTATTTCCTTAGCTGGTAGACTGGTTCTTATTAAATTAGTTGCCCTTTCTCTTCCATTATTTACTATGACTCACTCACTTATTCCAATGAAAATTCTGTTGGAATTTGAGAAAATGTGTAGGGACTTCATTTGGAACAAAGCTGATGGTAATAGGGGCATTCATTATGTTGCTTGGGAGCAATTATGTAAACCGAAGCATGCTGGGGGTTGGGGTATACAATCTGTGGTTGAGAGAAAGGATGCTATGAGAGCAAAGATTTCTTGGAAACTAATTGACAATCATGAGTCTTTATTGAGCAGACATGTTGTTGCTAAGTATGGAGCTATGTGGTGGTGCTATGGGCTGAGCAGGAGTAGCTCTTCGACATGGAAGATTATGCTTTCTGGTTGGAAGGCACTCAAAGACCATGTTAGATGGAAAATTGGCAATGGATGCAATATAAAAGTGCTTAAAGACACATGGATTTTAGATAAACTTTTGCTCAAATGGCTAATGTTTGTTGGACAATTTGAAGATGAGGATGCCTCTCTGGATGGTTTCATTTGAAATGGCTGCTGAGACCGAAGGGAACTGGACAGGTTCTTCAGCGCAGATCTTGTGGATCTCATTTGTGAAGTCAAAATTGGTGATAGTAGGCATAAGGATGGTATGGAGCTGAAGCATAAGTTGGCTGGTAAGTCCTTATCGGCATCAATTATGCAAGACAACTTTCAGAATATGAAATGAAATGTTGACATTAAGATGGAGTTATAAATTGGGATTAAATGCAAGAGTGGAGGTGTTTATTTGGAGGTTAGTTTCGGACGCTCTTCCCTCAGGTGCCTTTTTATTAAGGAGGAAAATTGCTGTTGATTCTGATTGTCCTTGGGGTTGTGGTAGAGTGGAGGATATCAATCACATTGCAGCTAATGGTTGTAAAATCTTGAAAGTTTTGAATGTGCTGAGAGGTTGGGGATTCCAGGTTTCTGTTTTTAATGATTGGGAGGACTGCTGGACCAGTCTTCAGAAATTGAAAAATGAGAATGGGATTATGGTCAAACTATATTTTATTGATATTTTTTCTTGTGTGGAATTATAGGATTAAGTTTAAACATGGGGATCCGGATGTGAGTGAGGTTTTCTTAGCCACTTCAAGCCTCAGCTTTGTTGGCATGGATAAACATAATTCTGACCGATCGAAGAACTGGGTTGTCTATCAGTCCCGAGGAGTATCTTCTAGTGAATGGCAACCTCCTCCCCCCGATTGGATCAAAATCAAGTTTGATGCTTCACTTAAAGGCAATTATGAGGCAGGTATTGGTGGGATTGCTAGAGATTACAAGGGAAGGCTTCTTCTTGCATTTGGGATAAAGAAAACACATTGGGACATTGCCCAGTTGGAGCTGTCAATGGCTTCAGCAATTACAAGAATTATTTGTGACATATTTAATAATATTGGTGGAATTATAGTTGAAGGAGACAATAAAAATGTCATAGAATTTCTTCACAAGCTGCACAGTATACCGAAGAAATCAGATTGGTGATTGGATCTTGAAGATTCTTCATTTCTTAATAAGGTAAATAATGTGATTTTTCATTGGGTTAACCGTAGCTGTAATAGATTAGCCGATTTTTGTGCTAATCATGCTCTTAATTCTGACTTTGTGTGGGAATTGTTTTGTGAGAGTGAGCTACCTTCCTCCTTTTGTGATCTGTTAAAGGAGGATTGTTTGAGAGCTCTCTCTTTTCAGTAGTTTGTATCAAGGAGGTTGCTTTGGTTTTTCTTTTTAATGCAAGTTTAGCATTCTTCAAAAAAAAAAAAAAAAAAAGGGGGTGCTCATCGGTGGAGAATTTAGAGCACGTCTCAATCAAATATTCCAAGTTGATTCAAGCCATAGCATTGGAGAATAGATGGGGTAATTCTATTCCTGAGACCTCTTACTTAATGGATTGCAAGGTTAAATTGAAAAGGTTATCAAAGGTTAATCTTTTATTGCAAATTTATATTGCTCTTTAGTGTTTTATTCTTGGAAAAGTAGAAATAAATTTGTGAATGAAGGTCATGAGCTCAGAATGGCATTTGTGGTTTCTAATGCAATTAGCTTATCATCAATTTCATTGAAGTTTAATCTCTTTTCGGACCACTGGGGTGTTAACCGGCCTTTGCAACCATTTTTTTTTTTTTTTGGCAACCCCCTCCACCCTAATGAATTAAAGTTAACCTTGATGAATATTTGTTAAGTTATAATGAAGCTGGTGTAGATGGTGTGTTTAGAGATCACGTAGGGAGATTTCTTCTTGCTTTTGGGTTCAAATGTATGCATTGGGACAACGATTATCTAGAATTGTTAGCTTTCCATTCACTAAGATTGATTATTAAAGAATGGATGTTGGATACTAAAGGTATCATAATATACGGTTATAATTTTAATGATATGAAGTACTTGCAGGCCTCAGTTGGTAAAGCTGTTTGTTCTCTTTAGAATGGTGAAATGGATGATTTACAGTTTATTAAGGACTTTGAAAATTTCTTATTTCATTATGTTAATAAGGATTGTAATAAATTAGCCATTTTTTTTGCTAACATTGTTTATTGGGAGATTTTTTTATGGGAAGATCAATTTTGTAATAAGGTTCCTTCTATTCTCTTTTCTTTGTTAAAGGAGGATTGTGATAGGCTTTCTATCACTTAATAGTTAGTAATAGGAATTTCTTTTCAATACAATTTGCAGTTCTTAAAAAAAAAAACATATACATACACACATATATCAAACAATCAAAAACATTAAACAATAACTAATGACTACCCCTTTTGATAATAATAAAAAGGAAATGACATCTTGAAATGAAAAGTTTCTATGGATGAATTAAAGTAGATGATAAAGAAGAAGAATACAAGAGTAACTTCCTATTGCTAAAAAGAAAAAAAAATCAAATTTTAAATTAAAGAATAACTAAGATAAAAAAAGACAACCTGGTTCACTGTTCTTTCTAGGCAAATTAAATAAAAATGATTATTACAAAAATGTCGAAATAAAGATTAATTAATTTCTAACTCAATAGTGAAGATAATTATTGATTATATGGATTTGGATTAGATATAGAATGATAATGGAAAGAACAATATGAATTTTTCAATTGGCAATATTATGTATCTTTTCAACTATTTATGGCACACTATGTGCATCTTTCTACATGGACTAATTTTGTGCCTCTTTTCACTTTGCGAACATTACGTATCTTTTTAATTTTGTAGGCTTTGTCCATCTTTTTTTTTTTTTTTTACTTTTTTGGACTTTCCAATAATAATAATCTTAATTCAAATTCCAATAATAATAAAAATAAATATATTTAAAAAGAAAATAAAATAAATAAGACATTTATTTTATAACAATTATTTCTAAGTAATAATTGTCTATAAGAACATGAAATTGAATTCCTAATCTACATATATTCAAAATTTTAATTTAATTTTTGAAAGATTAAATTTTGTATGGAAATTATTTTGTACAACAAAATAATTCAAAATTCCATTATTCAGATCAACTATAAATGATATATCTCTAAAAACATAAACATTTCAAGAAGTGAAATTTTAATGCATGTCAACACAATCATTCCATAGTTTCATTTATCATTTAAGAACACATACACACACATTTTTCATTTAACATCTTCTCAAAAAATATACTCCCAAAAAAGCAAAAATAACACATGAAAACACTAAACTATAATGTCACTAAAATCACAAGAAAAATATTTTAACAACAAATACATAAACTCATCAACAACTACAACATATAAGTATAACTAATAATCAGAGGGGCTTTGATCTGGAGGAGCTGGTGGGTTGAACATTAAAAAGTAACTACTAATCATAGCATATTGGTGTTAATTGAGTCAAATTGCCTTCGGATCAAACTCATGTCCTCGTTGTATCTAGCATTCTATAGATTCAAGTTATTCTGAATTTTTTCAAAGCATTGATCAAAATGAGTTTCCAGTCTGTCGAGGTGGTGGACCATTTATTGGTAGAAAGTTCGGTCTACTCCAGGTGTAGGTTCATTTATTAGAGCTGGGGCTCCTTCGTTTCCCTTCGGTATCTTCTTCCGTTAAACTTTGATCCTGACCAAAGAGTGCCCAAAAAGAGACATCAGTAAAAAAATAGGATGTTCAGTGGGTGGATCAGGATGGATTATGTTAAACTTTTTCTTTAATACATAGGAAGATATCCTAAAGCGACATTTTTCTTTCTCTTATTATGAGGAATTCCAATGTAAGAAAGTTTGTATATGTAATCCATGATTAGTTGGGCTTCATCAAAAGGAGTTCCAGTCATAATCAAGTATGTGATAGTGGACAAAAGAGGAGTCAAGTTTATGTAATCACAAGCTTTGGGAATGATATAGGTTCAGTGGGATGTTTCTAATGAATTCCCTAATATCCTCACTAATGGAAGCTGGAATACACCAATTACCATTGTGAATCCATTTGCCAATATAAATGTTTTCCATACTGGGATTCAGTAACATAGATGTTGAATGTTGAATAGGTATTTAAACCTAAGCTAATGTCTCAAGGCTAACCAAGAAGGGGGGGGGGGGGGGTGAATTGGTTATTTTAAAAATTCTCTTAGATTTAAAATTTGAAACCAGTTAACAATTCATAGCAAGTTAATTAAAGTTATTAAAAATAAAATTTTTAACCATGAAATAAAAATTGCGGTAAGTAAGCAGCAGAAATTTAAATGACACAAAAATTTATAATGGTTAGATCAAAAATGACCCACATCCACTCCCTGAAGACTCCCTCTTTAGGTATTGCACTATTACCTAAGTGACTCTCCTTTTTTCCCCACAGTAAGGTGGAGAACCCTTTACAAAACTCTCTTCCACCAATCCCTGGTGCAGCAGAGAACTGTCATCCTTTCACACCCTCCTAGTGTAGGCAGAGAACCTTTGCCCTTTTATACCCTCCAAGTGTAGGAAGAGAACCTTCTTCCTTTCAAACCCTCCAAGTATAGACAGAGAACCTTCATCCTTTCACACCCTCCAAGTGTAGGCAGAGTACCTTCGACTGTTCACACTCTCCAAGTGTCGATAAAGAACCGTCGGCTGTTCACACTCTCCAAGTGTCGGTAGAGAACCAGATCTTCTTCAAAGATCTTCTCACTAGCAATCTAGAAAGATAAGAGGAAGACTGAAAACATAAATCACACAGAGATCCATACCTTTGAGTAACATTGTGAACCCTTCACACTCAACTAGCAAGAAATCTCTCTCAAACACTCTCGCACACTCTCTCCTTCAATTTCCCTTGAAAAATCATGAAGCAAAGATTTTTTTACTTCAATTTTCAATGGACCTTTTATAAAAAGACAAAAAAAACCATCCAAAAAATAGAATTTTTTAATTTTGAGCATACACGATCATACAGTACGATCATATTTCATACGTATGAATAGTTAAAATAGCTTACAAACCTATTATAAATTGGTATGAAATAATTTTGTTCTTGATCAACATCCGGTACGAACAAAGTTTGTTTGGGATGAACAGTTAGAAAATTTTAAAATTCATTTGTATGAAACATCGGGATGAAATGGGACCTCATATTTTTGTACTCTTGAAGTCATGTACGAACTTGGTTCATACAGTCCAATCCATATTTAGAAATTTTTTTATGCGACCTGGAACCCGAGACATTTGTGTTTGTGAAAGAATGTATGAACTGGGTTTGTATAGTATAATTCATACTTAGAAAAATTATTTTTACGTGACCTGGAACCCGAGACATTCGTGCTCGTGAAAGCTTACAAGAACTGGGTTCGTACAGTACAATCCATACTTAGAAAATTTATTATTATGCGACCTAGAACCTGAGATATTGGTACTCGTGAAAGCATGTATGAACTGGGATATCCCGTACGATCCATACATAGAAAACATTTTTTGCGACGACAGACCTGAGACGTTCATACTTGTGAAAACATGTACAAACTTGGATTGTCCCGTACAATCCATACTTAAAAAAATATATTTCATTTCTGTTCGTTCGACTGCTCGTTGTTCAAAATAAATGACCATATCATCCCGTACGAAGTGATATCATACAGTACGATCAGTTTAAAAAAATATTAATTTTAAACTCTTCCCCGATGTGTGTGTGTTCAGTTACTTAATTATAATCTCACTCCCTCAGACTTAATAAAATGGAAAATACATACTTTAATTACAATAAACTCTAAACTGATCTTGATTTGAAGTCTTCAATAATCTAGAGTATGATTTTCCTAAAATGTTAGTACACACAAGAGCAAAATAATTCTTCTGAAACATGGAAAGAGTAGTGTTAGTAGAAGGCAGGATGATAGTTTGGTGGGGCAGGATATTGGAGGTTGTATTTGGATTCTAAGACATAAGTAATGATATGTCCTAAGGCAAGATTGGGCTTCCTCCTATATCCTGGATCTCGAATACTTGTCAAGTTCTCAATGTATCAAAAATTTAGATCAGTGGCATTATATTCACGACGGGCTAAAATGTCAAAAGTGGTGATCGAAAGGAGTGGAGTGATATGAACATGATCACTAGCTTATAAATCAAGGACAGGATATAAAAGGATGTGGGGGTTGACATTTCGGGATACAGTGATCCCAGCCATCGTGTACCTCTGATAGGTAGATTGGTCGGACACCTTAGTAATATGAGGGTCCAGATTCGCCCTTGAGGAACTCCTAGAAGGCATGCAAGAGCGCTTTCCACTAGCCATGATCAAAGAGATAGAGTAGGAAGTGCAAGAAGGATTGAAGGAGAGTTGAGCAAGAAAAATAATTGCAATCCATAATTTAAAAAAATAGGACGGATTGTCTAGGACAATCGCAGAGTCATCCAGGTTGATCAGGTGTAATGATTGTGTCCTGTACGATTGGTTAAAATGGCGATAAAATCATCCAGGATGATCGAACATCATCCGGGATGATAAGACACAGGCGATCGTCCTGATGAGTCAAGTCGGATGACCGTTAAAAAGAAGATCGTCCTGGCCGATTAGTTGGATCGTCCAGGACTATGCATGATAATGAATTGTACCTGTCGAATTTAAAACATTTAAAGTATTGTAATGTGTATTGTCTAGGATGAACAGGTGGATCGTCTGAGACGATCACCAATAATTGATCGTACCGGCCAAATTTAAAGGGTTTAAACGCATTGCCACTAGTATCATCCAGGACAAACAGGTTGATCTTACGGGCTAATTACCTATAATTGAGCAAAGATTAAGAACATCATCCAGGATGAAGAAGATCATTTGGAACGATCACAGTAAGCAAAGTAGGACACGATCAAATCGTCCAGGATTATAAAGTTTCATCCAAGATGATGATAAATAGAGAAAATATATTAGCCGTCAGATGAAATGTTAGGAATGGATTGAATGCATCATCTAGGATGATAGAAAAATCATCCAGGATAATGGGACAAAAAAATGAAATTCAAGAGGTGGATGTAGATGATCAGAGAAGGCCCAAAAAAGATAAAAACAGCAATAAAAGATAAAGTTAAAATACAAAAAAGATAGAAAAGAAGAGAAAAAAAAAGATATGAAAATAAGAAATTTTTTATTTTTTATTATTTTTTTCTTTTAAATAAATAGGGCATGAAAATTATAAAATCTCCAAGTTATTGAATTTAAAGACTTGTAAGATCAAAGAGTTAACATCATCGAGATCCAAAAATGGAAGAATATCTGAGCTCTGACTTCAAAGCAAAATCAACTTTTGAAAATAAAAGAACTTACTCAGAAAAATAAGTTGGATAAGGAAAAGATATCAGTTTTAAATTTGGTTCCAGAAAAAATATCTTATAGAATAATATACCAATGTAATTTGTCAAAATCAATAAATTTGAAATCAAGCCTTTAAAAATATCAAGTGACACATGAACTCTTCTAAGAATTAAGGGTTTGAAAGAGATAGAAGCTTGCTTTTTGTTGCCTCATTTTATGCCCCTTATCAATTTATTGGCGCACTTTGTGAATCTCTTAATTTCTGATACACTTTGTGTATCTTTCAATTTTTTGGCAATTATTGCGCATCTTTTCACTTTTATTTTCTTTCTGGGGCTAATTTTGTGCCCTTGTCATTTTTTGCAAGCTAGACCCCTTTTCAAAACTCTTAAAAACTATCAGTTGTGAGTGTATCTTCCAGATATTAGAGAAGAAAAACTCGCTCTCTAATAAAAAGAAAAATAAACAACAAAATAGAATCGATTTCATATGATAAATGCAACAATAAGATTTCAAAGAATTTTAAAGTAATATAAAGACTTTGAATATTATATATATAAGATAGATTATTGTAGCAAGATAGAAAAGATTTCAATTACAAAGTCCAGTTGTTAATTTGAGATAGACTTTCTTTTAGAAAAGAAAATTATACCGTTAAAAGAGGTTTGAGAGAGGGAAACCATCAACAATGATTCTTCCTTTAACAGATTTAGAGATGTCAAAAAATTGACTATAAATTCTCAAAAATAAAAACAAGGCATAAAATATCATTTCAACAATAACAAAAAAGAATAATAATATGAAAAAAAAACAACAAAGTTGAAACAACTACAAAGTAATAGCATAAATAAAAAAAACTAACTCAAAATTATAACAAAAAGAATAGAAAATAACAATAAAAAAGTAGTAAACATGCAACTCAAAATTTATTAAGCACTAAGTTTATGCAATTAAGAGCTACGAGCCTCCACTATCCAAGTACTACATGCTTTCACAAGGTCTTTGGTGAGAGCACACCTACAAATTCATTAAATGTCAAATTTAGGAACCCAAACAAGTTTGGATCCCTTCTTATGAAAGAAGAATGCAATGCATGTGTGTTATACTGTGAATCATGTAATTTGGGTCTCCATACCCAATGTGTACTTTGGTGAATAGTGCAAGTGTGTGAAGTGTGTCCTAGCATGCCACATGAAAAACATCTAACTCCAGGAAAATGATTTACTAATATGTTCAGGTTATAATGCCTCTTCGTAGGTTTTGGAGTTAGATCAAGTATGGATATATTCCAATTTCCTTCAAGTGCATTCAATTTAGCTTTAAATCTCAAATTAACACTTTCTAAAATAGTATTTGTTGGAATCCATGACCCGTAGTTTGAGCTTTTGATGATGACAAAGAAATCCCGTCTAAATATCTATTCATTGAATATCATTTGATTTCTGTTATTGCCTGTGAGTACTAACATTTCAGGAAGATCACAAATTACTTAGGACAACAGGAAGACTCAAGACTGGTTAGATTAGGAGTGTGAGTCTGAAACATTATAATTTTCTATTTATTTTACTTTTTCTTTTCTTGAGTCTGGCCACAAACTGCATGTAAGTCTGAGCAACCAGGCACACACACAGGGGGAGAGGGTTTTTTAAAAGGAAACAAAAAATGAATTTTTTTTCTCTGTTGATCGTACTGTATGACTTTATATCAAACTGTACGATCTCATCTGGTAAAATGATTTTTGTGAGCAGATCGTATTGTACAATTTTTCCCGTATTGTACGATGTGTTACAAATCCAAAACCTTAACCTCTAGATTAGTTTAAGTAAGTTTTATTAGCCGTTTGTACTGTACGAACATCTTCGAACTATACGATTTTATTTGAATACTTACTTAAATTAACTCGTAATTAATGGATTCAATCGATGACTAATATCTGATTGGTCATCGTACTATACGAGCCTGTTCATACTATACGATGAACAGAGATCTAATTTTGATCGTATCAGAGATCGTCTTGGACGATCCCTTGATTTGGCCTCATCGTAATGTATGAAGTTGATCGTACCATATGATGAATAGAGATGATTTTTTATCGTCTCGTCTATCATCCTACACGAATAGATGAGTGGAGGTTCGTATGGTACGATGTTATATCGTACTATATGATTTATTTTGAATTTTTTGTAAACCTTTGTACTAGGATGAAGATTGTTATACATATCATACTGTACGATGTCATATCACACTGTACGATAATAACGACTACTTTGAATATTTTAGGGATTTTTTAGCCTATTTTATGTATCAAATTAGTAATCTTTTTGAGAGAGACAGTGAGAGGGGAACATGATTAGAGAGGGAATCCTTGGGAGAGAGCTCTTGAGAAGTTTTTAGGGTTTGAGAGAGGAAGGAGAAGGTGAACTTGGTGAGAGAGAAGAGGTGTGAGGGAGATCACACGGTTGCTCCATTCTTGCTACATCTTGCTCTTCCTATGGCCTGAGAAGAACTTGTGGGAGGCTCTCTAAGGGAGAGACTCTTATACATCCATGACCTCGAATGTACTCTACCTTCTCCAGGAGGGAGAAAAATGAGAAGGTACTCTGCCTTCTCCAGGAGGGAGAAAAATGAGAAGGTACTCTGCCATCGCCAGGAGGGTGAAAATAGCGCTTGGCACTCCGCCAAGCTGGGTTGGTGAAAGTGAGTCTTCTAAGGGCTTCTCCGCCTTGCCGAGAGGGGGAAAAGTAGAGCTATAGCTTGTAGTGAAATTCTCGGAGCGGAGGACTCCGGGGAGTGGTCGTAGGTCATGGTTTGACCGAACCACTATAAAATTTCAGTGTGCTTTTTCCTTATAATTTTTTATTATTTGCTTACACTTTATTTTCATAATATTTTATTGGTGAAAATTATGAAAGAAAAAAAAAGGATTTCATTGTTCGACGTTGAGTTAAATTGTTTGCCTTCATAGTAGTTAAAGTTTCATGTTAAAAATTTAAAAACAACAAAAATTAGAAATCTTGCTTAAGTTTTTAATTATTGTTAATTATTGCTACAAAGTTTTCACAATTCACCCCCCTCTTGTCAATCTAGTAATTTCAGTATTATCAACATTCAAATAGAGCTTCTTAAACTTAGATTCTTCAATATAAGTTTTAAAATCATATTTAAGTGAGGTGTAGGATGCTTTCAATGAATCATGCTCAATAATCAATTCAGAATGTTTTTTATTTAAATCATCAAACTCATCAAGTAAATACATGTGATTTCTATCAAGTTGAGTATGTTCTTTACTTAAAACGTCATGCTCTTTTCGCAAATTCAAAAACTCCAATTTCAAACTAGTATGTGATTTCTTAAGTTTCATATACGATGCCTGAATTTTCTCACAAATTTCAAGTAATTGATCATAGGTTGGTTTGCATACCTCTTCTTGATCAGACTTACCAAGATGATCACCCATTAAGCACAAGTTTGTTATCTTCTCTATAGCTTCAGTCTCAGATGAGTTAGATGCAGAATCCACCTAGAAAGCCTTTTGGTTCTGCTTCATGTCCATCCTTTATTTTGGTTTCTCCTCACCCTTCTCTTTAATTGAGTGATCCTTAAGTGTAGGACAGTCAGCTTTGACTTGTCCAGGCTTCCTGCATTCATAGCAAATAAGATCAAAATAACTTTTAAAGTTTTTGTTATCCTTATCTTTTTTTCACTTCTAATGATACTTGTTATTCTTACTTAGAAATCTTTTGAATTGCCTAGTAATGAAGGCAACATCATCGCTTTCAGACCAAGAAAATTAGTGTCCGTATTTTTGGCCTTCAGTGCACAATTTTCTCCTTCTTTTTCTCATCTATATAAAGATTTCTTTGATTCACCCCTTGCTCGTACGCAATGAGTGATCCAAGTAAGTTATCAATATAATAAGTATTCAAATCTTTAGATTCAATAATTATACTAATCTTTGCATCAAAAGAAGAAGGCAAGCATCTCAAATTTTATTTGTCTCTTTAATAATTAGTTAGCTCTCTTCCTAAAGATTGCAATGAGATGACAATTTGAGTAAACCTATTATACATGTAAAAAATTGATTCAAAAGATTTCATACGAAAAATTTCATAGTTATGCAATAAAATATTCAAGCTAGATTGCTTAACTTCATTTGTGCCTTCATAAGTAATATACAATCTATCCCAAATTTCTTTACCAGTTGTACAAGTTGAAACACACAAATAATCTTCTGATTTCAAAACACAGAAAAAATAGTTCAAACATTTTGTATTTAGTTGCGCTAAATCCAATTCATCAAAAGTCCATTTAGTAAAAGGAAGTTAAGTTTTAATGCCATTAATTTCATGTGACAGAGGTGCATAACCATCATTAACAAGCATCCACATACGATAGTCAATCGATTATAAAAATATAGACATGTGAGTTTTTTTAAAAATTAAAATGAATATTGTTAAACAAAGGTGGTCGGGTAATAGAATATCCTTCTATTTTTTTATGATTACCAAAGTTAGCCATTAATCAAAATTTAAAAAATTTTCAAAAACTCGATTTTTTGAATTATGCTCTGATACCACTTAAAAGTGCTCTGATAGCACTTGAAAGTTTGATAGGGATGTTAAGCCCTAATGAACTAGTCCCAAGGCTAACTAAGAGGGGAGTGAATTGGCATTAAAAAATATTTAAGCAAAAGCATAAACTTAAACCTAAACAAGGATTCACCATAAAAATCAATGTGCAGAAATTAAATGCAAAAGTAGTAATAAAAAACACAAAAATTTATAGTGGTTCGTTCAACTCGACCTATGTCCACTCCCCGGAGGCACCCTCCAAGTATTGCACTAAATGCAATGTCTCTTTTTTTCCCCACAGCAAGGCTGAGAAGCCTTTACAAACCTCCTTTCCACCGTCCCTAATGAGGAAGAAAACCCAACTCTTTTTGCTTCCTCCAAAAGCAGGCAGAGAACCCAACTCCATTTTCTTCCTCTTGAAGTAGGCAGAGAACCTCAATCAGATGCTAAAGTAGACCTCTGTAGAACCCCCAAGGAATTAGGGATGAAGACTGGAGAAGACGATAATGGATCCTTTCTTGGAGCAACCTTTGTTGAACCCCTCACAAACTCCCTTCGCAAGATCCTCTCTCTCTCCCTTGCTCTCCCTCTCCTCTTGGTCAGAACAACAGCAAAAGACAAACTCTTGGGAAGAATAAGAGGTCTTATATAGAAGAGCTTCAAAATAACTCTTAATTGCGACAAATTTACTTTATCATCTAGGATGATATAAATATCATCCTGTACAATCAGTACAAAATTAGCTCAATCAGCTAGGATGATTTGGAACGATCAGAAGGTTTTTATTCATATAGTCTAGGATGATAGGATATCATCGTATATGATTAGTACAAGTCATTGACTATCATCCAGAACATCACCTTGAATGGATGTCTAGACGATGGAAAAATAACTTGATCGTCTAGGCTGATCTCACGGTCGTCTTGGATGATTAGTTCAATTCAATGCATATCATCAAGAGAATCGCCCTGAATAGAAGATGGCCAATGTTTGATCATCAAGGAATAACTAAGGTTTTTGAACTGATCATTCTGGCCGATCCTATGATCATCCAGGATGATTTGATCGAGCAATCAAACCTTAATTGCTTTCATAAATTTTTAGATTAATTTAGACATAATTGTATTGCTTCATCCAGGATAAAGTTTAAGATAATATTAAAAAATAAATGCTACCTAAATAGATAAGACAGCTGATTCTTTCTGATTTAAACCTATCATCCCGGCCGATACAAATATCATCTAGGATGATGAGCTTAATGATGGTTTCCTTAACCAGGATGCCCTAATTAGGGTTTCTATTTTTAAGTGTTCGTCCAGGCCAATATTTTGAATCATCCCGATCAACGAGAGCAAAAATAGAAAACTCTAAATCAGTCAAAAAATTTCTCACAAGTGTGTGTGTGCAAGGTTACTTAGCATTAGGAACCACATCGTTTACAATTGACTTAAAAGAAAAGGAAAAGATTATAAACTGACTCAAACCTAGTCTATCCAATCTTGAGCTTGTTCAAATTTTAGTTTGATCTTATGGACCTGAAATGTTAGTAGGCAAGGCAGTCATAGAGAAACAAAAGTATTTGTTATCATCAAAATTCTTTTTCCTGAAATCAAATTCGCAACAAAACTAACATTTTTTTTTATATGCAAAAAAGCTAAGTTCCCTTTGAAATTAGAAGAGCATGGACAAGTGTGGTTGTGAATTTAATTTTAGTTATTCAAATATAGAACTGCTTGGGATATACAATTGAATTATAATTTCCTAGGATAATCGTGTTAGAGTTTTCTTTTAATTCTCTATATGTAATTTAATTGAGTCAAGTGTTATGAAAGTTGATCTTTGATGTGGGATGTTAATTATCAAACTTGAAGACCAAAGAGAAGGGAAACATCCCCTAAGGGAGAGTTCCCCTTCATTCTGAGATTCAAGTTAGGATGATTTGAAAATCCAAAGAGAAAAGAAACACCCCTCCGGGTAAGAGTTTCTTTTCTATTTGGATACTTGGACCTAACAAATATAAGGAGTTCGCAGAAGAGAAAAAAATGAAGAAGTGAAGACATCAAGAATATCCCATTCTCAAAATCAGTTGTGTCATTTCTAGGATTAGAATCCAAATTGTTGTTAGTGGTACCCGACCACTTTCAATTCCTGCAGGCCCTAGGTTATAAATTAAGTGACACTTGCCACATAGACACTATATTTATTTAATGATTGATTGATATTCATTTGTTTACATTGATTGTGATTTAAATATTGCATATTTTTCTAGTCTTTTCTTATATGCTACTTTTTGATTTAGCGTGGAAATACTCTGAGGCTCATGAGGGCATGTTAAAAACTTTTTTTACTCAAATTAAATAAAAAATATCAGGCTCATGTAGAAATTTTAATAATTTTAAGAAGCAAGCTTGGGTCCACTGAGAGTTTTCTTGTATTCATATTAAATCTTCTCTACCTTATTAATCAGCTCCACTCTTACGTGTTCTAGTAGACCACCTAACCTATTATAATGCAGTTCAATCAAGGAGGTGTTATGCAATCTCTAGGATAAAATCTATTATTTTAAGTCTTTTGAAAACTACTTCATATCATTTATACATACAAAGGACAATCATCATGTATTGTATTAGTAAAAAATTTTAATTGCATTTCAAAGAATTAATCATCTTATAAAAGTCAAGGGAATAATTAGGACGTCCTCTAGATCTTGGCCCTAATATTTTAAAAATTAATTAACAGTCCATTTGTCTTTCATTAAAGCTTGGATACATGATTTTAAAGTGCCAAGGTGGTTAGCTAGCTCCCAAATCAAGGCTATGATTAGTCCAAATTTGTACTGCATTAGCTAGGTTAAGGCCACTATAATTAAGTGCCCAATTTAGACTTAGGATCTTGGCCAGACCCAAAATCATAAGTTCCCACCTTCAGGAATATAGTCTCACCATTCTAATAAATTATCAACTTGAATCAAATTTTCTTTTCAAACCAAAATTTAAAGTCCAACACATAGGATAGGGGTGTTTTTGAATCATTTCAAAATCTCAAAACACCTGCATTTTATCCTTTGGCTTGTAAAATAAATGCTCAAGTTTGATCCAATCCTAGTTGAAATAATCACTCCTTTGATGTCAATCCTATAAAATTCTAAAAAAAAAATTCTACCATTATTTTAATTTAGAGTTTTTGTAGGAAACTCTAGTTTCTTACATTGTAATTAACTACGATGGTTTACGCTAATAGGAGATTCAAAGACCCCATATTAATTTTCAAAATTCAATTAACTCTCTTTGGGAAAATCAAAATCAATGATGATCATTATTGTCATATTTGGATGCTCGATATATAATAAACAATACATTCTTTTCTTGAGAAGATAAGTCATTTATTATCATCACTTTGATTATAAAATTAATGATACATCATTTAAAAATCCATAGTTAATTACTTGATTGAATGTCATTTTAACCCTTCAGGGTCATATGTAGTTCTTACCTGAATTTGACTATGATAAGCAGGAAGAACTCACAATTTTATTATCTAAACCCATTAGGGAATGATATTTTTGTCTCTAGAGGCAAAAATATCATTCATGATGATGTGTTCGACTTCAAAACTAAAATTTAAGAAATTAAATTTTCTTAAAGAAATTTAATTCTAATTTGTTTTACATAATTCCAAAGCAAAGAAAATTTTATTTTCATAAAAAAGGCTACTCCTCAAGGGACAATCTCTATCTCCATCTTTAATAATGGTAGATATTTTATTACATCAATAGTTTTAAATACCTTTCTTTCATTGATCCTTTTACCTATTTCTTCCATGGGTCAGTGTGGCCAACATCAAAAAGAAAAATCAATAAGAGAGGTGAGTGAGGAATCCTCTAGCAAAATCTAAGCTTTGAAATTTCACCCCAATTTAATTTGTAAAATAAAAGAGTCAAGCCCATCCTTTAGGATTTTCAGAGAAATTTTGTATGTTGAGTTTCAAAATGTTGACTGTCAAAATTTGAAGAAGATCCACCAACTTCAACTTCAAATCCAAAACTCCTTTCGAAATGATCAAAGCGAATATTGGATTTAATCGCCATCTATTACCTTATAATATCTCCTTGTATCATAATGCATACAATAATAATTAAATTTTCTTTAAATCATAAGTGATCTTTACATCTTATCATCATATGTCGGGTATCTCCTATGACTCAGCAAATGTGATAAGTAAAAAAAATTATGGTAATATTTCAAGTCCAATTCAAATTTCCAATTCAAATCCTCTCTTTTTAATTATAGATAATTAAATGGCTGGCAAACTGATATTTTCTCTCAAATGTAATCTCTATGAAAGTTGATCTGTAACAACACGACTCAATTTGGAATGGATTCAAAATTTTAAATTGTTAGTTAATATAGGTGTAGTCATTTACCTAACTACTCAGAGAGAAAAGGACATCCCCTTATTTGAGATCAATGTTGGGTTGGAGATTGACTCCCCCTATTCAAAAATATAGGTTGTAATTGCATCTATACCCACTATATCCTCTATTAGAGAGGATAAGAAAAATGAAATCTCCAATCGATAATACTATAATGAAATTTATTTTTGAGAAAGGGACAAGTTCTTTAACTACCTTCATAAGTAAGAACCAATGGAAATATTATCTGAGAAGAGTAAGGAAGAAAATTACAAAGTTAAAAAAAGTTATAGAGCTAAAGGCCCTAGGACAGGTCGAGCATGAAGTTGCTGACGAGATGCTTATTCTTACCTCCTTTCCACTCCTTAACGTGAGTCAATTTTACCCCCTCATTGTTGCAACAAGAGAGGACAGGGTGAATAGGATAGCTGGCTCTCGAACATGCCCAATCGATTACTCTATCAAGAAAACTCCCATTGAAAATAGATTCAAAGAACCAAAATGCTGAGAAACATCATCCACACCTATGCTGCTCAGGCAGGTGAGGCTAAAGAACATTACATGAGACACCTGAAGGGGAGAATTTCTCATAAATTAAAAAAAGAGATTAGCAAAGAAACTAACTCCTCAATCCATGAAGATGAATAAGAAAGTTTTAAGCAACCAACCACCTCTATGTTAATGGATGGCTACCATTAGGTGCCTCACCTCCCGTTTACCAAGACGAAGAAAATAATTTTAATTGGATCTAGAAAAGGACACTAACATAGAAGTAGGCCATGAATCCCTCCTATAAAAACTTCAAAGTTGGCCTTAGTTGTAGTTAAGTCTCAGATAGAGGATAAATAATTGAAAGTGATGGAAGTTAAGGGAAAGAGGCCAAAGTCTACATAGAAATAGTATGTTCCAAAGAAGTTCAATAATAATGAGGATTCCCATATACCTTTTGTTTTCATTAGGCGCCCTAATCAAGGATGTGTGGGATCCACCTCACTTGATGTAGGAGCTTATACCCCTCAAACTCCTCCATCACCTCCTCAACAGGATTCCTCTCACCTTATTGAGGATACCACCCTTACGACTACCCACCCTAGGATAGTTGAAGGGCTAGGAACATTTCCTAGTACAAATAAGGAAATAATAGATTAGACAGTAACAGAGTTTTTTCTGTAGAAGACCTCAAACTCTAGGATATCCTCTTTATGCTAGGAGAGCAGTAATTAAATGACATGATAGATTACGTTGGGTACCAACCCATAAACCCTGAGTCCATAGGAGGAAGACAAGTCAATGAGGTGGTTTACAAAATTAGAGATATTCTCAGTAAGAAAGAGGTTGTAGAAGCCTTCAACCCAAATTTGGATGATCTCTTAATATATAAGGATAAAGCTACTATTGGTAGCATTAACATCTCTGAAAGGATGGCATCAGTTAGAGATGTTCAACCTAGCAAACATCATTCAGGTTGGAAGGAAGATTCATCTGTTATTGATTTTGATTTAGATGTGTCGGTCAAATTGAAAAATACGGATGGGTATATCAAGAATATGGAAAGACAAGTTAAGGAAATGTTGTTGAGGGTTGAGGAAATGTAGGGCTAGTTGGCTAAAACACAACAACCTCAACCTGAGCAGTCACTGCCGGTAGTGTATATAGTCAATGGTTACAGTAAAATACAAGGGTTGAGCTTGAAAATTCCAGGTTAACCTCGAGTGGCCCTTCCAGCACCTCCAATTTTCCTTCCAACACCTACAGTGATTTTTTCGAAACAATCAAGAGTCTCAAAAATCCCTCCACTACAAGTAAAAAAAAGACATTAAATATGATTAAGGCCCATATGAGGAATACCTTTGCCTGTTCTCAAAGGACTCACCTATTCTAAAGGGTAAACCCTACCCAACGAATATGACTCAGTTCCTTATCGGAAGGGCATTTATGCCGCCATGTTTAAAATTTTTTATGGTGTCAAAAATAGGAAATGTCATCTAGCCCACTTTTAAGTGAGCTATTGCGATGCAGGAGGGTCATATGCTCAATTATTTTGCCAGTTTATAAGTAGTTTATCTTCAATCGCTTTTGAATGGTATATTGATCTGCTGAACGGTTCCGTGAGAACCTTTGTTGAGCTAGAGGGTCTATTTTTAAATAGATTTATTAGAGCTGAATAGCATACAACTGTGGATGATCTAGTTATTGAAAAGTTGTAGGGAATGTCTTTGGTTAGGTAAATATTAAGATAGAAAAATCTCATAATGAAGTATGAACCTCAGCTACAAGAGCAATATGAAGTGGAGATTATTCTAAAGAATATTCATGGGCCTAATTCTTTTATATGGAAAGGGTCATAATCAAAACTTTTTAAAAACATCTTAATAAGGTGAATAACCTGTAGAAAGTGGCTTCTTGGATATCATTCTTGAAGGATCTATCTAACGAGAAGAAACCCATCAAACCTTAAAAATCTTTTAAAAAGCAAGTAGTTATAATCTCTATAGTAGATAAAGGGAATAAGCTTACCTCCAGTCAACCTAGCGGTTTTTCACCACAGTCAATTCAAAAGCAATTGTTCTAAGTAACTTCTCTGCCTACTTGGGAGCCTTAATCGATCTCATTGAAAGATTGAATGGAAAAAAATTTATCCATTTAAAAGAGAGTCGATAAGGAAGATATTTAGGAGCCTTATAAAGAAGTGAGAGTTCAAATTACCAGAGGTCAAGAGGTTGGAAGATGCAAATAAAAGGGAAGATCTCAAAATTTTCCCCTACCACCACATGTTAGGCCACAAAATTAGGGATTATGTTGTCTTTAAGGACTAGCTTGAGAAGAACTTTAGATGGGGCAACATTAAAATCCCTAATAAATATCTTATAGATCTGAATCAGGGGTTAGTCAAGACTATTTTAGGTAAGAATTTAAACATTTCTCTATCAATTAAAGATGGTTGGGATATTATTTTATCCCATTAAAAAGACGATTAACAAATATTTTCATCTTCCTCAATAGTTTCCAATTAAAGCCTAGGGCCCAATCTAGGATGTTAACCTAGAGGCTTTGTAGGAGGACATTTAGATGGTTTCCTTTCTAAAAGTTATAAGAACTACTATAATCAATAAAAAGAAAAAGAGTGATATTTTTGTAAAGTGGAAATATGTTGATGAGAGATGTATTCAAGTGGTGGATGGTGGCATAAGATCCACATCCCCATTTATGTTATCGGACTTTTGCTTTGCCCATCAAAAGAAAATGGTTAAAAATCAATAAAAAAATATCCTTCTGTATACATTTTGATGTTTAACCATGACAATAAAATATAAAACCAGTCTTCCGTAAAAGAAACTAAAAACCAACCTAAGATCATTCAATATATTCAAAAACTCGACTCTCCAAATTTTACTTCTAAAAGGGAGATAAATATGAGATCTTATCAGATGGTGACACCGCCTAAATTAACTTTCAAGGGAGTCCTCTCATTATAAATTTTTGAGATTTAGATTCCCCCTAAGAAAATAATGTTGCATTGCCACAAAGAGCGTATACCATGCCATAATTTATCCTCCCGATGAGATCATGGAGGCATAACTTTATGGTGGTAAAGTTTTACCCCCTAAGCTTCACCCTTGGGAAAAAGGTAAATAGGTTATTTCTAATGATATAATTCAAATCCCTTCTCAATAATTAAATGCTCTTTCCAATCTACTAGGTCTCAATCCCATGTTCTTAAGGTTGAATACAATATCTTAGATCATCTTAGAATGTTTCCATCTAAGTTGAGCATCTACGATGCCCTCATTCTCTTGAAGAAGATGAGGGAGTTTTTAATTAAAGCACTTCTCGACCATGAGATTTGCTTGGTTCAGTTAGCATCAACTTTACAAGATGAAGTTTTGTACTTCAAAGAAATTTCAGGCATAAGCTTCTCCGATGAGGATTTACTTCTGGGAACTACCGATCATAATTACCCACTTTACATCACTGTAAATGTGGGAAACTTCAAGTTGATCTAGGTGCATCAGTTAATGTGATGAACATAAAGACTCTCACATACCCTAAGGTCGAAATATGTAAGCTCACCACTAATAAGATGGTGTTATGCAGGTTCAATGAAAAAGGTGAAAAGGATTTAGGTTCAATCATACGCTTTTTAGAGATAGGAGAGTAAAAAATGGAAGCTAAGATACACATAATCAGTTTGACGACATCCTTCAATGCACTTTTAAGTGAGCCTTAGATCCATGAATATAATATGGTTCCATTTACCCTACACCAATGCATCAAGTACCAATGAGACGACATTGAATACATGAATAAGGGTAATTTGTGATCATTCTCTATTTACAAGATTAGGATCTATGAGGATGCCACATACTACACACCTAAAGGGTCCTCTATTGGTGCTAAAGCCAAAATTAGGATTAAAGAGAAGAAAGTAAATGAGTAAATCTCCAAAGAGAATAAAGAATCAAAATGAGAAAATGAAAAAAGTCAAGAAGTACAACAATCAGATAGCGAAGATGATGTCAAGGGTGAGATCTTTAAACCTCCAAACATGTTACATCAAAGAGGTGGGAGGAGTGCCTTAAGAGCACGTGGTTGAGGCCTTGCTTCATTTGAAAGAAAAACATCCCCAATGTACATTGATTTATAATCAAGTTTCAATGAGGAACCAATAGAATGAGTGTAAAAATTCATTTTGATTATTGAATTAAAAATCCTCTTCCAAAATTTGATCTCACTTTAGAATAGGATAGTGAGCCAGAGAGCGACTCTCCAAAAGTTTGAAGTGATCATCCTGAATGAACTATGTATGAAAATTTCAGTATAAGAATTGAAGTCTTAAATGTAACCCCGCTCTTTGCCAATATGGTTATAGGGTTAGTAATTAAGGAGTCTCCTACCATAGATGGCAAAGTAAGGAAAGTCCAAAAGTTTTTTCCTGCTTTTCCACCCAAGGAAGGAAGATGATATAACCCTTGACAAGGAAAATTTTAATGAATTAATGGAATCACCCATGGGATACTTTCCTGTGTGTGTAAGAAATAATATCTCTAGAGGTCTCACATCAAGCTAGATACTACGAGACCCTATGGCATATAAAAAATAAGATGAAATTTGACCAGTGCTATCTGTTTTGATGTTGTTATTTCATTTCATGACAATGAGTTTTTTTTCTTGTGATAATAAATCATCATAAATCTAAGAATGTCCATATAGAATTATCGATCCCCATGAAGAATTTTTTTTTGAGAATTCAAATGACCTCAATGAACTTGAAGTTTAGGATGCACCCCCTAAATTCAAAGAAGAAATCAAATCGACAGTTGACAAACATAAGGAAATTAACCTTGGAATAAAGGATAAGCCTCACCCCACTTTCATAAGCTCCTTCTTAAGTCAGGATGAGTCTAAGGATCTAATTCATCTTCTCTCTAAGTTTAACGACAACTTTGCGTGGACAAAAAATAAAATGTGGGGCTTGTTTGTTGATGTAGCAATCCATAAACATGGAAAACATGATGCATTAATATTAAACAAGATCATAGACACATGCATATTGAAATCGAGCAACAAGTCATTTCTAAAATCAAAAAATTGGTTGAGGACAAAATTATTCAAGAGGAATAATATCCCTCTAGGGTAGCTATAGTCCTACTAGTTCAAAAGAAGAATGATTAAATTTAAATTTATGTCGACTAAAGAGATCTGAATAAGGCATGTCCTAAGGATGAATATCCTTTACCCATGCCTAAATTTATAGTGAATATCACCTCTTCACATGTCATTTTCTCCTTTATGGATGGTTCATTTGGTTATAACCAATTCAAGATGACCCGAGAAGATGAGAGAAATAGTTTATTCGAAAGTCTTATAGGAATATTTTATTATAAGGTGATGTCATTCAACCTTAAAATTGATAGTTTAACTTACCAGAAGGCCATGAATCTATTCGTTGATAACTTAATCCATAATCAAGTTGAATGATACATCAATAATTTTGTTATCAAGAGCAAAGTCAAAGAGGCTCACTCGTATGACTTAAGAATAATCTTTGAGCTATTACATCACTATGACCTAAAAATGAACCCATTGAAGTGTGCTTTTGTCATCATCTCAAGAAAATTCTTGGGCTTCGTAGTGAGTCGCCATGGAATTCAAATTAATCCTACTACTATCAAAGTCACTTAAATATACCATCTCCTAAGAGCCTTAGCCAACGAAGGTCCCTTCCTGGTAGACTAGTGTATATAAGGAGGTTCTTCTCAAATATATTCAAAACATGTCAACCTCTATTAATCATGGCTAAAAAGGATGTTAAATTCATATGGGATGATAAATGTCAATGTGCTTTTGAAATATCAAAGAATATCTTTCTGGTTTGCTAGTATTGGCAACCCCTATTATGGAGAAATCTAATATCCTTTATATCGTAGCTCTGGACAAGTTGCTTGGTGCCTTATTTTCTCAAGTCAACCACGAGGGAAAAGAAAATTCCCTTTGCTACCTGATTCAAATACTACTCCCTATTGAAATTTGATACCCTTCAATCGAGAAGCATTATCTTGCTTTAGTTTTTACAATTTAAATGCTGAGGCATTAAATGGTTTCTCACTTGGTGAGTTTGAATTCGAGAGTTAATCGATTCCAATATCTTATAACCCATCTTACATTGTCAGGATGTCTTACATGGTGGTCTATGATATTATTTTAATTCATGATAACTTTCATTTCCCTGAGTGCTATAAAAGGATAGGTCGTTGCTGACTTCCTCGCAGCCCAACCGCTGCCTAAAAAATCTTCTCTAAATGAGGATTTAATAGATAAACAAATCATATGTTTTAAGGAAACTGATGACCATGATTGGGAACTATATTTTGATGGAGCGGTATCATTCCAGTGAGGTAATACATAGTAATATACTATTCCTGGAAAATCCTGAATTGAACTAATTTTCATAACACCAGATAAGAGATAATACACTTTTCCTACCACTTATTAGGGCTTACATAAACTACAAAGTTTCGTATGAAGTTTGGTAATGGGTTTTAAACTTATAATTCTTATAGACATAAAAGAAATAAAAACTTTGGTGATTCTCAACTGGTGATCAATCTGATTGTAGAAACCTATAAGGTTTTGAATCCAGAACTTCTTAAGTACCATCAGTACACACTAGTAACCTGCTCGAACAGATTTCTACTATAACTATGATAGAATTTCTTGTAGAAACAATTCCATGGCCATTTCTTTAGCAAAGCTTGTAAAGGATTTTGCTTGTCCGAAAGATGACTATATTCTTATAAAGATTTAGGATCATCAGGTCCTATCTCCTATAGACTTGGAGCACATCAATAAGAAATCTTCCCATGTCCTATTGCCTTTTCAACGACTGATGAAGAAGGTGACTGTAGATAACCATTAATCATTACCTAAACGAACATAAGCTTTATTGCAACTATGGCTTCCGAGTTAATGATTTCGATGATAATAAGTAATATTTGATTACCTCTTTATTTATCCTAGTATATCAAGTGCATATTTATTTGTGTGTTCACTAATATTTTATTGAACAGATCCATGGGAAAATTGAAAGATCTGCAGTTTTTATAGCTTCAAAATCTATCAATTATGCAGTTGTGCACAAAGCTTAGCACCATCCTCCACCCGATTGGATCAAAGTAAATGTTGATGCAACATTGTTACCTTCCTACAAAGGTGGGGTTGGTGGTGTATTCAGAGATCACAAAGGGAGGTTCCTTTTGGCTTTTGGTAAAACATGTGAACATTGGGATAGTGCTTATTTGGAGCTTCTAGCTATGAAGACTATTAAAGAGATGATAAATGATTGGATGATGGAATATAAAGGACTCATGATTGAAGAAGATAATGCAAATGTTATCAAGTTCATTCAAAATTCATACAAAAAGATGGGAAATATATTGAAGAATTTTCTTTTATTAAAGATTTTAGTCATGTGATTGTTAATTGTATAGATACAAGTGGTAATAAGTTATCGGACTTATGTGCTAACTATGCCCTTTTTGTTCTTTTTGTTGAAATGATTTAGGACTCTATAAGGTTCCTCCTTCCTTTATGGAATTATTAAAGGAGGAATTGGTAGGTAACGTTGTGTAATTGGTTTCCTTTTTTTTAGCTTTAAATGAAATTATTGCTATTTAAAAAAAAAATTTTAGGTACACCATGCACCGTTCTTTGAACATTCAAGGCTCAAGATTGTGTAAAGTCTTGTAATGATGTATGTTAGATTGGTGACTGTGCACACACATAGGGAGAGCAAAAAAAATTTAAATATTTTAATTTTTTTTACATCATATTGTACGATCTGGATCATACTATATGATCTAGTGAAATAGAAATTAATTAAAATATTTCTTTTGAAAAAAAATATTTGATATATAATTAATCGTCCAGTACAAACACCACATTATACTGGATTATTCGTTATACTTAGAAAGCTCGGTTTCTATTAAATTTGGCAAAATTTTGAATTTTCAAAGTGGTTCTAATCGTACTATATGAACATGATCATATTTTATGATATTTAAAGTATTACCTAATTTAATCCTATGATTACTCAATCAAAACTGCTTAATTTTGAAATTTTGTTCGTGCTATATGAAATGGATCGTACTATATGATCAACATAGACATTTTGGCAGTCACATGCTTCATTTTGGATGAAGTACATTTTTATTAAACTCTTTCTATAGTACAAATTGGACATCATATAGTACAAATAAGCAAATTGAATTATTTGTATAGTACTAATTGGTGATCGTACAGAACTAACAGGTTAAATTTTGCACATCATACTACACGATCTTTTAAGCTTTCTCATAAGACTTTGTGAGGGTCTTTGGAAGCCATTGAAGCTTCATTTTTCTGGAGAAAACTTGAAGAGAGAACTTGAAAGGGTGGAGTTTGAGAAAGGGAGAAGATTCTTGAAGGGGATTTCAAGGGAGTGTGGAGGGGGTTTCACACGATTGCCCCGACAAGTTTGCACCTCAGTCCCTTTGAATTCAAGGTTCATCTTGAGGGAAGTTTTGGGAAGAAAAAGATATCTTTGGTGTCAAAGGACCCTACTCCTCCGCTGCAATGGGGGAGGTGAAAGTGATGTTGTAAGGGATTCTCAACCTAGTTGTGGGGGCTAAAGGAGAGTCACTACAGGTTTAGTGCAATACTCAAAGGGTGCCTCCACGGAATGGATGTTGGTCAAGTTTTGACCGAACCACTATAAATATGGTATGTTCCTTCCTTTATTATTTCCACTTTTTTTTGTTGCGATTAATTTCATGGGTGAAATTAAAAATTTGTCTTTTTTATTTTGAATGAAATTCACTTATGCATTAAGTTATAAAAAATTTTTTCTTTTCATTAAAGAATATTTTAAAATATCCAATTCACCCCTGCCCCTCTTGTCGCATCTCATACTTCCAAGCTCCCACATGATAAGTCCCTTGCCAATCAAATCAATAAATGTGCCCTCTCATATACACTTATGAATGATGCTTTATACTATCAATTGTTCAATTAGATATGGCTATATTGTTTAGATAAAAGAGAGGCCATGAAGATCATGAGTGAGGTCCATTTTGGACTATGTGATGCTCATCATTAGGTCATAACAAATGAAAATATAGATCAAAAGACTTAGATACTATTAACCTACAATGATTTACGATTATATGAATATTATTAAATGTTATCATCAATGCCAAGTTCATAGTTTGGTTTTATATTAGTCGCCTTACGTATTGCATTTTACGATAGCTTTATATCCCGTTAAGAGTTGGGATATAGTTGTTATCGGGCATATTGGTCCTCCTTATGCAAAAGGCATCACTTCCTTTTAGCCATGATTGATTACTTTTGGAAGTAGGCAAAAGCAGTTCCCCTAGGCAATGTAACATCACACAATGTCATGAAATTTTTTTGTGACCATATCGTATACCGATTCGGCATGTCCCAAAAGAACATATCTGATAATGGGTCCATATTCAAATATACAAAAATTAATAATTTTATAAGACACCATGGTATTGATTGGAGATACTCAATAACTTACTACCTAAGAGCTAATTAGTTAGACGAGGCCTTTAATAAAACCCTAGTGTAAATCATCAAAATAACCCTGGATCAAAAACAATGTTAATGGGATGAGAGGTTGGTGGAAGATTTGTGGGCCTATCAGACCACTTATAGGACCCCAACCTAATCCACTTTGTTCATTCTAGTGTATTAGACTGAGGCCATACTCCCTCTAGAAGTATAGATTCCTTCACAGAGGATGACGATACAAACTTAAATTATAACAAAACAAAATGCACGACAAAAGTTAGAAGAACTCAATACCTTGAAGAGCGCCATCTCCAAGCTCAATAAAATATAGAGTTATATAAAGCCTGAATGGTTCAAGCTCATGATAAGTTAGTGCGACATATAACCTTCAAAGTGTGAGACTTGATCTTGGTTCTTTGGAGCCCTATCTTAACTCACCTAAAGATTAGTGGGAAGTTTGAACCGACACGAGAAGGACCTTTTTTTCATAAAAATAATATGTGAAGGATGCTCATATCAACTAGTTTATTATAAAGGAAATCACCCAATATTGTCAGTAAATAAGCATTTCCTTAAGAAGTATTATACTTGATGAAACTTGACTTTTGAATAAATAAAAATATCTTGAAGTTTTGAATTAAATTGAGTTAGTTTTATCCAAATTTTGAATTCCAGAATCCAGTTTTCTTTTCCATAAGGAATGTTGTGAGTCATCGTGCATTCTTGCCTTTGGATTTGATACCGTAATGTTGGAGCATGGCCTTCGTGGCATCATCCTAATTTCAAATTTAGATCATATCCTCTTTGTTGAGAAATGCTTCCTCCCCACATGGTCGTCTAGGTTACTTTTTCTTAAGGTTAGATGTGAGTCATCATGCTTTCATACCTTAGGATAAGATGTCGTAATGATGGAGCACAACCTTTATGTCACCATCCTTATTTCAATTCCAAATCTGATTCTCTGAAGTGAACAATGTTTTCCCCCACTTGATCATCTAGTTTTCTTTTACTTAAGGCTAGATGTGAGTTACTGTGCTTTCTTACCTTAGGATTAGATCCATAGTGATGGAGCACACCCTTTATATCACCACCCCAGTATCAATTCAAATTTATTAATTAAATATAATTCCCTAGTCATCATCTTTTACACCGGAGGTTAGGCAGTTCCTTTCCTTAGAATTCAAATAAAATATGTCTATTAGGTATAAGTACCACATCGACGTCCTTTAGACCTGAGATTAAGTGTTTCCTTTCCTTAGAATTCAAATCAAATATGTTTATTAGGTATATGTCCTCTGTCAACATTCTTTAGACCTGATGTTAAGTTCTACCTTTCCTTAGAATTCAAATCTAACCTTTCTATTAGGAATAAGTCCGTAGTCGTCATCCTTTAGACCTGAGGTTAGGTGCAGCCTTTCCTTAGAATTTAAATTAAATCTATATATTAGGTATAAGTCCCCCATCGACATCCTTTAGATGTAAGGTTGGGTGATTTCATTCCTAATAATTCAAATCAAATATGTTTATTAGGTATAAGTCCCCCATCATCATCTTATAGACCAGAAGTTAGGTGTTGCCTTTCCTTAGAATTCAAATCAAATAAGTCTATTAGGTATAAATCCCCTTTCAGCAACCTTTAGACCTTAGGTAAGGTGCTCCCTTACCTTAGAAATAAAATCAAATATGTCTATTAGGTATAAGTCCCCATCGACATCCTTTAGACCTGAAGTGAGGTGCTCCCTTTCCTTGGAATTAAAATCACATACTTGAATTTTCATTAGGTAAATTCCAATAAATGCAATAGAACTCCATTTTACTACATATTTAGGTGTCCTTTTATTAACCTCACTTCTCTACTCATCAGGATCCGTCTAGACTCTTGCTTATTGATCTGATGGTTGATAATCATCAAGTTTTTAATCATCTAGAGTTCAATCAAATTCCAATCCAAACTTTAATCTAGCCTTCAATCAATATTCAATCAAGCTTTAAGCATACACAATCATAAATAATCATCCATTTGATGGTGATTAAGGTGGATAAATATAACTCAGTTAATCTAATCCAGAACTATATTCAAATTCAGATGTCCATATTAAAATTCAAAGGTACGGGCCCAAGTCATGTAACACTTTTTGAGACCTTTGAATCTCTTTAAAACCTAGTCAGATGACGCTTGATTCATTATATATATTTACATATTAATTAGGCATGTCCCTAATGTAAAACTCAAACCCTAGCTCTATATACTTAGGATTAAATAGCTTTTGAAAAAGCATATTTTAAGCCAAATGAACTATCCCTAATAAATTTTATGGAAATTGATCAAGTAGTTTACGAGAATGATTTAATTTTTATTCCTAGGATTAATCTTGATCTACATGTGTCTGTTTATTTTTTGGGCCATTATTCACGTGATAAATGGCCCTAATCTCACTTTTCAACCATCTGATCAAACTGTAGGTTTGATTATGCAGATTTGTTCCTTGTCTTGCTAGATCACGATCGTTCATCCAAATAGCATGCAAATGAATGACTGTGATCCCTTGCTATCTCGAATAAGTGATGCATGTCACAACATCAATGTGTCCCTCTGTTAATTGCTAATATTTTCCATAGTGCAATTATTGGCCATTAATGTCTGCCATTGTGTAGTTTTGATTTGATAAACTATTACAAATTTGAACCCAAGAACTATAATTTTTATGATAATAAATATTATTATTTCTATTTTCTATTAATTATTATTATTTAATATCTATTTTGTTGCTCTGCTACTAACATTTTAGGTCCACAATTCATTTCTAACTTCAATTAGCTCATGTATGGGTAGATTAGTGTTGAATTTTTTTGTAGTTTCAACTTCAATGTACTTTTACCTTTCTTGAGTCAAGTCTTATATATGGTGGATACTAAGCTGAGTAACATTGTACATAAATACTCATGGGAGAAAGTTGGTGAGTTAGATTTTTTTGTTTTTTAAACAAATTGTACATAATGATTTATATTATACTAGACAATCAGTTAAAAAATAAAAACCCCAATTATGGCACCCTAGTTAATTAGGATTGATTAAACACATCGTACTTTACGATCTCTATCATACAGTATGATCTGTAATAGTAAGCAAAATAGGTACCAATCACAATTTTGGTAATATTTTTACTATTCAAAATTTGTGTCTAATCATATTGTAAGATTGTCATCATACAATATGATAGGTGACAATCATGCCAAAATTGATCATGTGATTAGGTGTTAAATTATTCAATCATATTATTCAGGATGATTGGAGATGGTCGTACTGTACGACCCAATTTTTGTATGGGATGACATTTAAATGGCACTCCACATATTAGAAAATTAGATAAGTGTTTGTATTGATCATATATAATGATCAAGATGATTGTACTATATGACCTGATTCTTATATGTGTTGATATTATGCTGCCCCTCATACTGGATGACTAGATATGTAATTTTACTAATCATACAGGATAATGTGCTAAATTTTATGGGATGATCAATATAAACACTTGAACAGATCGTACAGTGGGTTGTAATTTGTACTGGCTGAAATTGTTATTTTGAACTAATAGTACAGTTCAATCTTGGATCGTACTATCTATTTAAAGTCTTCTATTATTTTGTTTCATAAGACTTTTGGCTGCTAAGTGTTTTTTTGAGGGACAAAGGAGGTGCGTAGGAGTGCTTTGGGAGAGATAAGAGAGGGAGAGATTTTTGAGAGGGAGATTTATGAGGGATTCACAAGGTTACTCCAAGCAAGGTTCTTCTTCATCTTTTTCAAGCTTCTTCCTTTATCATTTGGAGGCTCCATGAAGACATATTGAAGAGATAGTCCAAGTTTCTCTTCCTTCTCCAAGAGGGAGAAAAGGATTATTGTTTCTCAACTATCACCAAGAGGGTGAAAAAAGATTATGCGTTCTCTGCCTTCACGAAGAGGGGGAAAAAGGATTTTAGGTTATCATCCTTTACTAAGTTGGTGAAAAAGATTTTGTAAGGGCTTCTCCACCTTGTTGTGGGGGAAAAATGAGAGATACTAATTTTAGTGCAATACCTAGAAAGGAGTATTCTAGAGAGTGAACATAGGTCAGGTTAGAATGAACCACTGCTAATTTTTCTATGTTCTATTTTAATTATTCTACACTTTTATTTTTCTATGGTTTATTGTGCGGTTGACTAACTTTGAATTTATTTTATCATAATTTTAATTTGCTTTTGCATTAAGAGTATTAAGGTACTTTCTTTTTTTATAAGTTTTTAAAATAACTAATTCACCACCACCCCTCTTATTTAGCCTCGGGCTAGTTCCTTTTGGTTTAACAACTTGTATGAACTTTCAAGTGATATCAAAGCAGGATTCAAAAGCTAAGTTTTTGAAAACTTTTAAAAAAAATGATCCATGGATAATTTTGGTAGTTGTAATTTTGTGAAAGGGCATTTAATCACACGACCATCTTTATTTGATAATATTTCATTTTATTTTTTGAAAGTTTGCATGTATACTTTCTTGCAATTTATTGATTATTTCATGTGGATATTAATTCAGGAAGGATTTTTTGTACCTTCATATTTAGTAAATAGCATTAAAACTAAAATACCTTTTTTCTAAATGGAGTATAGATGATAGAGATTTATCCCAACTGAATGCAAAAGGTTTAAACATTTTTTGTACATTAAAATCTGAAGATTACATGTGAGTATCAACTTGCACAACTAAAAAAGAAATTTAGGTTAAACTATGCATAACCTATGAAGTAAAATAATCTAGGTTAAACATTCTACTCCATGATTATGAACTATTCCGTATGAAACCTAGTGAGTCTATTTCTAAAATGTATATTAGGCTAACTCAAATTATCACTTCTCTGCATGCATTAGGTAGAGAACTTACTAATCCTAAAAAGGTTAATAAAATTTTGCATTATCTACCTAGTTCATATGATGCCAAAAGCACTATTATTACTTAATCCAAGTATTTAATGTTTATTCTATTAGAAACTTAGGTTGTTCACTCATTGTTTATGAATAAGGAGTGAGTCAAAGACAAATTAATGCAGGTGATAAAAGAAAAAAGAAAATAGTTGCTTTAAAGGCTGATGGCTGATGAATCTAAAAGTGATAATTCTTTATCTAAAGGCGATGATGACATTACTCTGATGAAAAGATAATTCAAAAGCTTTTTGGAGAAAAAGTAAACTCATCTTTAGTAATAGAATAAAAGTAAAACTAATCAAATTCCAAAACTTCTTCTAATTTCATTTGTTTTGAATGTAGGAAGCTTGGGAACATAAAGACTGATTACCCAAATCTTAAAGCTGACCCAATCTTTTTTTTTTTTTTTTTTTTTAAGAAGTGCAAACTTGCATTAAGAGATAAAAAAAGAGAAGCTATTACAAACTAATCAAGAAGTGCAAATCTCATATTCCTTCTTCAACAAGTTGGACAAGGAAGAAGGAATATCAGAAGAAGTAAAAGAATCAAAACAAAAACTATTGTCCAGCGCAAGAATAGCACACAAGTCAACAACTTTGTTACAATTGCTAGAGGTGTGATGAAAGATAACCTTATTAAAGTCATGAAGGAATGAAATCTTCTTGGAAATCTAGTTTTTAACCTTAGATTTCGTCACGGAGTCATGGAGAAATTTGATGACATTGTAGCTATCTCCATCAATTATTAAACCTTTGCTTTCAAACATCCATTCTTTGATGAATTATTTCAAAGAAAAAACAGCATCCAACTCAAGTTGGTTAATATCCCAATGAAGTTTCTGCTTATAGAAGGCCAGGAGCAATCTTCCCTTGGAGTCTCTGACAACTTTCCCAATGCTTGCTAAATTTGAATCCAGTAAGGATGCATCAACGTTAATTTTTATCCAATCCAGTGTTGGGGGGTGCCATGAAGTTTCAGACTCCCTAAGGAGAGAGGCATCCCAGTTAACTAGCATTGGATTCTTATTAGTAGCAGTGAATAGAATGTTTGCAACAATCACCAAAGTGGGTAGTATGGAGTTACCATGCTTTACATCATTTCTGCAGTTCCAGGAGAAAAAAATAGCGGTGCAATAAATCCTGACAATGTCCAAACTAGCATTAGAAAGAAGTCTTAGCTGGTGAATACAATCTGCTAGCGAGCTGAAAAAAGGGATGTTGAAACCCCAAGATCTCAACATACAAATAATGTCAATGAGGAATTTATAATGGACCACAACATGAGCACATTTTTCCACTTATGGACAACCTCTAGCACAAAGGTCGCTATTACCAAGTCTTCTATATTTAAAAAACTCATTAGTAGGAATGGCAAACCTACTCATCCTCCACCAAAAAAGCTCAACTCTTGGTTTAAGTTTTAACTTTTGAAGCCAATTAACATATCTAAAATCATCAATAGGATTGAGGGATTTGATGGTTTCAGCATAAGCCATGGATGAAATATATTTCCCAGAATGTTGGTAGAGAAGTTCCATATGATCATCATCACCATCATGGATAACACTATGTTGCACAATGAGATTAACCATGTTAATGTTGAAAAAGCGGTTGGGCTCTAGCAAATCCCAATTGCCATCACCGAGGATGAAGTGCTTTAACATCATATTTTCTAGTCCAATGTAATCAGCAAGCATGGGCCATTTGTTGAAAAATTTATCTAGTAACCAAATGTCATTCATGACATAAATGATTGCACCATTTACAATTTTCCACTTAACTATAGGTTTTAGAAAAGAGGCTCCATCCAAAATGATGGATCGAGCAGCTGATTGTCCACATTTGGACTTACCACTCCAAATGGATGTGCCATATCTGGTAGACAAGCATTTGTATAATAAAGAGGACGGGTTATGAAAAAACCTCCAAGCAATTCTAGCTCTAAGGAGGATAGATTTTTTAACGGCTGAGTACATACCCATTCCACCGAGAGCTCTTGGTATGCATAACTCTTCCCAGGCAATGTAATGGAGAAAGTTGTTCCCATGATTCTGATGCTAGATAAAATCTCTACAAATGTAGTCCAATCATAGATAATTTTCTTGGAAATCAAGGAAAGTGAAGATAAAAAATGGGCAATGAGAGTAATGAAGTCTTGGCTAGAGTCATTCTACCTGCCAAAAATAGGAATCTAGCTCCCCAAGCATTGAGTTTCTCCAAGGCATGATCAACAACGAATTGGAAGTCATTCTTAACCAATCTCCTAAGAATGATTTTGGTGCCTAGATACTGGAGCTCATTAACAATTTTGAAACCAAATTTATTTCCTATTTTCCATCTTATAACAAGTCTGACAAACTTCCCAAATAAAATTTGGGACTTAGCCTGATTGATACTTTGCCCAGTCCAGCCACAATAATCCCTTATTAAATTCATCATAACTTGAAGGTTGAAGGAGGATACGGTTCCAAACAGTAAGACATCCTCAGCATATAAGAGGTGGGTAATTCTAGGAGCTCTGCAAGAAGTTTGGATGCCCAAATGATGACCTCGCTGATTGATAACATTGGAAGGAAGTTGGGAGCACAATATAAAGAGATAAGGCGACATAGGACAGCTTTGCCTGAAGCCGCTTTTAGCTTCAATCCGTCTAGAGCCTTTGCCATTCAGGAGAATAGAGAAGCACACATTGGTGACACATTCCATGATAAGGAATGAGTATTTCTTAGGAAATTCAAACCATTTGAGAACATGCTCCAAAGTCTCCCAACTCATGCTATCAAAGGCTTGGGCCATATCAAGCTTGACAGCAATGACACCCTTCCTATGTTTAGAAATTTTGAATTTGTTGAAAATTTCTAGAGCAAGAAGGCAATGATCAGACATAGATTTGCCCGAAATAAATGCCACTACTCCTCAGAGATTAGTTTGGAAATGCAACACTTTAATTTGTTCACTATCATAGTAGAATTAATTTTGTATATAGTTTGACAAAGACTAATGGGACGAAAATTGGAAGGAGTTACTGGATTATTGATCTTAGGAATGAGAACAACCAAGGTGTCTTTCCAATCACCATGCTTACGTCCAGAAGTGAAAAACTTTTTGATAGCGTTCCAAGTTGCATCTTTGACAATTTCCCAGTAGAATTTGAAAAAAGAGGATGTACGGCCATCAAGGCCCAGGGATTTGTTGGATCCTTGTTGGAAGACGACAGTAGTAAATTCAGTCTCAATAAATTCAGCATCTAGTTATTCTCTTTTAGCTGCATCAATCAACTGGTTCTGTCCGGCTGAAGGCTAATTGTGTTTGTTACACTTCCGATATTTCCATTTGTCTTCAAAAAATTTTAAAATAACTAACTCAATTTGTTCTATATCTTCAACAACGTTATTGTCCTTATCCTTGATCTATCTAATCAATTTCCCATCCATTCTTCCTGGCTGAAGCGTAGGCATGAAAGAATCTCGAGTTGGTATCTCCCTCCTCATTCCAAGTAGCCTTTGCTCTTTGGTTCCACCACATGGAAAGTCTTAATAAGGTAACATTAAGTTCTCTTACCTTACTACGCAAGAGAGCAAGGTTAACAGGACTGAGACCACCTTCGGCTTCCTCTTACAGCTGTAGATTAAGGATGTCTCTTTTCAACTCCTCTTTTAACAAATTTAGATTTTACATTTATTTTATTCCAGAAAAAAAGAAAAATTTTAACAAGCTCACCCAATCAAGGATAAAGAAAAAGCTAAATTAAAAAGATCAAGCAACTGACTCAAAAGTCTTTTTGGGTAGACCCTACTTAAGAATCAACTAAGATAAAAGCTGAAGAAGAGGTAACCATCCTGTGATTAATGATTGATAACTATCTTGATCATTCTGATCAAGAGGGGGTATGTGAGCTTTTCTATTATGAACTATTTAAAGTTTTTTAAAAAAATTATAATACATATAGGAAACTACAGAAAATGTACGCATGTCTTAATTCTTATTTTTTAACTCTACAAAAAAAACATGAATGCCTTAGAAAAGACCACTCTACTTTGGATAATAATTATTTGGTCTTTCTTGAAGAATTTTATGCATTGAACAAAAATGCATATTACTTAATTAGTAAGTATGATTCCTTGAAAGTATATCATATTGAATTAGAAAATTCTACCCAAGAATTGAAAGTATGTTTAGATGAAGCTGATGATGATATGGAGCATGCGTTAAAAATTGATAACTCAATTCTTGAAAGTGCAAATAAATTTTTGCAAGTGGAAATAACTAATTTTTAAGAAAACAAACAATCACCTAAACTTGCATAATTTCATAAATTATTTGCAACAACATGCATCATTTAAACCTAGGAAAATGTACCAGAACCCAAATAGACTAGTGAATATATTTCCAAGAGTTAGGTGCTTTTGTTATGGCTTGCTAGGACTTTTCTCCCACACTTACATTATCCACCGTAAAACATATTTGGTGTGGAGACCAAAATTGTATAAACCATAACATAGTATACAATCATCTCATTCTTTAATTTGTAAGGTGGAAACAAACTTGTTTAGGTTCCTAATTCTAACCTTTGATGATTTTGTGGGGCTACTCTCATTAAAGGCCTATTCAGAGTATGTGATACTTGGACAACGAATGTTCAAGGCACATGACTGGAGATGTAAAACATATCATCATGCTAGAGGCTAGGGCAGGGAGCAAGGTAACACTTAGAGATAACACCACTAGAAAGGTGGTTAGATCAGTTATAATTATCAACTCAAATAATTTTATGTTTGAAAACATTTTACTAGTAGATGGCTTAAAATATAATTTACTCAGCAATAACCAATTCTGTGATAAAGGCTTTAGCATAAAATTTTTATCCACCAGTTGCATGATAAGCTTAAATTCAAAAACTATTTTGTAAGGAAAAAGAATTAATAATGTTTACATGCTTGATCTGAATTGTATTGAATCTGCTAATTCTCATTGCCTAAAAACTATTAATGATGAATCCTAATTATGGCATAGGAGATTATGTCATAAAAGCATAAAAAATCTTAGAAAAATCACCCAAAAAGACTTAGTGAGAGGTATACCCAAACTATAATTCACTAAGGACCACTTATGTGATGCCTGTCAGCTAGGAAAATAAGTTAAATTCTCCTTCCACTCAATCAAAAACATTAACACTTGCAAACCTTTAGAAGTCTATCATATGGATCTCTTTGGACTCGTTAGCATTTTTGGAACCTACCAATTCATAGGACAAGCTTTAGTCTTCTGGTTCAATAAACATTAGAATTTAGTAGCCTTGTCCACTACATATGTTAAATACATAGACTAAGGAAGTTTTGTAGCACAAGTACTTTGGTTAAAGCATATAAATTTTAGATTTAGGACTATCTGTAGGAACCATTCCAATCTTATGTGATAATAATAGTGTCATCTACATTTTAAAAAATTTAATCCATTACTCCAAGACCAAACACAAAGACATAAGACACCATTTCATTAGGGACCATGTCACCAAGAGATACATACAGATACATCATGTAGCTATTGAAAATCATCTTGCAGATATCTTTATAAAACTACTGGCTTTTGAAACCTTCAGCACCTTAAGAACAAGATTATGTGTCATAGATATTCTTGCTTCAAAATATGAAATATTATTGTTCTTTTATGTTTTATGTTTTGTGTTTTTGTCCTTTTAGTGTTTTTTTTTCTTAATTTTTGTTTTTTTTTTCTTTATGCATATGTTTATTTATTTCTTTTAAAATTTAAGAATCTGATCACTACTTACTTTAGCAGTTCAACTATTCTTTAAATTAAAATCTTACCTATTTTTGTAAGCAATAATTGATTGCTCTAAAATAGTTAAGGGAAAAAAATTGAAGATTATCTCTGTTCCTCTAACTCCTTTGGGGATGTAATTTCTTTTCAAATTAAAAATTGAACCAAGAAATAAAGATATGTTTCATCTTTCTATAATTCCCTATCTAATTTAAATATTTTTTTAAAATCAATGAATATATTACAAATATTCTTAATCAAGATATTCATCAATATTAAATGGATCAGGTTTTATTTGTGGTTTACTCTTCTATATATATGACAGTGAATTCTTTTTCTCTTATATTTAAAATATAATCTCTCAACTGAGAGTCTTTAAAGACTTAGAAAGGAAGTAAGTTTGCAAAAATAAAAAAAAGATACAAAATGAGCCCAAAAATTGAAAAGATGCTCAATGATCTCCAAAATTGCTAGACTCAAAAAATATAACAAAAATCAAAATATGTGCAAAGTGGACAAACATTGATAAAAGAGGCACAAAATGATCCCACAAAGAGTTAGCTTCCCTTCCTTTCAAATCTTTAAATCTTAGACAAATCTGTGTGCCAATTAATATCATCCACACCTGAATTTAAAAATAATGATTTTTGATTTATCAATTTGAAATGCTATTCTCTTAGATATATTTTTGAAAAGAAGTTCAAAACTAATATATTTTCTTTCTAATTTATTTTTAAAATTAGATTTTTTTTAAATGACTTTAACCCGTAAGGAGCTTGACCTAGGGTTAAGAAATTTCAAATTTTTAATCTTTCTAGATCTTAGTGTTCTCAATACATTTCTTACTGAGTATTCTGCTTTAATCATAAGGTAAAATTTTCATTTCATGTATGTGATCGTTTCTAAAAAAACCTTTATTTTTATTTTGTGGTTTTTTTGTTTTTTCCAATTTGTTTTATGTTAGTCTTGTTTTATTTTTGTTTTGGACCCTTCGTGATCATCACATTCCATCCTTTAGCTTCTCAAATTTTTATTCACATCATCCAATATAGTTTATATCATACTATACAGTATGAGCAAAATATCACATCACATATAATGGTTAATATCGATCAATTATTGGTGATCATACTATACAATTTCCTCTTCGTACTTTATGATCCACATGGCAGAAAATATTGGCCTAATTGAATTCAACCAGTATGATCTTTAATAATACATCATATAGTATGATCCATCTATTTGTACTATATGAATTAATGAGGTAATTATTGTATAAGGTGACTCCTCGGGCTGAACTCTCTCTCTCTAATTGACCAGTACGATTTCTGATTGTACTGTATGATAAGATCACCTTTTTTGACTAATCATTTAGATGAATTGATTGAACTCAATCATCCTATACAATCTCATGATCATACATTATGATATGACAAAATTTTATTTAAATAGCCAAACTTTCTTCATTCTCTTCACATATTTCTACTCTTTAAATCCTTTTCCTTCCCTTTTGATATATCCATAGCTAGAGGGAAGCATTCGTGAGCACTTGTAGGTAGTTCCTCTAGATAGACTATCAATCCTAAATTTAGTAAGGCTGATGATTGAGAAGCCTATAATTGATATAAAATAAATGGAATAACTCCTTCCAAAATTGTCAACCAGGAGATTCAAAACTTTGTGGTACACAATCTATTTTCCCATACCACTCATGAATTCATCCTCACCCTTGCATGTCCATTGAATTCTTAACTTATATTTGAATTTTTTGCAGGCCTTCAAATTAATTTTGAAGTTATTGTCCTTCAATCTTATGTTAATAAAAGGCCTATTGAAATAACCTACCAAGACTTCCATGAATTTCTTCACCTTTAAACTACTTGCAACAAAATTCATATTTTGGCCTCAGATCCTGGCTATAATTGGACCTAAGCTAACATTATTCTTAGAGAATCCACATTTTACTATCATGTTCATGCTATCAACACATTAGTACAAGATGCTAAGATCATCCAACGTATTCTTCAAAATTTTGTTATTCCTAAACTTGGTGATAGAATTAATATTACACAAGTTCTCTCACTTGCTACATATTATATCATGGCTCACATTGACTTTAATACTACTTATCTCATAATTCAATATCTTCACAATCTAACTTGCATTTGAGATCCTAGACATAAAAGAAATCCTAACCTTGCCTTAAGACATCTCATTTCCTTTGTCCTAGAGTCTAAATATAATCTTTAATTTCCTACTCCACCTGATCACCTCCTGGTATTGTATTCCAATAACTCCTTCCACATCCTTCACAGTGCTCATCACCAAAACATTTGATATGATGACCGCAAGCATGAGGAGGGAGAGGAAGAATAACTATAAGAACCTACTACTATCTGCCAGCAATCTCAGACTAATTAGCTGGTTCAGAGGTTTGATCAGCGGGAGGCCCATTTTGTCTCTTACGTAGTAGACCAGCATTAGCAACATGATCTTGTTTGTCTCCAACATAGCTTAGCAGCAGCAACAAATAATCAAGATATGACTTTTTTGGAGAATAGTTTGCCTCTCTTCGTCAATTCTTTCAGTCACCAACTCCACCTGATTAGAGTCCTTAAGATTTCTAGCTTGTATTTTTATTTATTTCTATTTAATGTGTTTTTCTCTTTTTTAATGATGTCAAAAGAGGGAGTACTAGTGTGTTGTTAATTATTTGCATCTTTTTATTTTAATGAAACTAGTTTCCTACTTTACTTCTTTTTTATTTTACCAATTTCTTGTTTTACTTATTTTTTATTTAACTTATGTCTTGCTTATAATTCTTTATAAAAAATAAATAAATATAAAAAAATATAAATATTAAATTCTCTTTATTATCATATTTTCATCTTCTAAGGGTGAGTTTAAGAGAAGGTCAAAGTGTTTTGAATATATTTAACAATAATATTTGTCATCATCTAAAAAGGGGAGCTTATTGTAGATTCAAACCCAAGCACTATGATTTCGATGAAAAAAAAAATATTATTATTTCCATACTACTATCTTCTATTAATTTTTTATATTGAATATCTATTTTGTTGCCCTGTTCATTAACATTTTATGTCCACAGTTCACCTACAACTTCAATTAGCTCAAGATTTGATAGACTAGGGTTGACTCTATTTAAATTTTCAACATTTATATACTTTTACCTTTCTTGAGTCCAGTCATGTATATGATGGATACTAAGCTGAGTAACCTTACACACACACACTCAAGAGAGTGAGTTGGTGAGTTTAAATTTTTTTGTTTTTTTTGAACAAATCATATAGTATGATTTATATCATACAGGATGATCGGTTAAAATAGAAAACCCTAATAAGGGCATATCACTTAATTAAGATTGATTAAAAACATCGTATTGTACAATCTCTATCATATTTGATGATCCATTACTTTTTCCAATGTAGACCAACACATGCTGTCATAGGCCTATTCCATGTCAACATTGATAGCCACCAATCCTTTTTTAGCTTTAGAATGTCTAAATTTGTTAAACAATTTTTTAGCAAGTAATATTTGATCTGACATTGACCGTCCCTTTATAAAAGCATTCTATTCTTCAGATATGATTTTAGGAAATAAAAAACTCATCTTAATTAAGATCATCCTAGCCACAATTTTATAAATATCATTACAAAAGCTAATGGGATGATAGTTAGCAGGAATCAAGGGAATTTCTACTTTGGGAATTAATACCACATTAGTCTCTTTCCAACAAGGGCAAAGAGAACCAGAAATAAAGAAGTCATTGATAACTTCCCATACATCAAGCTTAATGATTGACCAATAAGATTTAATAAAAGAATATGTTATGCCATCAATACCTGGTGATATATTGGATCCCAAGTTTGTAATAACCTCCTCCAGTTCTTCCATAGAGAACACTTTGCATAGAATTTTGCAATCCTCCTCATCCAGTTTATTAGAAGGTTACGGCCATCCTTCTAATCTGCAATTCCTTGATTTCCATTTACAACTGAAGAACTTGATAAAAACTTCTTCAAAACTTTGCTTATCTTCACAGATGAAACCATCTTCATTTTTAACACAATTAATCCTATTAGAATTTATTCTTGCCGTGGAAAAAGCCTGAAAGAACTTGGAATTTGAGTCCCCATCTTTCAACCATTGAATTTTTGCCCTCTGCTTCCACCACATGCTGAGCCTACCCAATGTGTTATTAAAGTCCACAATTTTGGACCTTAAACAGCAAAGTTTCACTTATGACAAACCTCCCAAATTCACTTCTTCTTCTTGTAATTCCAAGATATCTCTTTTTAGCTTCTCTTTTTCTTCAATCAGATTTTTATGTTTTTCCTTACTCCAAAAGAATAAGGACCTCAAAGTTCTTTTGAACTTGGCATTTAAAATGTCTGTAGCCAAACCTCTAGTTCTTTTGCTCCAAGAAGCAAGAACCACTGAATGAGATGCTTTATAAGATAACCAGGTATCTTCAAACATAAAATTTCTTCTCTTTATAATCTTGGAAGCTAAGATTTTAATAGAGATTGTACAATGGTCTGATGTTATTCTAGCTAGATGCTTTACCACCGCCGTCTGGAGAAGATTAAGAGCATCACAGTTAAGAAGACATCTGTCTAATTTCTCCAAAATCCTTCCTCCACCATTTTTATTATTACACCAAGTGTATTTAGGACCCAAGAATCCAACTTCATGTATGTCTCCTTTATTCATGAAAGAGGGCATGTCATGTGAACCTTGAGACTGTGCAAAATTCTTCCCACTTCTCTTCTCACTTTGTGAAATTATGCAATTAAAATCTCCCTCTATAATCCATGGAAAATTATTATCATAATAACTTTACAGCTTACTCCAAAGTAGCTTCCTTTTACTGCTCTCCCTACTTCCATAGACCGTAGCTATCATCCAGCTTTGATTGTTATTGATTTTAAGCCTCCCCACCACTACCTGCTCATTGGCATCTATTACTTCAAATGATGCCAAGTCATGCCTCCAACATACCGAAATTCCGCCAAATAGACCAATTGTAGGATACAGAAAGGAATCCCACGAATCTCCAATGAATTTTTTAACTTCCACGGGATCCATAAAAGAAACTTTAGTTTCCATTAGACCCACAAACAATGCTTCAGTATCTTTAACAATCTCTTTCAAATACCTGGAGGCCACGATCTTCCTAGCCCCCCTACAATTCCAAAAGATATGGGAACTCATTTCTTCTTTCTAGTGGGATTAGACCCACCACAAATACCCTTTGTATCACCCTTTCTTGTTTTAGATTTTAATGAATAATTCTCCAAAGATTTAAGTTCTTTTTGCAATTTGACCTTAACTTCACCATTCCCAGAAATCTCCACCAAATCCTTTCGGTCATACATATATTTAACAAACTTTTCATCTAGTACCAGCTCTTCTTCTTCTCTGTCGACCAAAGAATTTTCTTCAGTAGAACCAGCCTTTTCATCCTCTTTAACTGTCTAAAGAATAGAAAACATATTCTTACTTTCAAGAGCTATTAAAACTAACTCAGCAATAATATTTTTTGCTATCAATTCTGCAGAAATGATCTTCTCCTGAACTAGAGGAACTTCCACAACAAATTTTATATATGTTTCCAATACAGAAGATTTGTGTATTACAATATGTTCTCTTCTATCTTTCTGAAGCTTGAAATCAGTATTTTGATAGGGAGTACTTGAGTTCACAGGTAATTCTTAGGACTTACCTGAGTTCACAAGCAACCCTTCCCATTTATGTTGTTTAAAACTGCCTGAGAAAGATCCAGATCTGAGTTAATAGAAATTCCCTTATTTACGAAGTTCTACTCCAATAGAACAATATTTTGGTCTGTCTGCTCCACTATACCTCCTTCCATATTAATCTCCCCTTCTTCTAGTTGATCAGCAACATTACTTAATCTTCCTAGGAGCTCCTGGCTCAAGTCTTTACCATTGCCCAAATTCATAACAGACCAAGCTTCCTCAACAGTTACCACTGGAACAACAAATTTTCTTAAAAATCTTGAAGTGCTTGGATTAATCCACTTATTGCTCTATTTTGAATTCCTCCGTTTCTTGTTGTTAACCAAAATCCAAGGACCATAAGTAGGTTCTTTGAGAACTACTTGATTCTTTCCCACACCTTTCCCTTCATCTTTTTCATGAGCATCCTCCAAGACTTTATGATCTTTTTCTATAGGAACACATTCCTTATCCACATGACCAATCTTCCCACAAACAAAGCAAAAGTTTGAAACCTTTTCATACTCCACTTTTTGGAAGAACCTTCCAGCCATGCTATCAACCCATACACCTAAAGGTAGAGGTTCATCAAGTTTGATTCTCACACAAACTCTAGCAACTTCTCTTCTTCCCCAATGAAACATATTTCCATCTAACATAAGAGGTTTTCCAATTCTTGAAGCAATTCAAGCTACATTCTTCTCATCCCAACATTGCAAAGGCAAGTGGGGCATTCTAATCCAAATTGGAGAAGAAAGTCCTTTAATTGATGAAGAACTAAATTCCGGTAACCACTTCTCCATTCCTACTATATGTTCATTCACATACCAAGGTCCTCCTGAATGAGCAGCTTCTACCATCTCTTCCGATGAGAATGAGCATAAAAACCATACTCTTCCCAATGTAGTAAAGTAGAATTTTCCAAATTGATTCCATTATTTCCTTAATCCCATGCCACCATATGGGATGGTAAATCTTTCCCAAAAACCATGAAAACCAAAGAATTAGACAATTTTTTAGAGTTCATCTCCTCCAATTCCAATTAAGTCTAACTTCCTTTCCATCCTCAGATAGAATCACCTCATCTTCTTTGAAATCCAATTTAATGTATGGTTTTTTACTCCAAGGATTCATTTTACCATATTCTACCAATTTAGGCAATTCAACAGACATCTTAACTCCATCCAATACATTTACCTTTTCCAAAACAGAATGAATATTGTTGTTAACCATTTTTTGAGAATTTTCATTTATCACGCTGCGACATAGTTCAGGGATTGCATTCGAATTCACGAACCGATTAACAAAAATCTTCATTCCAGAAGTCGACGCAGTATTATCAGATGGAATTTTGAATGATTTTAGACTGTTTGGAGTAACCATATCCACCATATCAACAATAGACTTACCTTTACCTTTCACATGTTTAATATTCTTGGGCAAAGATTCTGAAACTTCCTTAATCACCAACGCTCCTTGACGTTTCGTCAAAGGAATTTGAATTCTCTGCTTAGAATTCAAAAATGAAAATCCATCTCCATTCTCCTTGATTTTTGAATTACCTGCAACCAAAGGAGATCTTGATGACAAAGATTGCTAAACATTTTCACCATTCACGCTCTGATCTTGCCATAGACAATTCGTCATCTTCATCTTCATCAGTTTCTCAGATGAAGAACCATGATCAACCTTAGGAAAATCACCAGCAGAAGGTGACAATCCATCTCCATTCTCCTTGATTTTTTAAATACCTGCAACCAAAGAAGATCTCGACGACAAAGATTGCTAAAAGTTTTCACCATTCATGCTCTGATCTTGCCATAGACAATTCGTCACCTTCATCTTCATCAGTTCCTCAGACGAAGAACCACGATCAACCTTAGGAAAATCACCGGCAGAAGGAAGGCGATCATCCACCACCATCAGTTACTATGACCGTTACCACCAAATGGAATTTCAAAATTCTGTTTCCCTCTCTAGGATCCCAGACTTTCTCTCTTTAGGTTCAACTTTTATTTAATGCTCTCATAATATAATATATAATACAGAAAAATTCATAACTTTTGTATTAATATTGTTGTCAGATATTATGACCATCTAATTAATAATTTAGCTTAATATGAGCACATTAAAAGAAAAAGTTGAGGAAGAGAAATTAATAACCTAACCCCAAGGCTTTAGAAGGATGGAGTTAAAATTAGGATACCAAAAGACATTGGCATGCCTAAGAAGATTTTTCAAACAAAGTGCCACATAAAAAATCTTTTTTAGGAAGGGAAAATATTATTAACTTATTTGAATTGGCATAATTATAGAAATGGACCCAACCGAGTCTCTAGGAGCCTAAAAGAGGCTAAAATATAAATACATAGGTGCTAAGTCATTAACTCCTAAGGTGGGAAAGAGTTCACCTCACTTGAATTTTCAACAAAAGTTAAAATCATAATAGAACTTTTCATGGATGGATGAGCCCTCATGGTGACCTATTAAAACAAACTAGGAGAAGGGAGGGAGTTTACTAAGGCTAACAAGCAAAAGAAAGTAATAGAATGAGCCATCAATATATTAATTTCTTTAGAGGATATAATAATTATGTTGAATATGGATGCAATCTCTTGGGCTGACATATCAAGAATTTAGTTTTTTAGTAGGAGCCACCAAGAAGGTGCCAAGAGGTATGTGATAACCTAGGATGAATCATCAAGATACTATTTTCTTTAGATGAGTTGTAGAGATTTATTATTATAGCATGATAACCCCATCAACACTAGGCACATTATCGAAAGATTTATTCAGAATCTATGAAAACAAAGCATCTATTTTAATCACTCTTTTTCAATATACTATTTTCTTAAGATGAGTTGGGAAAATAATGAATTTTTGTCACAGATTCTGAGAAATCTTTCAATAATGCATTATGATTGGGTCAATAGACTTGGGCTCATGGTAAGCACAAGAAGATAGTTGATGATGACGATACTATCCAATAGAGATACTAGAAAAGTTCTTAAGTTTTTAATTTTATCATTTTCCTTTAAATAATTGTTGTAAATCTGATTTCAAGAAATAGAATTTTAATGATAACAAACACTTCTATTTCTCTACAACTACCTTGCCTACTAACATTTTAGGTCCACAAGATCAAACTACAAGTTGAACCAACTCAAGATGGGGTAGATTTGGAATGAATCTGTTTGTAATGTATGAAACTGTATCTTTTACCTTTCTTGAGTCCATTGTAATATTGTGGGTCCTGATGCAAAGTAACCTTGCACACACATACTTGGGAAATTTTTTTAACTATTTTAGAGTTTTCTATTTTTGCTCACATCATCCGGGATGATCCAAAAATCGGCTTGGATGATCAATTAAAAATAAAAACATTAATTAGGGAATCCTTGTTAAGGAAGCCATCATTAAGAGCATCGTCCTAGACAATTTCTGTATCGACCGGGATGAAAGGCTAAAATAAAAAAGAATCAGCCGCTAGATCTATTTAGGTAACTTTTATTTTTGGACATCGTCTAGGACATCATCCTGGATGATGCAGTATAATTAAACCTAAATTAATTAGGTAATTACATAAAGCAATTAAAGGTTTGATTGCTCGATCATATCATCTTGAATGATCTCAGGATCGGTCAGGACGATCATTTCAAAATCATAGTTATTCCTGGATGATCAAACATTGGCCTACTTCTAATCAGGGTGATACTCTAGATGATATGTACTAAATTGAACTAATCATCTGGGATGATCGTGAGATCGGCCTAGACGATCAAGTTATTTTTCTATCGTCTAGACATCCATTCAGGGTGATGTTCTAGATGATATTCAATGACTTATACTAATCATACAGGACAATATCCTATTGGCCTTGATGATATAAATAAAAACCTTCTTATCATCCCAAATCATGCTGGTTGATCTAAATTTGTACTGATTGTACATGACGATATTTATATTTTCCTGGAATATAAAGTCAGTTTTTTATAATTAAGAGCTATTCTGAAGCTCTTTTATATAAGGCCTCTTGTTCTACCGAAGAGATCATCTTTTGCTATTATTCTGACTTGAGAGAGCCAAAAGGAGAGGGAGAGCAAGGGAGAGAGAGAGAGAGAGAGAGAGAGAGAGAGAGAGAGATTCTTATGAGGGGAAGTTTGTGAGGGGTTTCACAAAGGTTTCTCCAAGCAAGGATCTATCGTCATCTTCTTCGGTCATCCTCCCTAATCCTTTGAGGTTCTAGAGAGGTTTACTTCAGCAACTAATCAAGTTTCTCTACCAGCTTTTGGACGAAGCAAAAGGAGTTGAGATTCTCTGGCTGCTTCATGAGAAAGCAAAAGGAGTTGGGTTCTCTGCCTCACTAGGGTTGGTGCAAAAGGAGGTTTTTACAGGCTTCTCCGCCTTGCTGTGGGAGAAAAAGGAGAGTAATTGAGTTTATTGTAATACTTGGAGGTCACCACTAGGGAGTGGACGTAGGTCAAGTTGATCAAACCACTATAAATCTCTATGTTCTTTATTACTGCTTCTGTATTTAATTTCCACACTTTGATTTCTTTATGGTGAACTTTGGTTTAAGTTTGTGTTTTGATTAAAGAATTTTTTAAATACCAATTCACCCCCCTCTTGGTTAGCTTTGGGCTATTTCATAAGGGCCTAACATCCCTACCAAACTTTCAATAAATACTTATTCTTGGGCTAAAAAGGCATTAGATTCAACCCATTTAAGTTATATTCAATAGGCTAGCACATATGGGATTTTAAAACCTCACTTTTTTGGTCGTACGATTCAAACTAACTTAATGGTCACTTGACAAGTTAAAATTATCATTTCTAAACAAATATATATTTTTCCCAAAAAAGATTCTAAAAATATTCTTCATGAGTAAATATTTTGTCAAAAAAGGTGCAATGGAAAAAGTAGAAATATAAGATTCACTAATGCTAATCCTAGTTATTCTCAAAATTCCTACCCAAAAGCCATGCATATGCTCAACATATTGAGCTCATTCATATACAATCCTCATTTGTCAATCAATCAACTAAAAATTAGTATATCTATATATGGTGAAATGATTCATCATTTGAAACAATGAAATTAATGGCCTAATTTTTTTCATAAGTTATGTGAACCATGAGATTTATCATAAGTTTTTTTAATTAATAAGTATCTATCACATGCTAAAGTAAATATTAGTTTCATATAGTTTTGTAAGAGAGAGAAACTCCACTTTTTTGGTAGAAGCTGATTTTTAAATCCTTCAAATCATACGTTTTTAGCTCCATTCCAATGATGTCACTCAGGGTTGAAGGCAACTTGGGCAAATTTTACCAAAATATGATGTTAGATTTGAATAAGGTTCGTAGCTGCGACTCAGGGGAGTTGGGTAACTGCTTTTTAATAGAGATAAATTTGGAGGCTCCTAAAAAGCAGTCAAGTAATGAGCTGAATAATGCCTGGAGAAAAATATTTAACATAAAAGTGGTTGATTTAAACTTTGGTGAATATTTTATTGAAAATAATTTAATAGTGAAGTTGCATTCAGGAAATGAATTATCTAATTCAAATAAACTCAGAAATCCCATGTAATCAAGATCTTTGGAGATAACATTCCTTTTCACATCATAAGTATAGAGCTGAGAAAGAAATGGAGCATCTTTGGCTAGTTTCACTTGACTTTACTTTGAATGGGATGGGTACTTTGTGCATTCAATGAACCTAAAGCTATGGAGAAGGTCTTAACCAGCGGATTTTGGTATGTTAATAGAAACATTGTAAGAATGGACAGAAGGTCTCCATCATTCTCACCTGCATCACTCGAAGGCTTGACTTCACCTATATGGATTTAGATGCCAAATATCCCTTTACAATGTTGGGATGATATCAATGTGTGTAGAATTCCATCCATGGTGGGAAGTCCTTATCTAATTGATGGAAACATGTTTTAATGGGGAAAAAGAGAATTCACAAGGATTTGTGTTTGTGTTAAGCTTGATGAAAAATTACCTTTGGGAGTGTGGGCTGAAGACAACTTGGGCAAATTTTACCAAAATATTGAGTATGAAAGGTTACCTACTTTTTGTTTCAATTGTGGAAAAATAGGACATTTAAAAAGCAATTGTTTAAGAAGTGAAATAGAAGCTATCAAAATTTCTGATCATAGTGAAAACCAAGCTGAGAAGATGAAATCTGAAGCATAAAATAGGGAGAAGAATGTGGCTACTATGAAGACAAATTCTGAAGTTGTTGAGGTCAATAGAGAAGGTTATGGACCTTGGGTCCATGTGAATTATGGAAAGAAAAGGTTTATTAACTCTAGCTTCAGAATAAATGGAGCACATACATTGAAGGAAAATACTGCTATGGAGGTTGGGAGCTCCGTTATCACTAATGTGGAGAAGATTTCTGGTGTAGTTGCTAAAGATGTTGCTGTGAAAACCATTAATGATACAACATTAAGAATCAAGAGGATACTAGTACTAAACTTACTATAGAGGTGAATATGAATGAAATAGGAGATTCAAAAATACAAAATAAAAGTATGGGAACAAAAAATGAAGATATGGGTGGTATAAAGTTCTTAAATGAAGTTAGAATCCAAGAAAACTTGAAGAATCAATTAGTTCTGGGATCTAAAAATGGTATCGCTCTGAAATCTCTTGGTGTTTTAAATAACACTAATAAATTTGTTGTGTTAAATACTATTGTTGAGGAAGGGGAGATTGTTGATGTGAAATCATCACTGGAAATTCTGTTAAAAAGGAAACAAAATATTGTGATGACAAAGTGGATATGGTTACTGTGATAAATGATGAGTTGAAAATGATAGAAGGATCTTCTTCTAACATCAAGAAGAAAGGTGTTAAACAATTGAAAAGGTTGGGACCAATTAAATTCGTCACTAGAAGTAGAAGTATGGATGGGGATCTAAGGGAGAAAGTGGGGAACTCTTCCCCTCCAATCCAATAATGGAATCTATAGTTTTTTGGAATTGTAGAGGAGCTAGGAAAAAGAAAGCTTCTCTATATCTTAATGAGGTTGTGAAGGATTATAATGTCTTTTTTGTGGAATTGTTCGAGACCAAGTTTTCCTCTATTGACAACAAGGTAGTTTTCTGTTTGATTGGAGTTGGATGGGATTATTTTCATGTCCCATCAGAAGGATTGTTTGGAGGTATACTAGTGATTTAGAAAAATCAGTTTGCTTCATTTAATTTGTTGAATTATTGTTCTCAATTTATAGTTGGGGAGTTGGATATTCCTAATAAAGGTAGATGGAGGGTAGCAACCATTTATGGTAGTAAAGATGTTTATAGAAGAAGGATGCTTTCGGATAAATTGGAAGCATATTCTAGTATTGATTTCCCTATGGTGATAGGTGGAGATTTTAGCTGTCTACTTTCCAAAGAGGACAAGAGGGGTGGTATAAAGTTTACATTTTCATTGGGTGAAATGAATTCATTCATTGCTTCGAATGACCTCCATGAGATTGGATATGTTGGTCCAAAGTTTACATGGTGTAATAATAAATCAGGTTCGGATCAAACTCTTGAAAGGTTGGAAAAATATTTTGTGAACTCGGTGGCCATTAGATTTTCTAACCTTATGGTGGTTAGACACCTTACAAGAGTGGCCTCGAATCATTGCCCTATTCTGTTAATTCATTTTGAAAGCTATCCTAAGACAAAAATATATATCAATTTCAAAGACATGGGCCTCTTTCCCAGCTTCAGCTATGGTGGTGAGAAATGCTTGGAACAAGAAAATTTTTGGAAGCTACTCTCAAATTCACAACTAAAAGATGAATAAAGCTTTGAAGTCATTATTTTATTGGAGTAGGGCCAAGTTGAAAAGCTTAAATCAGTATAAGGAAGCCCTTAAAAGGGAGATCTTAGAGCTCCAAACTAAAGAATCAAATTTTGGTCATCTCTCAGCTGAAGAGATTTGGGTTCTCAAATCAAAGGTTGATGAGTTGAATTCTACTTTGGCTCGCCTAAGCTCTTGGTGGAGGCAACGGGCAAAGGTAAAGTGGACGGTAGAGGGAGATTGTAATTCTAGATTTTTTCAATCATTTGTTAGTGCAAGGAGGAATTCAAACTCTATTTTCAGTATTAAAGATGAAAATGGAAGTATAGTGGAAGACCAACAACAGATAGAAGAGGCTCTTCTTCAATTCTTCAAAGGGAAATGGCGTGAAAAAGAAACTGCTTGCTTGAAGGGTGGTTCGAACCTTGGAACTATTTGGAAGAAAAAGATGTCAAATTGTTGAGCAAAGGCTTCTCATTAGAAGAAGTGGAAATTGTGATCAAGGAAACTGGTGGGTATATTGCTCCAGGATATGATGACATCTCATATTCTTTTTTTAAAATTTATTGGGCAATTATTAAGGATGATTTTTTGAAGGCTTTACAAAAATTCTTCTCTACAGCTGAAATGTGTGATGATTGGAAAAAAAAAACCCTTATAGTGTTGATTCCTAAAGTGAGTAATCCTATGATTCCTTCCAATTACAAACCAATTAGCTTATGCAATACTGTCAACAAAATTGCTACCAAGGTCTTGTTGAACAGATTGACTTGTATCATTCCTAAGCTAATTTCCAAGGAGCAAGTGGCATTCTTAAAAGGGAGATCTCTATCAGATCATGTCCTTATAGCTCAAGAGATGTTTCATAAGTTCATGTACTCTAAATCCTCTAAGGGTTTAGTCTTTTTTCAAAATAGACATGGAACAGGCTTATCATTCCATGGGATGGCCAACTCTGTCTAAAGCTCATGAATGTTTTTATTTCCCTCAATTTTTTTTCAAAATTAATCATGGAGTGTGTACAAGATCCTTCCTTCTTCTTTTTTATCAATGGAATTCCTTCTAGTTGGATCAATACTAGAAGTGGATTCTGATAGGGGTGTCCTTTTTCACCTTATCTCTTTATCCTCTGTTCTCAGCTGATGTCTAATGTTTTCATGGAAAATGAGTCTATTGGTATTCGTATTAGTCTAAATGGTCCAAGAATATCGCATTTTCTTTATGCGGATGACATTATCATTTTTGTCTAAAACAAAACTAAACACTGTGAAGAAGATCAAAAGTGTTTTGAAGGATTTTTGTAATTTAATTGGACAAAAGTGAATGATAAAAAATCTGGGATGTTATTTGGCAAGTTTATTAAAAGAAGGAAAAAGAGAATTATAGCACATATTATGTGCTTCAAAGAGGTAAAGGAGTTTGATTATCTTGAAGTTAAAGTTTCTTTGAGAAGATTAGCAAAGATGGACTTCCAATTTATCATTGATAAACTTTTAAATAAGCTGAACACTTGGGGAGAAAAATTTATTTCCTTGGCTGGAAGGATCACACTTGTTAAGACGGTATTGCTTTCACATCCTACTTTCCATTCCACACTTTATTTGATTCCAAAGAGTATATTAGATGAAATTGATAAGCTATGTCAAAATTTTGTTTGGAATAAAATAAATGGAGTTTTAGGCCTTCAGTATGTGAGTGGGCATAGATTGTGAGATCCTTTGGATAATGGAGGTCGTGAGTTGCATTAATGCTCTAGCAAAGTTGGCCCTTTAAGGGCGAAACTCATGTGGAAGTATACTCAAGACAAAGATTCATTACTATATAAGGCACTTTTCATGAAATATGGTTCTCTTTGGGAAAATGGTGATGGAAAGAAGGCTGGTTCTGCAGCTTGGAAAATCAGCAAGTACGAAGTGAAAGCTCTTAAGCCAATTGTATGGTGGAGCATAGCAAATGGTGAATCAATAGACATACTTGAAGACATCTGGATTATGGAGAAATGCATAAATATGTGCCCAACTTTTGTAAAGTCTCAAGACAGTAATGAAGGATCAAGAACGATCAACAGCTTTATCAATGAGGGAAGCTGGAATACTATTGAATTAAGGAAGCATTTTGGGAATAATCTTATGGAATTGATTTGAAAGATAGAGATTTCTTCAAATCTATATGAAGACCACCTGGAACTTATTTACAAAGAATCTGGGAAGTCAACTACAGCATTGGCTTTGGCTGCAATGGTGCAATCTAATCACGAAATCAAAATCTAGAATTGGTTGAAGCTGGCTAAACTGAATGCTCGTGTGGAGAACTTTTGGTGGAGAATCTTCAATAATGCTTTACCAACTTATTACTTCTTATAACATAGAAGTTGCAAAGGAGCAATCATTGTCCTAGAAGATGTAATGAAGTTGAAGACATAGACCATGTGGTAAGCAAATGTAAAAATAAATGAGGTGTTTCAACACATAAATAAATGAGGCTTTGGAATTGCATCTTTTAATTCTTTGGAAGAAAGTTGTAATGGCTAGATTTACAAAATGCTTTTTGGAGAAGCTATTTTGCAATGTGATCTATTTTACTTAGAAGGAGAGGAATGAATTGGTACATGGGAAATTAGAAAGAAGTTCATTGTTCATTGCAGCTGAATCGGTATGTTATGCATAAGCTTCTAATGCTTTTAATTATTTGAATTCGGGACGGTTGGGTGCTAATCAACATTAGCTGTTGGAAAGTTGTTGACATCCTCCTCCGTACGATTGGATCAAAATCAATATTGATGCAGCCTTATTACCGTCCTACAAAGGGGAAATTGGTGGTGTATTTAGAGATCACAAAGGCAGATTTCTTTTAGCTTTTGGCAAACCGTTTATACATTGGGATATCTCTTATTTGGAGCTTCTAGTTATAACCTTAATCAAAGATGTTATTAAAGATTGGATGTATGAGCAAAAGGTCTTATCATTGAAAGAGACAATGCTAACATCATCAAGTTCATTCATAAAGCATTCAAAAAAGGTGGACAAGGTATAGAAGATCTTTCATTTATTAAAGAGTTTAATTTTATCATTTTTAATTGTATAGAGAGAAGATGAAATAAGTTAGTAGATTTATGTGCTAACTATGCAATTCTTAGTTCTTTTTTCTGGGAGTATATTTATGTTAATAAAGTTCCTCCTTCATTTGTTAAAATATTAGAGGTGGAATCAGTAGGTTATACTTTGTAGATCGTTACTTCCTTTTTGAGGTTGAGATCAAGACCTTGCCCAAGGAGTAGAAGTCCAGTAAAGGATTGAAAGAAACATATAATTAATTTGAAATATCCTTGCATTTGCTAAGATTTTATTGAAATATCATCTTGATGTTGGAAGTATTAGAGGGATCTTCTTGATCATAGTTGGAGTTAAAGTTGCCACCTAGTCCTGATCTAATTCCCATGAAATTGATGAAGTAATAGCTGATATCAAGAAGTTGACATGAATGTCCTTTTGAGGTTGGAGAAAAATTGCACCCCAGTCGGGAACCACGTTCCAACAGATGGTGCCAAACTATTGCGTCCAGAAATATTTGTGGTGGTAGAGAAATATGAAGTTTAATGTCTTAGCATTGCACAAAGATCGAGCATGCAATCAGATAAGTTAGAGAGTGTTGCATTCATAAGAGACATCAGAGTTTTTACATGAGAACTCCTAAAAAGGGGGAAAAGCCATGGGGCCTGGCCTAGTTTGAATGAACCCACTAGTATTTGCAGTCTTTTATAAATGAGGCCTTTCCTTATGAGAAGGCCTTGGCATGATATCACAAATGTACATCATATAGAGCACATTACATGGTAGGAGTTACAATAATCAACATAGATGTGTTTACATAATTGGAAGGGCCATAGTCGGCATTAGACAGGGGTCCGAAAGACCGTAGTAGGTAGGAGACGAGGGTTAGAAAAATTGTTGTTAGTGATGGAGGTTAAAAGGACCATAGTTAGAAGGAATCGGGGGTCCGAAAGACCATAGTATGCAAGAGACAAGGGTCAGTAGAATCATAATAGAAGGGAGGTACTGTGGGATAACTCTTGGCGTCAAGTGGTGGCCCGATAAAATTCTAAGTCTCAGGTTATGGTCCAGCAGAATTCTAGCCTCAGGGGACGGTATGGTAGAAGTTCGGGCTTCAGGTGGCTGTCTGGTGGAAGTTCAGGGCTCAGGTGGTGCTCCGAAAAAAGTGAGGTCCTCAAGTGGTGGTTCGATGGAAGTCTAGACATTAGGTGGTGGCTCGGCAGAATGCGAGGACCTCAAGTGGTGGTCCAACAGAAGTCTGGGCCTCAGGTGGTGGCCTGGTGGAGCTCAGGGCCTCATGCGGTGGTCTGTCAGAAGTCCAGGCCTCAGGTGGTGGACTGGTGGAGCATAAGAACTCAAGTGATGGTTAGATGGAACAACGATATAGGGAGGTGGTCTGACGAAAGTCCGACCCTTAGGTGAGGGAGAGGGCCTAAAGTGGTTGTCTGGCGAGGGACTCAACTGGTGGACTAGTAAGGGAGAAGGCTTAAAGTGGTTGTCTGGTAAGGGTTAGGGCCTCAAGTGGGGGTCCGATAAAGGTGACAACCTCAAGCGATTGTCCGAAGAAGGTGAGGGCCTCAAGTTGTGGTCTGATGGAAGTCCGGGGGTCAAGTAGTGATTCAGCAGAAGGAGAGTGCCTCAAGTGGTGGTCCGGGAAGGGTGAGGGCCTCAAGTGGTGGTCCAGCAAGGGTTATGGCCTCAACTGGTGGTCTGATAAAGGTGAGGGCCATAGGTGGTGGTCTGGTGGAGCAATGGCGTCAGGCGGTGGTCGAGGAGGAGCTTCTTCCTTTTCTTCTCTTCTCTTCTCTTCTTCTTGCTTGCCCCCCCCCCCCCCCCCCCTTCAAGCAAAATGAGGGTTTATTTATAGATTTATGGAGTGGAATAGCTCATAAAAAGGTCATAGATTAAGGGTAAATGTTGAGTAATTGGATGGATGGACGAAATTGAATCCCTTGATTGTATGCCATTCATTATATTTTTGAAGGTCTTAATGATGTTAGAATTCGTTGATCTTGGGCTTATTTGACTCATCTCATCGAGCCACTCAATTTGACTATTAGCATGTCATGTTTGGAAACCCAAATTCTGGTTTGAACCTTCTAATAGCGCTTCGGGTCCTAGATTTGGACTCATTTGGGCTCGAATTGAGTCAAATTTGGTGTTGTTGGGTTTATATTTCTGAGATGTTTAGTTCAATTGTAAGTTTAAAAAATTGGACTTCGTATGGTCCCAATTTTAATTTTGGAAGTTTCTAATTTGATTTTGCATCGAGATTCATGCCCGATCAAGATAATATTTTATGATGTATCAGTTGCCCTCCTATTTTTAAACATTGAAGCTCCAAAAGTCCAAAAATAAGTGTCGTAGCTCATGAGAAATATTTGTGCTATCAAAACTTGAGAAAACTCAAATCTTGAGTGTAGAGATCCTGAAATGTAATAAAAGTGTCAAAATGGAGTCCAAAACATCAAAAACTTATTTTGGGACCCCAAAAATGTCTGATTTGACATTTTTGGACCCAAAATTGGGCCCATAAATGGGCTGGGATGGACAAGCCACTGGCAACCGCCGTCGCCGCTACAACATTGCGTCACTTGTGCTACCCCACACCCTAGCCTTTACGCTTTTGCCCGTGAGCCTGCCCGTTCTCTCCTCGCGGCTGACCACTCTACCCAGCTCGGGTAGCTGGCTGACGCAGTCCACTAGATATGCAAATCGTGGTTGCGATTTGCTGGCAGTTGGCTAACCTCTAATGGTTGCGGTTAGCTAACCTCCCGTTTTTTCATATTTTTTCTTTTTCTTTTGAGATAGAAAGAAAGTTTTCTCTTTTCCTTTTTTTTTGGGCATAACTTCCCTAACTTCCTCAAACACCTATAAATACTCCCCAAGGGGTATGAAATTCTTATACCTTCTCTTCTCCCTCCATTATTTCAATTGAGGCCTTCCCTTGGCCCTGTACGGGTGGCATCCCTCGTCCAGGCTCAAGGCCACTTTCTGTGCAAGTAAAACCGGAGATTCCCCCTTCCCTCCCCAACGCCCTCCATCTCTTCTTTCAATTGAGGCATTCTCTTGGCCCTGTATGGGTGGTATCCCTCATCTAGGCTTAAGGCCCCTCTCTATACAAGAAGGAGATTTCTCCCCAGCTTCCTCCCAGGCTGAGGCCCCTGGCCATGTATAAGTTGAATCCCTTATTCAGGGCTAGGGCCTCACTGAGTAGGAATTTTCTTCTTGTTCTTCAAGATATGCTACAAAGTTTTGATTTTAGTCGGTGGAAGTTTGGCAATGGGTAAAAATCTAGCATCGTGTAGAAGTCCAATAAAATTTTGACTATAGGCAGCAGTACGATGATGGGTAGAAATTCAATGTTGAGTAGAAGTCAAATAAAAGTCCGACAATGGGTAGAAACTCAACATTGGGTAGAAGTCCAATAAAAGTCTGATGATAGGAAGAAGTTCGATGACGAGTAGAAAATTCAACGTCGGGTAAAAGTCCAACCAAAGTTTGTGACTGGTAGAAGTCCAACGATAGATAGAAATTCAACATCGGGTAGATGAAAGTTTGGCGACGGGCATAAGTCTGATGTCAGGTAGAAATTCAATGTCGGGTAGAAATCTGATGAGATTTTGATGGCTGGCAGATGTCCAACATCAAGTAAAATTATGGAGTTGGATAGAAGACCGATGATAGTCTGATAACAGACATAAGTCTAGTGATGGTTAGAAATTCAATGTCGGGTAGAAGCCCGATGAAAGTTTTTCAATGGGATGAAGTCCATCAATAGGTGGAAATTTAGTGTCAGGTAGAAGTCCGGCGAGAGCCACGCAATGGGCAGAAGTCCGACGACATGTAGAAATTCAACGTCGGGTAGAAATCTGATGAGATTCCGACAGTGGGTAGAAGTTTGATGTTGGCTAAAAGTATGAAGTTGGGTAGAAGACCGATGACTGTCCGATAACGGATATAAGTTTGGTGATGTTAGAAAGTCAACTTAGGGTAGAAGCCCAACAAAAGTCTGGCGATGGGTCGAAGTTCATCGATAGGTAGAATTTTGGAGTCAGGTAGAAGTCTGATGAGAGTCCCGTGATGGGCATAAGTAAAAACAACGGGAGGAAGCTCAGCATTTGGTAAAAGTCCTACAAAAATCTCGCGACTAGCAGAAGTCTGGCATCGGGTAATAAAGCATAGAATTCACCAAAGATATATAACCTATTCGAGGTTGTATGATGTTAACCTATATGAAAAAGATTGAGAGAATCCACTAAAAATGTGTGACCTATGCGAGGAAGTATGTCAAAGCCCTTGCTTAATGATGTTAACCTGTATGGAAGAGGTTGAGAGAATACATCAAGGATGTAAGATCTACCAGAGGTTGTATGTTAGAGCCTTGCTTGATAACATTAACCTGTATAGAAGAGGTCGAGAGAATCCACCAAGGAAGTAAGACCTATCTGAGGTTGTATGTCAGAACTTTTCCTTGATGAAGTTAACCTATGTGGAAGAGTTGAAAGAATCCACTAAGGATGTAAGACCTTTCTGAGGTTATATGTCATAGCCTTTGCTCGATGACGCTAACCTGTGTGTAAGAGGTTAAGATAATCCATCAAGGATCTAGGACCTATTAGAGGTAGTATGTCAGAGACTTGCTTGATGACGTTAACCTATGTGGAAGAGGTTAAAAGAATCCACCAAGGATGTGAGACCTATCTGAGATTGCATGTCAGAGCCTTTGCTCGAAAATGATAACCTATGTGGAAGAGGTCAAAAGAATCCACTTAGGATGAAAGAAAGATCTGTTGAGATAGTTGCTACTTAGCTTTGCATGTTTGACATTCTTACAACTTGTATGTTTTTTTTATTCCAAAGATTATTGTTTTGATTATTATTTCTCCTAACATATTTTTGAAAGAATTGTTTTGCTCTTGTGTGTACTAATATTTCAGGGAAATCATACTCTAGATTATTGAATACTTCAAATCAAGAACAGTTCATAGTGTATTATAAATGAAATCTGTATTGTTCATTTTATTGAGTTTGAGAGAGTGTGATTGTAATTAAGTAACTGAGCACACATACACTAGGAAAGAGTTTAAAAATTCACATTTTTTATACTAATCATATTGTACGATACCCACTCGTACAGGACAATCTAGTTAGGTATTTTCCCGAACGAGCAATGAAGCAAACATAAATGGTCCAAAATTTTTCTAAGTACAGATCATGCGGATGATATTTTTCATTAATACCAGGACAATCTCCTCTATTTTTGCCAAATACGAAGTTCGTGCGGACGATATTTTTTGTTCATACTAGGACAATCTCATCTATTTTTGGCAATTACGAAGTTCGTAAGGATAATATTTTTTGTTCGTACTGGGACAATATTCTCTGGTTCGTCCTTAAAAATTTTTCATACGGACGATATTTTTTGTTTGTACCAGGACAATGTTATCTGAATCGTCCTCGTACGAAGATCATACGGATGATATTTTTCATTCGTACTGAGATGATGTCCTCTTGTTCATCCTTAAACACTATTTGTATGGACGATATTTTTGGTTCATACTGGGACGATGGGCTCTGGACTGTCTTCGTACATACATCCCATGGTTCGTACATACGAATTTTAAATTTCTTTTGTTCATTACGGATGAACACAGTTTGTACTGAACGATGATCGGGTAAAAAATGATTTCATACCGATTCATATTGGGTTCATATGCAACAGTATTTATATTGTTCTTATGTAGGAAAATACGATCGTACACGATGATTATGGACGTCAAACTTGAAATTTTCATTTTTTTTTATGAACAGTTTGTCGTGTCTTTTCTATAAAAGGTCCACTAAAAACTATCACTTAATCTTTTTATCATTTGGTCTTCGTGATTGTTAAAGGGAAATTGAAGGAGAGAGTGTTTGAGAGAGATTTCTTCCTAGTGGAGCATGAAGGGTTCACAAGGTTACTCAAGGGTAAGGATCTCTGTGTATGATTTATGTTTTCTTTACTCTTTCTCTTATCTTTCTAGATTGCTCGTGTGAAGATCTTTTAAGAAGATCCAGTTCTCTGCAACACTTGAAAAGTGTGAACAGCTGAAGGTTCTCTGCCTACACTTAAAGAGTGTGAAAGGATAAAGGTTCTCTGACTACACTTGAGAGTGTGAAAGGATGAAGGTTCTCTGCCTACACTTGGAGGGTGTAAAAGTACAAAGGTTCTCTACCTACACTTAGAGAGTGTGAACAACCAACGGTTCTCTGCAGACACTTGGAGGGTGTAAAAGGACGATGATTCTCTTCCACATTGGGTATTGGTGGAAGAGTGTTTAGGGAAGGCTTCTCCACCTTGTTGTGGGGGCAAAAGGAGAGACACTTGTGGTAATTATGCAATACCTAAAGTAGGAGACTTCAGGGAGTGGAAGTACGTCGTGTTTGACCTAGCCACTATAAACATTTATGTCTTTTTATTTTTGCTGCTTTAATTTCTACAAGTTTTATATTTATGTGTTTGAAAAATTATTTTAACAAAATTATAAAATCCACTTGCTACGTATAATTAATCAAGTTCATAATTAAATCCAAGAAGGTTCAAGTTTTTAGAATTACTAATTCACCCCCCCCCCCCCCCCCCCCCCCCCCCCTCTTGGTTAGTCTTGGGACATTAGCTTAGGTCTAACAATCTATTATAGAAACAATAGGTGTCAAAAAGTGGTATCAGAGCTTAGTTTCAAAATCATAAGTTTAGACTACTTTAGATTAACGAGCATGGCTACATTTGGAAATCGGAACACACCAGCAGGTTACTCTTTAACTAGACCTCCTTTGTTTGACAATATTCATTTTGATTTTTTTGGAAAACACGCATGCCAATATTTTTATAGTCACTAGATTATCGTATGTGGATCTTAGTTCAAGAAGGGTATACAAAACCAACTAGATTAGTTGACGGAATTATAGTTGAAATTCTCTTTGCAAATCGGACTATAGAACAATGTGAATTAGCACAACTTAACGCAAAATATTTGAACAGTTTCTTTCATGCACCTAAATCTGAAGATTATATGCTGGTTTCCACTTGCAAAAGATGAAATGACGTATGAGATAGACTTTGTATAACCTACGAAGGGATTAACGAAGTTAAGTAATCTAGACTTAATATCTTGTTGCATGACTATGAATTATTTCGCATGAAATCCAATGAATCTATTTCTGACTATACACAATATTCACATAAATAGTCACTTCTTTATATACATTGGGTAGGGAACTAACGAAGGTTGAAATGGTAAATTAAATACTTTGATATTTCACTACTGCATATGATGGTAAAATAATTGCAATTACTGAGTCTAAAGACTTAAATGTTTACTCTATTGATAATCTTCTTGGATCACTAATTGCTTACGAGCAAGGAGTGAGTCAAAGAAACATGGATGTGGGAGAGACATGAAGGAGAAGAACATTGCACTGAAAGTGGAGGAGTTGGAGAGTGATCTATCACAACTTGAGGATGAGGATAACATTGCCTTAATGACTAGGCAATTTAAGAGCTTTTTGAAGAGGAAGCATAAGGACAGCAATAATGGAATAGAGGTAAATTTTATAAGAATGTTAAGGTTTTAAATGAAGTGATTTATTATGAATGCAGGAAACCCAGACATGTAAAATCTGATTGCCCAAAACTTAAAGCCACTGTTAACAAGGAGAAGGCAGAGGAGCAACCAAAAGAGAAGAAGGGCAAGAAGAAATTCCAAAAAGCTTTTTGGGTAGATTCAACTTCGGACTTGTTAGATACTAAAAAGGAAGAGGAAGTCACCAATCTATGCTTTATAGCTGATAATCTTGATCAGTCAGATCAAGAAGATTTATGTGACTTAACTTATGATGAACTTTTTGAAGTTTCTGAAAGCATATATGATGCATATAGGAAGCTAAAGAAATTGCATGGTAGTCTTAACTTAGAGTTATAAGAATTGCAAAGAGAACAAAAAAATCCTTAGAAAAGATCATGCATTAATTGATAGCAACCACATGAGCTTACTTGATGAATTCGATAACTTGAATAAAGAAAATGAAATTTTGAAATTATCCAATGCTCAACTGGAATAAAATCTTAAAAAGCTCAAGGATGATTCTTATAGTATAGAGCATTTTTTAAATTTTGATAAACATATTTAGGAAGATATGAACATATTTTTGAAATTGAAAGTGGAAGTTCTTGAGAATAATAGGAAACCCCAAACACTTGAAGATTTTTTAAATCCTATTTTGTATCAGAAGTTTATACAACCAAGGAATAGACATAGTAGTTATAAAAGATTAAGAAATCTATTTCCTGGAGTCAAATATTATTCTTGTGGCATGTTTGGACATATAGCAAACACCTATACTTTGGATAAAAAAAACTCATTTGGTGTGAAAACCTAAGATGTATAAATATAGACATATCATACATGCATTATTTTATAATTTTCCAAAAGGTGCAAACTTGTTTGGGTTCCTAGGTATAATGTTTGATAATTATGCATGCACACTCTCATACAAGGCCTCGTGAGAGCATTTGGTATCTGGATAGCGGTTGCTCAAGGCATATGACTGGAGATACTAAGCAATTTATATCGCTATAAGCCAGAAGTGGAGGCAGGGTTACACTTGGAGATAACACCATAAGGAAGGTGATTGGATTAGGTATGATTGGAAATCTTAAGAACTTTTTATTGAGAATGTGCTACTAGTTGAAGGCTTAAAACATAATCTTTTGAGTATAAGCCAACTATGTGATAAAGGATACAACGTTAATTTTTTTCCTATTAGCTGCATATTAAGTTTTAATCGTATTGATGTTTTGCATGGTTTAAGGGTAAATAATGTTTATATGCTAGATTTAGATTATATCAAAACTCCTACTTCTTCTTGTTTGAAAACTATTTCTAATGAGTCTTGGCTTTGGCATAGGAGAGTTTGTCACTCTAGCATGAAAAATCTAAGGATAATTACCCAAAAGAATTTATTGAGAGGTATACCTAAATTAGACTTTAGCAAGGACCACCTTTGCCATGCTTATCAATTAGGAAAATAGGTGAAGTCCTCTTTTTAGTCTAATAAGGATCCTAGAACTAGTAAACCATTGGAGATTTTATATATAGATCATTTTGGACCTATTGGAACAGTAAGTCTAGGAGGGAAGGTATACAGATTTATGATATTAGATGATTTTTAAGGATTCACATGGGTTAAATTCTTATATCATAAGAGTGAATCATTTGAGAAGTTTAAAGATTTTTCAACATGGATTCAGAGGAAACTAGGTTATGAGATTTTAACGATTCAAAGTGATCATGGTAGTGAATTTAAAAATAAAAAAATTGAGTATTTTTGTAAAGAGAAAGGAATTGATCACAATTTCTCTACACCTAAAATCTCTCAACAGAATGAGATTGTCAAAAGGATGAACAGAACATTAATAGAAGCAGCTCAAGCCATATTGACAGAATATTCAGTTCCTAAATATTTTTGGGCTGAAGTGGTTAGCACTGCATGCTATGTTCTGAATAGGATGAACATTAAATTGAAATTGAATAAAATACCCTATGAGCTTCTTAAAGGAAGAACACCTAATTTGTCACATTTACATGTTTTTGGATGTAAGGTGTTCATACACAATAATAGAAAATCTTCCTAAGAAAAATTTGATCCAAAATCAGATTAAGAAATTTTTTTGGATACTCTAGTATCGAAAAATCATATTGTGTATTCAACAAAAGCACTTTGGTAGTTGAAGAGATCACACATGTTGTATTTGATGAATCTGAAATTTTGGAAGAGCTAAATTGAAAGAAATGAGAAGGCAGCCCTAGGGCTCGCCCGATATATGATATTTACCGACAGATTTTCGGCGGAGTGTCCGACGGTATTATTATCGGTGTTTAATCTGCCGGTTTAACTTCATTGTTTTTAAGTTTAGCCGACATAGAAAATGCTGGTAATCCCACTGGTAATTACCAGCGAACCCTGCATCGATTAATTTATAAAGTAGGCGCATGACCCGTCAATTCTTCGCTGATAACTTTATGGCGGTAGGCCGCCAGATCAACCACAGTAAATGTTCCATCGCACATGTTTCGCCGGTAACATCATCACCATTTTCGTCGATCATAGTTTCACCAGAAAAATCTGATGGTAATAAGACATTTTCTTGTAGTGTTCAGCAGTAGGACTTTTCAATATCAATAGGATATGGGTTGGGTTGAAGGTCAATTTGACTCAGTCAACACAAACTTAGCTATGATGAATAGTTATTTCAATATCTTCAACCAACAACCTCCTCCAGATCAGGGCCCCTCAGAATGATGACTATAGTTCTTTTATGATTCTCTCTATCAATAGTGATGTGATGTGATGTTTTATTTATTTTTATATCTTTATAATTTATTTATTTTTTTAATCAATGTGTATTGATATCTATCATGCTCAATATATTATCATTCATCATGATATCAATAAAAATTATCCTGTCTAATTTAATATGTTTTTGATCTATTTTAAAAATGTTTGTTAGCAAATATGATTATCGTGACTAATTGATCTAACAAGTGGTATACTTTGAATTACAATACAAGATTGAATTCATTAGAAAATTTAATTTTTTAAAAATTTTAAGTTGTGTTATAACTTGATCAAGTTAAGTCTATCAGACTAGTGTCTCTTATTAGACTAACATAATTTTAATTTTATTATTACAATTTTGATATTTTCTTATTTTTTATTTATCTTTTCAATATAAATATTCTTATACTTAGATATATAAGAGATTTTAGATTATTGATTTTGGAAAGATCAATTAAAAACATAAAAAATGTACAATGTATATAAATCAAAATAATGCGTAATGGTTCGCAAATTGAAAAGAGGCACAAAATTAGCCCACAATTATAAAGGATGCACAAAGTGTGCTACAAATATTGAAAATATGTGCAAAGCGCCACAAGTATATGTTCTTTCATCTATCTTTTAATCTTTAAATTCAAATGAATCTTCTATTCAATTTTATTTTTTATTGAAATTTGAAATACATAAATTTTCATTTCATCTACTTTGTAATAATTTTCTTATCTCATTATCTAAATTTACTCAGGACCTTGATATTTTTTCTTTGTCTATGTTATATCTATACTTAAATCATATGAATTCTTCTTTTTCTCTAATGACATTTTTTTTATTATTGTAAATATAACCAAGGATGTGTGATCTGTCCGAGGTTATATGTCAAAGCCTTCGCTCGATGACGTTAACCTGTCTGGAAGAGGTCAAATTGAATCCCCCCGGGATTGATTTTTTTTTATTAGGAGGGGGCAAATGTCATGTGTATCCCGAATCAAAGGTAAAGAAGGGTCTATCTTTAGACTTTTACTATCTTTTTGAGGTCGAGATCAAGACCTTTCCAAAGGAGTAGAAGTCCAACACGGGACTGTATAAAGCTTATAATTGATTAGAAGTATCCTTGCATTTGCTGGGTTTTTCTTGAAATATCTTCTTGATGTTGAAAGTATTGGAGGGATCTTCTTGACCATAGTTGGAATCAAAGTCGCCCCCAATCCGAATCTATTTCCTATGAAATTAATGCAACGATAGCTAAAATCAAGAAGTTTACATGAATGATCTTTTGAGGTTGGAACAAACATTGCCCCCCATTTGGGAACTAGGTTCCCACAGATGGCGCCAAATGGCTGGGTCCTAGAATATTTGTGGCGGTAGGGAAATATGAAATTTAATGTCTTAGCTTTGCATAAAGATCTGGCACACAAGAAGATAAGTGAGAGGGTGTTGCATTCATAAGATATACCAGAGATTTTACGTGGAAACCTCTGAAAAGGGGGAAACACCATGGGGCCTGGTCTAGTTTCAATTAATCCAGTATTATTTACAATTATTTACAAATGAGGCCCTTCCTTAGGATAAGGCTTTGGCTTGATGTCACAAATATACATAATATAGATCACATTATAATGTGTGAGTTACAATAATCAACGTAGATGTGTTTCCTTAGTTGGAAGGGTCATAGTTAGCACGAGACAGGGGACTAGAAGAACGTAGTAGAGTGGAGATTAGGGTTTGAAAGATAGTTGTATGGTGATGGAGGTCAAAAGGACCATAGTCAGGAGGAATCAGGGCCTAGAAGACTGAAGTAGGCAGGAGACTGAGGTTAGAAGAACCATAGTAGAACGACGATACTTCGGGGAACTCAAGGCATAATGTGGTGGCCCGATAGAACTCCGAGTCTCAGGTTATGGTACGGTAGAATTCTCAGCCTCAGGTGATGGTCTGATATAAGTTCGAGAGTCAGGTGATGGTCTGGTAGAAGTCTATGGCTCAGGTTGTGGTCTGGAGAAGGTAAGGGCCTTAAGTGGTGGTTCGAAGGATGTCCAAGCTTCATGTGGTGGCTCAGCAGAAGGAGAGGACCTCAAGTGGTGGTATGGTGGAAGTTCAGGCCTCAGGTGGTGTCTTGGTGGAGCATAGGGACTCAAGTGATGGTCCGGTGGAGCAAATATATAAGGCAGTGGTCTGTCAAAAGTTCAGGCCACAGGTGGTGGTCCAGTAGAAGGCGAGGGCCTCAAGTGGTGGTCCAGCAAGGGAGAGGGAATCAAGTGGTGTTCTGGTAAGGGTGAGGGTGTCAGGTGATGATCTGGCAAGGGTGAGGGTGTCAGGTAATGATTTGGCAATGGTGAGGGCCTCAAGTGGTGGTCCGACAAAGGTAAGGTCTCAAGTGGGGGTCTGATGGATGTTCGGGTGTTAAGTGGTGACTCGATAGAAGGCGAGGGCCTCAGATGGTGGTCTGGAAAGGGTGAGGGAATTAAGCGGTGGTCCGATGAGGGCAAGGGCCTCAAGTGGTGGTCCAATGAAGGTGAGGGCCTTAGGTGGTGGTCCGCCGGAGCAACGACATCCGACGAAACTCATGCGGTGGTCGAGGAGGAGCTTCTTCCTTCTCTTCTCTTCTCTTCTCTTCTTCTTGCTTGGGACCCCCTTTCAAGAGAAATGAGGGTTCAATTTATAGATTTTTGGAGGGGCATGGCTTGTAAATAAGTATGAGATCATAAGTAAATAGGGAGTGGGTCGATGGACGACCGATATTGAATCTCTTGATTATATACCATTCATTTTATATTTGAAGGTCTTAATGATGTCGATATTCAATGATCTTAAGCTCGTTGGACTCGCCTCGTTGAGCAGCTCGATTCAACTATAAGCACGTCATGTTTGGAAAACATTTGATAACCCAAATTGTAGTTCAAACCTTCAACAGCGCTTTAGGTCGTAAATTTGGAATCATTTGGGCTCGGATTGAGTCAAATTTGGAGCTGTTGGGTTTTTGTTTCTGAAATGTTCAGTTCAACTATAAGTTTAATGAAATCAGAGTTTGGATGGTCCCAATTTTAATTTTGGAAGTTTCCAATTTGATTTTGCATCAAGATTCATGCTCGAATAAGATAATTTTTTGATGATGTATCATACGATGGCGGGTAGTAGTCTGACGGCGGGCAAAAGTCTGACATCGTGTAGAAGTAAGGCATCGTGTAGAAGACTGACGAAAGTCCATCGACGAGCAGAAGTTCGATGAAGGGTAGTATTCTGACGACAGACAGAAGTCTGATGTCAGGTGGAAGTAACGCATCAGGAAGAAGACCGACAAAAGTCCATCGACAGGTAGAAGTCTGATGACGGGTAGTAGTCCGACAGCAGGCAGAAGTCTGAAGTCGGGTAGAAGTAATGCATCAGGTAGAAGACCGACAAAAGTTTATCAACTGGTAGAATTCTGATGACGGGTATTAGTCCGACGGCAGGCAGAAGTCTGATGTCATATAGAAGTAATGCATCATGTAGAAGAGCGACAAAAGTCCATCGAAGGGCAGAACTCCAAAGATGGGTAGTAGTTCAATGACAAGTAGAAGTCTGATGTCAGGTTAAAGTAAGGCATCAGGTAGTAGTCCGATGACTAGTGGAAGTTTGACATCGGGTAGAAGTACTGTGTCGGAAGTCTTTCGACAGGTAGTAATTCGAGGACGGTTTCAAATTCGACTTAATGAAGAAGCCCAATAAAATTCCAGTGGCGGCAGGAGTTCAACATTGGGTAGAAGCCCAGTAAAAGTTCAACGATGGCAAGAGTTTGACACCGGGTAGAAGCCTAATAAAAGTTTGGCGACGGGTATGATTCCAGTGTCGGGTAGAAGTATGGCGTTGAGTAAAATACCGACGATAGTCCTATGATGGGAAGAAGTCCATCATCAGGTAGATGTATGACATCGGGTAGAAGTTTAGTGTCGGGTTAAAATCTGATGAGAGTTAGACGGTGGGCAGAAGTCTGGCCTCGGGTAGAAGACTAATGAAAGTCTGATGATATTCTGGCAATGTTAACCTATCTGAGGTTGTATGCCATATCCCTACTCAATGACATAAACCTATATAAAAGAGGTCTAAATAATCCATTAAAGATGTAAGACCTATCCAAGGTTGTATGCCAGAGCCTTTGCTCAATGATGTTAACCTATATGGAAGGAGGTCGAGATAACCCACTAATGATGTAAGACCTATCCGAGGTTATATGTCAAAGCCTTTGTTCAATGACATTAACCTGTATGGAATAGGTTGAGAGAATCCACCAAGGATATAAGACATATCTGAGGTTGTATATCAAATCCCCCTGGCATTCATTTTTCCTTGATTGGGAGGGGGCGAACGCTGCGTGTCTCTCAAATCAAAGGTAAAGAAGGGCCTATCTTTAGACCATTACTGCCTTTTTGAGGTCGATATCAAGACCTTGCCCAAGAATTAGAAGTCCAGCAGGGGATTGTATAAAGCTTATAACTGATTGGAAGTAACCTTGCATTTGCTAGGATTTTCCTGAAATATCATCTTGATGTTGGAACTATTGGAGGGATCTTCTTGACCATAGTTGTAGTGAAAGTGGCCCCCCAGTCCGGATCTAATTCCCATAAAATTAATGAAGTAATAGCGGATGTCAGGAAGTTGACATGAACATCCTCTTGAAGTTGGAGAAAAAATTGCCACCCAGTCGGGAACCATGTTCCCACAGACGGTACAAAACTATTGCGTCCTGGAATATTTATGGCGATGGAGAAATATGATGTTTAATGTCTTAACATTGCACAAAGATCCAGTACACAAGCAGATAAGTGAGAGGGTGTTTCATTCATAAGAGACACTAGAGTTTTTTACATTGAAACTCCTGAAAAGGGGGAAAATTACAAGGCCTCGCCCAGTTTGAATAAATTTACTAGTGCTTGTAGTCGTTTACAAATGAGGCCCTTCCTTAGGAGAAGGCCTTGGCTTGATGTCATAAATATACATCATATAAAGCGCATTATATGGTGGGAGTTATAATAATCAACATAAATGTGTTTGCTTGGTTGGAAGGGCCATAGTCGACACGAGACAGGGGTCCGAAAGACAGTAGTATGTAGGAGACTGGAGACAGAAAGACGTTGTCTGGTGATGGAGGTCAGAAGGACCATAGTAAGGAGGAGTTAGGGGATCGAAAGACTGTAGTAGGAAGGATACCGGGGTCAGAAGAACTATAGTAGAAGGGCGGTACTCCGGGAGAACTCTAGGTGTTAAGTGGTTGCCCGACAGAAGTCTGAGTCTCAGGTTATGATCACGAAGAATTTTCACCCTAAGGTCGTGGTTCGGCAATGGAGAGGGTCTCAAATGGTTTTCTGGCAGAAGTCCAGGCATTAAGTGGTGGCTCGGCAGAAATTGAGGGCCTCAAGTGGTGGTCCGGCGAAAGTTCGGGCCTCAGGTGGTGACCTGGTGGAGATCAGCGCCTCAAGTAGTGGTCCGGCGGAAGTCCGGGCCTCAGGTTGTGGCCTAGTGGAGCACAGGGACTCAAGGGATGGTCTGGAAAAGCAATGACGACGGGCGGTGGTCCGGTGAAAGCCCGAGCCTCAGGTGGTGGTCCCGTAGAAGGCGAGGACCTCAAGTGGTGGTCCGGCTTGGGAGAGTGCTTCAAGTGGTTTTCCGGTGAGGGTGAGGGCCTCAGCTGGTGGTCCGGCGAAGGTGATGGCCTCATGTGGTGGTCCGACAAAGATGAGGGCCTCAAGTGGTGGTCCGACGGAGCAATAACGTCAGGCGATGGTTCGACGGAAGTGAGTGTCTGAAGTAGTGGTCCGACGAAGCTTAGGGCTTCAAGTGGTGGTCCGGCTAAGATACGACATCAAACGCTGGTCCGACGGAGGTGAGGGCCTCATGTCGTGGTCCGGCAGAGCAACGATGTCAGGTAGTGGTCCGGCGGAACTCAGGCGGTGCTCGAGGAGGAGCGTCTTCCTTCTGTTCCTTCTTTTCTTCCTTTTCTTCTCTTCTTCTCTTCTTGTTTTGAGCACCCTTCAAGAGAAATGAGGGGTCTACATATAGATTTCTGGAGCGGCATGGCCTGTAAATAGGAGAAGGATCAAGGGCAAATGGGGAGTGGTTGGATGGACGGCCGATGTTGAACCCCTTGATCATGGACTGTTTGATGGACATTTGAATGTCTTAATGATGTCGGAATTCAATGATCTTGGGCTCAATAGATTTTTCTCGTCGAGTCGTTCGATTTGATTATAAGCACGTCATGTTTGGGAACCATTTGGTAATCCAAATTGTGGTTCGAACCCTCCAACAGCGCTTCAGACCCTTGGTTTGGATCCATTTGGACTCGGATTGAGTTGATTTTGGTGTCGTTGGGTTCGTATTTCTGAGACGCTCAGTTCGATTGTAAGTTTGCTGAAATTGGAGTCAGGATGGTCCCAATTTTAATTTTGGAAGTTTCCAACTTGATTTTGCCTCGAGATTCGTGCCCGATCAAGATAATTTTTTTTATGACGTATCACTTATATAAAATTAATTTAACTAGTTTCTTAATTTGCTAGACTAAAATTAACGTTAGTTGTCACATTTTAGTTTAGAATCATTTATGCAATTTTATTAAATCACAAAAGATAATGAGAGAATCAAGTGAACGATATATTCTTTGTTAATTTCACGTGTAAACGATATTCGAATACCCGAGGCACATGGGGGATAAGATGATGCTTCAAATCTAAATTTATCTTAAAAAAGTTAATAATTTAAATTAAATGTACCAGTGTTTTTTGTGTTTGGAAATTAAACCAATTTTTAGATGGTGGGTTTAAATTTCATTTTATTTTTTCATATGTAAAATTAATTTAAATTTTTTAAACAAAGTTTTCTATTCTTTTAAATTAATTACTCTATTTTCTTTTTTTTTTAAATTAGTTTTTTCTTATTACCTTCATTTTAATTTAATTATTTTTTTATTGATTGGATCTTTTATATTCTTTTAAATATCTCATTTGTTATTTTATATTATGCTTTATTATTATTTTTTATTTATCTGTTTAAAAAAATTTACTATTTCGTATAATACATAAAATTAGGCAAATTATACCATTATTTATTTAAAAATAATAATATGCCTAAATTTTTTTTTCGGACTGATTACTTCTTTTATATTCATGTTCTGCTTCTTAATGTCCATTGTAAATGAAATTGCTTAGTGCTTGTAAAAATTTGAACCTTAGTTCGAACATTTGTTTGGGGATGGATTACAATGCATTATCGTTCATCAATTTCTATCACTGAGGTGGGCATTCATGGCAGAACCCTAAGCCCACGGTGCGGAATTACCCAACCTCAAATTTATTTTCAGTTAAAAAAAATGTTAATTTTGAAATTTTGCCTAACTTTTTTTTTTGAAAATTTTCCATGAGGATTGTCAAACATTTCAATGAGGATTATTAAGCATCAATTGCGTAATAGAATCGGTAATGATTAACTCAATAAATGTTTCGCACAGGGCATTGAGAAAAAAATATTTGACTTGATTATGAATAAATTAGTAAAGTAACAGTATGAGAAAATGTAAAATAGATTAAATAGTTCGTATTCATTATTTAATTCAACGATCATTTTTTTTAATATATATATATATATATATATATATATATAATTTATTTATAAGTTTGCCCACTTTCGAATGAAAAGTTAATTTCGCCTTGTAGGCATGAATGGGATTTCTGAGGGAAAATAATGGTGATCAACTATATCTATGGTGAATAAGCATTTATGGATGGTCCTTACTAAGAAAATCATAATGAGACCAACAAATGTAGGCGACCACAAGAATGTGTGCATACAAGGAGCAGAGGAGTTCACATACATACCTTAATAGGATAGACATCGCTAGAATGACAGGATATAATAAAACACACCACAGAAGGAAACAATGAGAATAATTGTCTATGTGTGAAAGAGAAGTTTGTGGATGTAGTAGCGAGGGCACTTTGGGAACAACGACACATATAGCATGTTGTGGGCTTCGAAAATTCCATAACTCTCCCATCCTCTCCGCGCCATATCTAATTTTCTTTTGTTTTTTAATGATGGCTGAGAGTTTTAACAATTTTAGGTTCTGGGTGAATTTTTAGAACGCATATTGGGTTTTAGATAAGAAACTACCAAGAGATTTCCCCCTCATTTTCTAAGATCTTTTTTATTTGAGTTCTTGTTCCTATAGGTGCAAACCCCTATGTTAATTATCCCTCCCGATAATGAGAGAGATCTTTCGATTAAGGCTAGACATTAAAGAGGTTATATAGATTGTAAATCCAGCATATAATAACAACAGTTTTAAGGGTTGAATTTGATTTTTATAATTTAAAATTTATCAACATGAACGTAAAACTAGTGGTGGGGCAATGAATACAAGCCCGATCAAAATCCCATGGTTCTGTTGTTCCGGACTGCCATGTTTCCTTGTCTACTTAGTCAGAGGAGGTAGTTGACCCAACCTGATAGAAGGCACCTTATTTGCAGCCATGGGTTATTTTTTCCAAGAATATCTTGTAGACCTAGGTTGGTGTTTGTCTAAGGGGATAGTTTTAAATCCACCTTAGTTAACAGAGGGATTTATGCCTATTGAATATACCCTATGTTTCATTACTCAAGGAATTGAAGCCTTTAGGGAACATATGGGCTTTGGCTATGATCGTAACATAAGGGTGTCATTTTACAACAAAATCACACTAATAGAGTGAACATGCCACGTCTCTTCATGCAAGTGATTATATGAGGATGAATCTTAGTGATACACCCGACAAGTATTTGCTCTTTGCGAGCTGGGGTTAATTTTAAATTTATCATTCCTGACAAACGGTTGCGGGAGGTGGAAGAGTTTTAGTTTCAAGTTTGTAAGTGATAGGTTTCATCTTAGGAATTGGACTTCTGTTGGTTTTGAGACTTGACCCCTCCGATTGAGATTTCGCATCAACATGGCCTTCAACGAAGTGACGTTAAATTCACTTGTATTTTTAAAGGAATTTAGGAGACATCTTGCAATTCAAGTCATGTCGACTCCAATCCTTTTGAGGAGGATGAGACATGAGTATTTGAACCAGTGCAGTATTCTCATACATGTGTATTTGTAATTTTAACATATTTGTTGGAGCACATGCAGGGATTTTGCACTTCATTTTAGTTGGACCATGTTTAATACATAAAGGAGGATTTTAAAATACTTAAATATGATCCATTATGCTAGTGATTTCATTTAGAAATGCCAAAGATTTCATTTAAGGGCCTACAAACTCCTTTTGTTCGCTTGGTTAAGTATTTTTGAATATCCGCGGTGTTAAAAGTATTGTTTGTTTCTTCTTGCATATGAGTTGTTATCCTTTCACATTTGTCCACATACAACATGTTGAATATATAATGAGCCTCCTTCAATGGCTCGTAGGCTTTTACATTTGATGTATTCATTTAACCTCTTATTCGTACATGATATTTTTTGTGTATGCTAGGTCTTCTTTATATGATGTGTCGTGTACATTGCAACTTGTTACATTCATTGCATGATGAGTTATTTTATCTGTAGGTGATTGTTGTATAATTAAGGAGTCTTGTACACTGACTCGTAGGGGCTCTCACATATACTTGTAATATTGCTACATGAAGTATTATTGTTTGCAATCAAATTAACAAACTTTATTGGAGTTGAATAGAATTGATTGTGCATAGACCTCATTCACTTTGAACGTATTGAATGCATCAAATTTTTATGCTTGTGGCACAATGATTCTCTTCACTTATAAGGGATCTATTACACTAGAGTGTATCCACCACCGTTGCTTCCAGTGCACTAAGAAGTTGTATTCATCACTGATTTCCATGCTATTATTATTTATTATTGTTGTATTATTTTTAAATCACTTAAAATAGCAATTTGATTGTGTGAGGGTCCCCTTTTTGTATTGATAGATGTTTATTTGAATGACTTGGATTTATCACTTAGTAATTATATTTTCAACTTGTTTGTATGTTTATTAATTTAAATTTTGATTCCTTATACTTTAGTTTAAAATTAATTCCAAGTGGCTCATTAAAGCTTAAGTTCTTATAATCATGTTGAGTGCAAGTATAGTTCGAGTTAGAGTTTGAGTTTGAGTCCAAGTACAACATTATTTGATCAAATTTGGTTTAAAATTAATTTTATGATTGAATTATGTTCAAATGAATTTTTAATTTTTTTATTCAAGTCCCCTATTGTTTACTGAAAATTTTTGCATCCTCCCAGCATCCCCTCCCCAGGTTGGGGAGGGCACTTGTCATTTTGGCTCGACTCAGCAGAATTAAATCAACGGTGACGAGATTGAGAGAACGAATCGATCGAAGAAAGGAACTTCAATCTTTCAATCCCTCGACCGGATTAGATCGACGGCCAAGGGCTTCGGTGGACCGAACCAACCCCGAGACTTTCTTCAATTCTTTAACATGTTGTCATCTTATTTAATTAATTTGATTTAATTTTATTTTGAAAATATTCTTTTATTCCCCTAAAAAAATTGACAGTCTTTTAGTGCCCCCTCCCTACGAGGGAATGTTAGGGAGGGCACTTGCTCTTTTGGCTTAACTCGGTTAGATCAAATCAACTGTGAGAAGGTTGGGAGAGCGATCTAGTCATCAAGTCTTCAATCCCTGGGTCAGATTAGCTCAACAGCCAAGTGCTTTGAGGGACCAAATAAACCCCAGGACTTCCTTCAATTTTTCAATTTGTTGTGATACCTATTATTATTTTTTTATTTAAATTTAATTTTAAAAATATTTTTTATTTCCCTGAAAAAATCTGGCAACCTTTCGATTCCCCCTCATCATGAAGGGAATTTAAGAAGGGCACCTACCCTTTTGGCTTGACTCAGCAAGATCAAATTAACGGAGAGGACAATAGGAGAGCAATCGAGTATTCAAGTCTTCAATCTCTCGGTGGCCAAGGTCTTCGGGGAACTGAATCAACTCGATGGCCAAGGTCTTCGGGGAACCAAATTAACCCTGTGATATTCTTTAAATCTTCTCACCTGTTTAAATCTTTCTCTTTTGGCTTGACTTGGCCAGATCAAATCAACGACAAGGATATTGGGAGAGCAAATCAATCTCATTAGTGTCTTGGATCCCTCGACTGGATTAAATAGATGACCAAGGGTGTCGGCGGACCGAATCAATCATAAGTCTTTCGTCAAAATTTTCAATTTGTTGTACCTATTAAAAATCCTCACACCTCTCTTTTTCATTTTTTATTTAATTTTTTAATATATTTGTAATGTTATATATATATATATATATCATATTAATAATTATATTATAATATATACATATAATATAATATATAATATGTAACATGATTTTATATATATTATAATATATTAATATAAGTTATATACATATAATTAAGGGAGGGAGAGAGAGTCGGTCATAGCCCAATCAGGCTAAGCCGGAGGAGGCCATGAATGGGTGTTAGGTCGGTGGGATGCAGGCGACGGCGACTAAGTTAGTGTTGGTCAGCCCGGAGGCTTAAGTATAGACTAGAGAGGTAATCTACAACACGAAGGCTAGAGCAGCTGAGATCTACTTGGAGGAAGAAGAGGTAGGCATCGATGACTATTTCTAGGGCACAGTGCTTGAGGTCCGGTGTGTGATAAGGCAAAGTTGGTGGTTAGTTATGCTGAAGTCGTTCTGAGGCAAAGGCGACAAGCCAATGATGGGCTAGATAAGGTCAGTTAAGGATTTGGATAAGGAGGCTAATTTGCTCGAAAATAGGAAGAAAGAAGCAGACGTCAATGGTCGGAGGCTGAGTCGGCTGTGCTTGTAAGTAATGAATACCCTATATTATTTATTTCATGTATACATGAGAGAAAGAGAACATCTGAGGGGGTTTTTATGTCATGAGTGGGGTGATTACTTGATGGATCGTGGGTGAAGTGGGTCAGCGGTTGTTTGAGCCTTAGAATGGGCAACAATTACATTCAACAAATACCCCCATCAAATATGATATGCGCCAAAAAGTATATCATGATTGTTGCAAATTGGTTGATCCCATAGATCACTGATTTAACTTCTTGATTTTCCAAGAACAAAATAAACCTTCTGCCCAAGCCTCATGCTTTGGCGGGCTAGGCGATGGATCCATATTGGTGAGCTAAACACTTTAGATTTATTTTAGGTCGATGATAAATAGTCAGCAGTCCAAAGCTTTATGTATGATGGACTTTAATACTGATATTATCTCCTTAGCTCAGCCTATAACTTTATAAGGATTTTAGGATAACTTCTTCGGTCCTGAGCTTTATACTTTATCGGACATATAGAAGAAGTAAAGCTCATTCGATCTTAGCTTTATGCTCGATAGATTTAATGAAGGAATAATGCCTCTAATTTGATGGCAATTTTTGCTGTGGCTTGGTGCCTTTGAATGGATTGAGATTTTTCTTTTGAATTTTACCTCAATCCATTTGTTAGTTGAGAATTTGTTAAATTTGATAAAAATAAAACTTGATAGTATTTCTCATCAGGCTAATAAAATAGGTGCTTTCTTACTATAACCTCTTATCATGGCTTATTGAGTAGGCAAAGCTATTAGTGACTCTAACACATATAGGCTTGTTGAGACTAATATTATACTATTTGAGTATTGGACTTGTACTATAATAGCTCATAATTATTAAATCTGATTTGTTGAGGTTGTTAGATTAAAATATCTTTTTAATCTGAACTTTGAGGTTTTGTCAAATTTGAATATGAATCTTCAATATTTATAATAATTGCATATTTAGTTGCTTGGAAGCACTAGCTTCTACCTTGCATATATGTAGTGATAGCAACATAGATGATTTTAAATATTTATTTGGGGTTCGATGTAACCAAAATAAATATTTAAAAAACCCTATCTTATAGGAAAATTTCAACTTTCATCAGATTTTGACATTTTGAAAATTAAAAAATGCCCCCTATCTTGTAGGAGAATTTCTAAGATATCTTAGAAATATTATTCCTTTATAAGGGAATAATCTTCAACTTGCTTTCTAAGAATAGTACTTCTTCAGATATCTTCCATTGATCAGGGGCATAAGTCATCGACCTTCCATATCGATAAGTTGATAGGCTTCTCCCTGGTATACCTTCTCGATAACAAAAGGGCCTTCCTAGTTTGGTTCAGATTTACCACTAATTTTTTGATGTGAGATAATTTATCTTCCTAGCATCATAACCAATTCTCCTTCTTGAAATATTTGATGGTGTACCTTACAGTTGAAAGATTTTATCATTCTTGCTTAATAAATTTCTAAATCTAGAGCATCAAGTTCTTTCATTCTCAAGAAATCATTTTGTCCTTCAGTGAGGTCATACTAAACAGCTACTCGAAGTGACAATAATTCAACTTCATGTGGCAACATAGCTTCAGCTCCAAATGCTAATGCATAAGGAGTTGCTTTCGTTGCTATCTTGTACGTGGTATGATATGCCTATAATTCTTTTGTCATCTTAGTATGTCATTCTCTTTTATTTTTAATAAGAATTTTCTTGAGTAGCTTTACGAACATTTTGTCAAAGGTTTCTGGTAATCCTTTGACTCTTGGATTATATATTTAAGAATATCGGCAATCAATTTTATGTCACTCAATAAATTTGTAAATTTTTGTACTTTTAAAAGCTGGACCATTATTATATATTATGCGATGAGGTACACCAAATATGTAGACAATATTATAAGGAAAAAAGTTTATCACATGATTAGTAGTGCCTTTTTTGAATGAAACTACTTCAGCCTATTTGGAAAAATAGTGTATTGCTGCTAATATAAAGTGGTGTCCAACATATGATCATGAATCAATTGGCCTTACTATATCTATCCCCCAGCATTCAAATATCTAGGATACTATAGTGGGATGTAATGGATTTGCCAGTTGATGTATGATATTAACATGAATTTGACATTCATGACATATATTTACATGATTGGTGCAGTCCTTTACCATTGATGGACAGTAATAATCCATTCTTTTAATTTTAATGGCCATTTAAGGACCCATTTGATGTGCATTGCATAATCCTTTGTGAACTACATAAATAACTTTATCCCCTTCATCTTTCTCTAAACAACGTAGCCACATTTGATCAAATGATCTTCGATATAGCGTGTTGTTGATAAACTCATATCACAAAACTCTTTTTTTTATATCCCTAACTACTGATTTATCTACTATGAGTTTGATTTCTTTGAAGTAGTCGATGAAAGGCTGCCTCCAGTCATTTTACACTTCAATTTCTAGGCATTCAAGCTAGGATTCAGAGGCTCTACCAAATTTTCTTCTTGTAATCATTTGGGGTTTATATGATTGATTTCTAAAAATAATTTATTGGGGAGGTTTAGGAACAACCAAAGTTATATCCTACTTGCTTGAATTTAGTAACCCCTCTACTTATAGAGAACACAGAATTGTTGACTCTAGTACTCGACGAGTGTTGACACTAATTAATATAGGCTCATCACTTATACTTGTCATTTCTTTAACTAATTTCACTGAAGAATCTGCTTGACTATTATGAGCACGAGATATTTGAAATAGTGTAACAACTGTAGTTTTTTTCCTATGAGCTCGAGAACTCGTCTATAATAGTAAACCAATCTGACTTTGCCTATTTTATAAATACCAGTACTTAATTTATAATAAGTTGAAAATCACCAAATATTTTGTGGTCTTGAATTTCCATTAAAATAATGATTTTGAGACCCACTATTAAAGCTTCATATTCTGCTTCATTATTGGTTCTAAGTTAAGTTAAACCAAATGAATATGTCATTATCCCTCTATTAGGTGCTATGAAGTTAAGATCCACATTAGCTCAAGCTTTAGGGTGGTTGGGAGATTATGCAATTTAATTAATGATGCACCATCAAACTACATTTCCCACATTTGTAATTTCCTCTCCTTTTAGAACAACTAGAATTTATTCATCGGGCAGATCATCATCGAGTGGCGAGTCTACAGGAATGGCATGTGTGATAAGAAAATCTATTAAGATTTTCCCTTTCATAGCTTTTTGTGGAACATATGTGATATCAAATGCAGAAGTATCACTGTCCACTTGGCTAGGCAACCAATCAACGCTAGTCTTGTCATCAAGAACTTCAGTGGATTAATCTTTGATATCAGGGTAATTTTATGAAACAGCATATAGTGGCCAAGTTTTTAGACAGCAAAAATTAATGTCAAATAGTTTTTCTCAATTGAAGAGTAAAATATTTCTATTCTAATCAACCTTCAACTAATGTAGTAAAGTGTATTTCATTGCCTTCTTCATTGTGCTGAGCTCGTAGTGCTGTAAGAGACTCTTCCAATGATTTCGTATAAATTATAAGTTTCTTCTCCGGAATTGGCATCATAAGGACGAGAAGGCTTAACATGTATCTTTTGATACTATCAAAAGATTCTTGGCATTTATTAAAATCACATTTAAAATGAACATCCTTCTTAATCAGCTTTGCAAATGGTTGACATCTGCTTGATAAATTTAGATAAACCACCATATAAATATAAGTTGTCCTTATAAAGAATAAAGTTAATGGAGACTTTTTGGAGGCGGTGTTTCTATGATTGCTTTGACTTTGTAAGGATCAACCCTTATCCCTTTATGTCATACAACATACCTAAGAAATTTTTCTGAGGAAACTCTGAAAGTACATTTGAGTGGGTTTATTGATGTTGGATTTTTTTAATTCTTTTAAATAGAATTCTTAAATCTTTAAGGTGATCTTTTTTATCTATATTTTTGACAACTAGGTCATCCATATAGCAATAAACCTTATAATGGATAACCTCATCAAATATATATGTCATGGCCCATTGATATGTAGCTTGAGCATTCTTCTGGCCAAAAGGTATAACTGTACAATAAAATATACTGATATGAGTCCTAAAAGAAGTATAATTTTCATCTTCAGGTGCCATTTTTATTTGATTATATCCAAACGACCCATCCATAAATGAGAATATATCATAGTTGGACAAATAACAAACTAATAATTTTGATATTGGAAGTGAAAAGTCATCTATTGGACACGCCTTATAAGGATCTCAAAAGTTGATGCATATGCGAATTTGTTTGTTCTTCTTTTTCACAGCGACAATATTAGCTATCCAATCAACATATATCTTTTATCAAATGAAAACTTCTTCGATAAGCTTCTTGGTTTCTACAATCACTTGCTCTTCAATTTCTAGCCTCATTCATCTTGGAGCATACTTAACAGGTACTGCACCTAGTTTAATGGCTAATTTGTGAACAGTTATATCAGGGGATAAGTCTGACATTTCATTATATGTTAAAGCAAAGTAGTCATTGAATTCACTGAGTAATGCTTTCATCTTTTCAACTTTATTCTTGGAAATAATAACATTGATAAAGGTCAGAAGAGGGTCCTCATCAGTTCCTAGGTTTATTTCTCTCAGCTCATCTATGCTACCAACCTGTCCACCATCTTCAAGTTCATCAATTGTAGGTTTAGTTTTCATATATTTCTCTTCATTTAAATCTATCTTTAATAGTCAGACATTTATCCTTTATCGCATAACATACATTTTTTTAGTATGTTCTACTACGATAAATGTTAAAACTTTTGTATCGCGACTACTAATCTTTGATAATTCTTGACACCATATTCTTTGAAAGAAACGTGCTCATCGCCAAGTAACTATATTATGAACTGAAGCTTTTTGTATCATTTGCTAAATTCTTTTGGGATAATATCAAGGCATTTCTGTAGGAATTATCTTTGCATCTTCATTAAAATTCCTAAGCTTTTCAATATTTTCATATTGATACTCTCCAAATTTATAAAACAAGCTTCCCGATCCATAACTTTTGCATGGAGGAGGAACATAAAATGTTTTAAGCTCTTCAACATTATGAACCTCACAAGATATGATTTCTCTAAAATATTATGGAGGGTTCAGAGTAACTACAAAAGTATTTTTCTTTTCCTTTTCTTTAATCAAAAGCTTATAGGTTTCAGCGATATCATCATCTTTCTCCATGTCACTTTCCAAATGGAGTACAACTTTATTTTAATTAGATAATGTCTTTTCCCTTTTAGGAAGATTTGATGTCACATTCTTTCTTCCTATATGCTTTTCTTCAACTTCTTTGAGTTATTTTATACTCCTTGAGGTCGATGCTTTAGCTTCAAGAAATTTTATTGACATCACTTCATTTGGAATAATGTATTTTGCATCATCATAAGTTTTCTACTTCGTGAACTGCAAAGTGTTGCATATCTATAGAAATCCAAAACTCCTCTCCATCATTTAGATATTTCATGCATTGGTGCATTGTTGATGAAATGAGGCCATTCTTATGGAGCCAAGGTCTACCCAAGAGTGCCTTAAATGAAGTATCAACATCGATAATATGCAATTTGTCTTCTATCTATAATTCTATAAACTTAAGAGGAAGAACAAATGACCCTATAATTTTTTATCCTTTCTCATTAAAGTCGTGCACATTAAGTTTATCTGGCCTAAGATGTTGAATATCTAAAAATAATTAATGATCTTATCATATACAAGCTCATGAGGTTTATGGATGACCGAAGGTCAATCAAGATTCTTCTTATTATGATGCCATCATTTTTTGCCGAGATATATAGAGGATGATTATGCTCCGTAGTCCCCAACATGAGATCTTCTTCAGATAATGTAATAACACGTTCATTTTTGGCATGAAGAACTTCTCTCAAACATCTTTCTATTAAATATGCTTCATATATCTCAGGATTCTTGAGAGCTTGTATCAAAGTTTCCTGAAGATCTATTGATATTAAAAGAGCTTCATAGATGATGAGTTGTGCTGAGATTTTTCTCAAATGGGAAATAATGTTATACTATATCCCTTTATTTATATCATATTTCTTCTTATGATCTTTAGGGATGATTTATTTATTGATGATTATATCTTTTCTATTATCTTTGCTTGATTATCCCTTTTTTAGTAGTGGTGGCAGTACTTTACACTTATCAACTATACTTGAGCCATCACATTTGACTCGGTCTCATCTGATGAAGTTTTTGTTTTATGTTCAGAGTCTTCATTCAGCTTTACTTGCTTCATTTGGGATACATTTTGTTGATATGTCTCATCATCATTTGGAAAACACAACTCTTCTTCTAAGTTATAATTTGTTTGTAGCACCATCAAATAAGACTTAGATATTATTTTATCAGCATGCCAATTTTTCATTGATATAACATTTTCAGGTTCATCTTTTCATTCATTTTTGTATGAGACATTACCGTCTAGCCCCTATCATGATTTTTGACAAAATTTCATTGAAAAGTATTCAATACCCTTGAGATGACTTGATATGTTTCTACATGGAGTGGATCTTCATCTTATTATTCATTATATTCCATTTCTAATTGTTCTATTTGAAGATCAGACATAAAATATGCAAGTGTTATAGGTCGCCTTAATTGTTATTGATAATCTTCCAAATTATTGATGATCTTTTGAAGTATAATCATCTTCGTTTCCTCTCAAAATTAATTTTAACTGGGGTTTAGACTTGGCATAATGCTTTTCTTTATCATCTTTAGGAGTAGATTATTTTTCTTTATCAATTCTCAAAGAAGAAGTAGAATATATCTCATCCCTTCTAGTGTCCTAGCCTTATTTTTTTGGGTCTATCTAAATGATATTAAGACTTAGACAGGTTTAACTTTTCAAACTCAGCTACTTTATCCAGTAGCTCTTGATAAGTATTGATTGAGGACATACATAAAAATGGTAACATCTTATCATTGATATTTCTCATTAGCAGTTGAATGACATGCACTTCTTCTAGTTTTTGTTTTCATTTCAAACTCATATTGCATCAGCGAGTTATGTACTTTGTCACTAACTCAACTATTTTTTATTTCCCTAAAGCAAGGTCATCAATAGTAGTCTTCTAGTTAGCACTGCCGATCCTTTTTATGAACATATTTTTCACTTTTATAAATATCTTAACAAAATCATTAGGAAGTTTGGTGAACCATTCAAAAGTAGTTGCAGTCAAAATACTAATTAATTGGCGAAAGAGTAGAGCATCAACGCCTCTAGTATTTCCATAAGTTGCTTTAAAATGAGTCAGGTGTTGTTTAGGATTGCCAGTGCCATTAAAAGTGTTAAACTTAGGCACTAAATAGCCTTTAGGTTATGGCATCTGATCGTACTAGGCCAGATTCAGGCGACCCTTGCTCATAAATTTCTCTACTTGCTAGAGGTAATAATAGCTTTAATCTTTTCATTGATGATTGATTCTAGTTGTGGTATCATCACCAGCTCAGATGTACTTTCAACATATTGATGAGTTTACAGATGAATAAGTCGACCAGCCTCATTTTCTTCTTTATTTATGATTCGTATTCCACACACTTGGGATATTGGATTCGTTAGTAGATTATGAAAGTTTGTTAGGGATGTTAAGCCCTATAGAACTGACCCAAGCTAACCAAGAGGGGGTGAATTGGTATTTTAAAAATTTCTTTTCACAAAGAATAAAAATCACATAAACCAAAATCACACCACGAGAAAAACAATGCGAAATAAAAGTACGGAAGCAAGAAAACAAGAACACAGAGATTTATAGTGGTTCGATCAACTCGACATACGTCCACTCCCCGTAGGCGCCCTCCGAGTATTGCACTACAAACGTGACTCTCCTTAAGCTCCCACAGCTAGGCGAAAAAGCCTTTATAAAGCACCTCCTTTTTGCCACCCCGGCAAGGCAGAGAACCTACCTCCTTTTGCTTCCTCCTGAAGCTGGCAGAGAACCACAACCAAAAGCTAACTCCTTACCTCTACCGACCCTTCCACAGACGAGAAACTCTAGACGAAGAAGAAGCAGAGCGATCCTTGAAGCAACCCTTGTGAATCCCCTCAGAAGCTCCCCCTCACAAGATCCTCTCTCTCTTTCTCTCCTCAAGGCCTTCTCAGGTCAAGGCAGCAGCCAAAGGTTTTTAAAACGTTGAACAAGAGCTCTTAAATAAAAGAGCTTCAAAGGAGCTCATTAATTGCAAGTTGTCGACAATATCGTCTAGGACGATAAGGACATCGGCTGGCCGATCAGTACAAATCTCAGAAGATCGGCCAGAGCATCGCCCTGAATGCAAGCTTGGATGATTTAAAATTGGCTTGATCGTCCAGGCCGATCTCACGATCGTCCCGACCGATTAGTTCAAATCAGAGGAAAATCGTCCAGAGCATCGCCCTGATTTCGAGCTGGCCGATATTTATCGTCCTGAAGTAACTTAAGGTTTTTGAATGGATCATCCTGGCCGATCCTGCGATCGTCCAGGACGATACGATTGTATCAATCATCCTTAATTACTCCCTTGATTTCCTGATCAATTAAGGCATAATTTGATAATTTCGTCCAGGCCGATCAATGATCGTCCTGGCCGATAATTTAAAATTACAGTATACCTTAATTGTCTATGGCAGCAATTTCTTTCTATTTTGAGCTTATCGTCCTGGCCGATTCACGTATCGTCCAGGCCGATATGTTAATGACGGCTGCCTTAATTAAGAATCCTTATTTAGACTTTCTATTTTAAGCCTGATCGTCCAGGACGATGTAAATATCGTCCTGACCGATATGAGTAAAAACAGAAATTCTAAGTCTCTCAAGTGTGTGTGTGTGGGGTTACTTAGCATCAGTCTCTTTGACCATTACAAGTAGACTCAAGAAGTGAAAAACAAAAGTACAGACTGACTCAACCCTAAACCTACGCAATCCTGAACTGGCTTCGTCTGTTCGTCCGATCATCGATTCCTAAAAAGTTAGAAGCAACAAGCAATCCAAGAGGAATAGTGTTTGTCAATCATCAAAACATAAGCCATGAAAATAGATTTGTAACAATCTCCCCCTTTTTGATGATGGCAAACACAAGTAGGAAAAATTCAAAAAAGTTCATTAGAATTTCAAAGTTACAAACCCAACAACTTTTCCTACCACACCCTACTCACCCTTTTGTTATCACAAAAAGAGGGTACATAAAGGAAAAAGAAAACTACACAATAGAAACTAAAAACAAGCCAAAAGACAAACTACAGAAAATAGGAAACAAACAACAGAAAACACAGACTAAAGAAACGAGGGACCCTGATCATCTGATGGAGGTGGTGGAGGTGGCTGCTGAAAGTAGCTGGCAAGTGTGGTGAACTGAGCATTGAACCAGGCGATGTCCTGGTCATGCTACAGCTGCTGGTGAGTAATGAAGCTATCAAATCAGGCTAAATCCTCAATGCGGTGCTGCTCGTAGCAGGCGATGTCCTCAGAGTGTTGTTGCTCCTATGCAGCAACGTAGGCGTCAAAGCAGGTCTCCCAACGATCAAACCTCTCTATCAACTGATCAACCGGTGAGTGCTGGTGTAGAGGAACAGGATCAGGAACGGAAGCGGGAGCCTCCTCCTCTCCAGCCCCCCGAGGTTCCTCATCTCCTGGGTGGAGACGAGTACTATGAAGGATAGTGAAGGAATTGTTTAAGTAGCAAGGAGGCTGAAGGTCGTGACGAGCAGGATATTGGAGATTGTATTTGGTTTCAAGAATGTAGGCTATGATGTGTCCTAAGGCTAGATTGGGTTTTCTCCTATGGCCTGGATCGCGAATAGTTGTTAGGTGATCGATGTAGCGAAAGAGTAGATCAGTGGCATTGAATTCTCTCCAGGCCATAATGAAGAAGGTGGTCAAGGAAAGTAGTGGAGTGATGTGGATTCGGTCCCCGACTTTTGGAATTATGGAGGTGCGAAGGACATGTTGGATTGTCCTAGCATCTTTGACTAAAGAGCTAGTCTCTCCAACATGAAAGGGTGTGTTGGTTTGGCGAAGGAAGTGGTTTGACGTGGACCAATAAAAATCTGGATGTGTAACGATTATGTGCAGCTTATCCCCGGTGGTGAATAGCTGTAAAAGCTCTGCACAGTCCTGATATGTGAATTCGATTGGGAGTCGATTCACATAGGAGGTGAGGGCTGTGAAGGTAGGGTTAATGCGAAGGTTTGCATAAAATTCTAGGAGTTCAGAAGAAAAATGGACAGCGATGGTGAGTATGAAACAAAGAGAGGTGTGGGCAAAAAGATCCATTACCGGATATGAGAGATATGCAGGATTGATTGTTCAGGAGAGGGTAATGCCACACTCTTTGTAGCGACGGTAGGCAGCCTGATCCTCTGCCTCCCTGAATCGAGGGTCCAGAGTGGCCCTCGAGGAGCTCCCAGAAGCCTGTCAAACACGTTTCCCACCAGCCATAGCAAAGGATTAGCAAGGAGACACAAGAGGAGAAGAGATGAAGTGGAAAACCATGGCTGGATCGGCCAGAATTTAAAGAATCAGCCATATCGTCCTGGCCGATCGCATAATCGTCCAGGCCGATATGGCTCAATAATTGCGTACAGGCCGATTGATCAAAAAGGCGGTCTGATCGTCCGGGCTGATCAGATATCGGCCATGACGATTAGATACAGGCTATCGTCCCGAGGAGTCAGGCCGGACGACCGTTGAAAAAAGCAAATCGTCCGAGCCGATTAAGTGTATCGTCCAGGACGATGCACAATAATTGATCGTACCGGTTGAAGTTAAAACGTTTTAAATATGTGCTACGTGTATCGTCCAGGATGAACAGTGGATCGGCCAGGACGATTGTCCAATAATGGATCGTCCTGGACCAATTTTAAAGATTCTAACGTGTTGACACGTGAATCGTCCAGGACGATCCAATGTATCGGCCATGACGATGAACAAAAAATGCATCGGCCAGACGAAATATTCTATCGGCCAGGACTATCATCATGATTGTAACAGAGTTCGATCAGATCGTCCAGGACGATATGGTATCGTCCAGGACGATGACTTACAGCAAGCACAGAAAAGACCAGCAGATGGAATTTGAAGAGATTTTGTCCTATCGTCCAGGACGATAAACGTATCGGCCAGGACGATGTGACTAAAAATTGAAACCAAGGAAAAGATGGTGATGATCAAGGCCCAAAAAAAATAAAACAAAAGAAAAACAGATAGAAACTCAGTGAAAGAAAGCAAAAACACAACGAAAAAAATTAAAAAAAAATGAATATTTTTTAATTTTAATTTTTCTATTTTTTTTTTTTGTGGAGGTATCATATGAGAAGTTCTCAAAAAGTTATACTTTAGAGTTTCACAAGATCAAGGAGTTTAGCCAATCCCAATCAAACAAAGGTAAAATACCCGATTCTGTAAATCCTAGATCAGATGTTCTTTTATGGTACAAATTTTCTTTTGAAAATAAAAGGGCTTAACTCAGAATAAACCAAATTGGGCAAAAAGAAGATTCAATCCAAACTTGTTTATAAAAAAATCTCATAAATAATAAAACAAAGTAATTTTTCTCAATCATGAAACTCGAAATCAAGTCTTTGAAAATCTCATATAACTCATAAGTTCTTCTAAGTTTTAAAAGTTTTAAAAAGAGAGGATAGCTTACTTTTTAGTAGGCTTATTTTATGCCACTTGTATCTTTGAGCATCTTGATTTTTGATACACATTTGTGTATATATTTTTCTTTTTCAATTTGGCGTCATTGGCCTCTTTCCTTTTTAATTCTTGCAAGCTAAAAGCTCTTTTGCAAACTCTTAAAAGAAGCTCAGTTGTGAGTATATCATCCAAATATTAGAGAATAGGAGCTCTCTCTCTAACATAGGGAAGAATAACCCACAAAACAAAAGTAAAGAATCATATGATCAATGCAAGGGCAAGATCTCAAATAACTTGAGAGATATATAAGAACTTTGGATATTATGCATAAGATAGGTTTTTGTAGCAAGATAAAACGAATCTTAGTTTCAAAAACCATTGGCTAAAGTGAGTTAGATTTTTGTTTTAGAGAAGAAAATCATACCACTAAACAAGGTCGGAAGGAGGGAAACCATCAATGGTGTTTCTTCCTTTAACCAATTTTAGAAAAGCTAAACCCAATCTTCAAAAACTCCAAAATCTAAAATCTTGAAAAGATTCAACATATGGAAAGTCAATTTTAAAAGCTGAGTGAAAACAAAAAACACATTAAAAACACAACCAAAGCAAAAATAAAACATACTGAAACAAAACACATTTCAAGGAATTATTGAAGCAGCAGGTTTAAGCATTTATGAGCTGCGAGCCTTCATATGTCCAGTTATCCTATGCTCCCACAAGGTCTTTGGCGAGAGCACTTCTGCAAAACTTAACAACAGTCAGATTTAGGAACCCAAACAGGTTTGGGCTCCTTCTTAGGAAAAGTAGAATGCAATGCAGGTATGGTAAGTTGTGAATCATGCATCTTAGGTCTCCACACCAAATGTGTACTATGGTAAACGGTGCAAGTGTGTGAGATGTGTCCTAGCATGCCACATGAAAAACATCTAACTCCGGGAAAAGGGTTTCTTAAATGGTTTGAGTTAAAATGCCTCTTCCTAGGTTCTGGCTTAGGATCAAAAGTGGATGTCATCCGATTTTTCTAACATGTATCAAAATCATTTTGAATCCTCAAGTTTGTTCTTTTTAATGTATCATTATCAACCCTCAACTTTTTCTCAATATCTTTAGATTTCTTAAGATCAGATTTAAGTGAGGTGTGTGAAACTTTTAATGCATTATTTTCATCCATTAATTTCAAATACTTTTTATTTAAATCATCAAATTCATCAAGAAGAGCCATGTGATTTGAATCAATCGTTGCATGATCTTTGAGAAAAACTTCATGCTTTTTTTGTAAATTCAAAAGTTCTAATTTTAGGTTAGCATGAGTTTTCTTGAGTTTTTTGTATGATGCATGTATTTTCTCACAAATCTCAAATAATTCATCATAGGTTGGTTTACATACCTCTTCCTCATCACTTTGGTCTTCTCCTATTAAACACAAGTTTGTAGTCTCTTCCTCTGGTTCAGTCTCAGAGGAGCCAGTACCAGATTTCGCCAAGAAAGCCTTTTGGATTCTCTTCTTTTCCTTCTTGAACTTAGGTTTCTCCTCAATCTTTTCCTTGCTTGTGTTATCTTCAAGTGTCGGGCAATCAGTTCTCACATGTCCTGATTTCCTGCAATTATAGCACACAATATCAGAAGATTCTTTAACATGCTTATGATCCTTACCTTTTCTCCAATTTTGATGATGCTTTTGTTTCTTCCTTAGAAAGCTTTTGAATTGCCTTGTGATGAAGGCAACTTCATCACTTTCAGACCTGGAAGATTCAGAATCCGATTTGTGCGCCTTCAATGCAACTGTTTTCTCCTTCTTCTTCTCACCTGCATCAAGATTTCTTTGATTCACCCCTTGCTCGTAAGCAATGAGTGAGCCAAGTAGGTTATCAATAGAATAAGTGTTCAAATCATTAGATTCAGTGATTGCAGTGATTTTATCATCATATGAAGAAGGCAAACATCTCAAAATCTTGTTAACTTTTTCATAGTTTGAAAGTTCTTTCCCTAGTACATGCAGTGAAGTAACTATCTGAGTAAACCTTGTGTACATGTCAGAAATCGATTCATGATGTTTCATACGAAAAAGTTCATAGTCATGCAAGAGAATGTTCAAACGGGATTGTTTAACCTCATTAGTACCTTCATAGGTGATGCACAATTTATCCCAAATCTATTTACCAATTTTGCAAGTGGAGACACGCATGTAATCCTCAGATTTTAAAGCACAGAAAAAGCAGTTCAAACATTTTGCATTCAATTGAGCTAAATCTCGTTCATCGAAAGTCCATTCAGTAAAAGCAACTTCAGTTTTAACACCATTAATTTCACAAGAAGGTGGAGAATAGCCTTCTTTGATAAGCATCAACATGCGATAATCAGTAGATTATAAAAATATTGACATGCGAGTTTTCCAAAAATCAAAAGGTAGGTTATCGAACAGGGGAGGTCGGGTAATAGAATATCCTTCCGTAGTGTTACGATTCCCAAGGTTAGCCATGGATCAAATTCAAAAAGTTTTCAAACTTAAATTTTCGAATCCCGCTCTGATACCACTTGAAAGTTCTTAGGAATGTTAAGCTCTATAGAACTGGCCCAAGCTAACCAAGAGGGGGGGTAAATTGGTATTTTAAAATTTTCATTTCACAAAGAATAAAAATCACATAAACCAAAATCACACCACGAGAAAAACAATGTGGAAATAAAAGTGCGGAAGCAAGAAATCAAGAACAAAAATTTATAGTGGTTCGGTCAACTCGACATACGTCCACTCCCCGGAGGCGCCCTCCGAGTATTGCACTACAAACGTGACTCTCCTTTAGCCCACACAGCTAGACGGAGAAGCCTTTACAAAGCACCTCCTTTTTGCCACCCCGGCAAGGCAGAGAACTTACCTCCTTTTGCTTCCTCCTGAAGCTGGCAGAGAACCACAACCAAAAGCTAACTCCTTACCTCTACCGACCCTTCCAGACGAGAAACTCTAGACGAAGAAGAAGCAGAGCGATCCTTGAAGCAACCCTTGTGAATCCCCTCACAAGCTCCCCCTCACAAGATCCTCTCTCTCTCTCCCTCTCTCTCTTTCTCTCCTCAAGGCCTTCTCAGGTCAAGGCAGCAGCCAAAGGTTTTTAAAACGTTGAACAAGAGCTCTTAAATAGAAGAGCTTCAAAGGAGCTCATTAATTGCAAGTTGTCGATAATATCGTCCAAGCCGATATGGACATCGGCCTTGCCGATCAGTACAAATCTTAGAAGATCGGGTGAGCATCGCCATGAATGCAAGCTTGGACGATTTAAAATTGGCTTGATCGTCCAGGCCGATCTCACGATCGTCCCGGCCGATTAGTTCAAATCAGTGGAAAATCGTCCAGAGCATCGCCGTGAATTTGAGCTGGCCGATATTTATCGTTCTGAAGTAACTTAAGGTTTTTGAATGGATCGTCCTGGCCGATCCTGCGATGGTCCAGGACGATATGATTGTATCAATCATCCTTAATTACTCCCTTAATTTCCTGATCAATTAAGGCGTAATTTGAGAATTTCGTCCAGGCCGATCAATGATCGTCCTGGCCGAAAATTTAAAAATACAGTATACCTTAATTGTCTATGGCGACAATTTCTTTCTATTTTGAGCTTATCGTTCTGGCCGATACACGTATCGTCCAGGATGATATGTTAATGACGGTTGTCTTAATTAAGAATCCTTATTTAGACTTTCTATTTTAAGCCTGATCGTCCAGGACGATGTAAATATCGTCCTGGACGATGTAAATATCGTCCTGGACGATGTAAATATCGTCCTGGCCTATATGAGTAAAAATAGAAATTCTAAGTCTCTTAAGTGTGTGTGTGTAGGGTTACTTAGCATCAGTCTCTTTGACCATTACAAGTAGACTCAAGAAGTGAAAAACAAAAGTACAAACTGACTCAACCCTAAACCTACGCAATCCTGAACTGGCTTCGTCTGTTCGTCCGATCTTCGATTCCTGAAAGTTAGAAGCAACAAGCAGTCCAAGAGGAATAGTGTTTGTCAATCATCAAAACATAAGCCATGAAAATAGATTTGTAACAGATTAGTATGAATATTACTCGATATTTGATTATTATTTGGATAATTAATTATGTCATGATTAAGTGGTTGAGCAAGTGTAGGAGTAGTAATATTGTTCTTTTACATTAACTACATCATCGCAGTCATCTGTTTATCATTTATGTCATCTTGCTATTTAGTTTTGATATCTTCTAATCTTTCTCCTTTATCTGAAGTTTCAAACGTCTTTATGCTTGTGCCAATGTTTTAGAAAAACTTCTTCTTGTTCATCATTTTGACCATCACCTAAGGGGAATTCTTCTTCTCCTAACTACTTGTATTGTGCTTCATCTTCTTGAGAGCTTATTGTTTTGGAAGAAGTGGGCACCGCTTTGTTGTGTCATCGATAGACACATGTTTGAGGTAGCTCATCACCATGCCCCGCCATGTATAATACCTTAACCTTCACAGTCTCTTCATCTTCATAATTTTCTTGTACTCGAATCTTAGAGTGATGCTTCCATCAAATCTTTGGTTCTACATGTGGTCTATGAACTTCTTCGATTGGAGGAGTACGACCAAAGTTGACCTTCTTTTGAGAGGCTAGAGTTAGTTAGCAATATGATTCCTTGGAAGATTCTCTGAGGTGTTGATTATTGCAAATGGTAGTAATAGGAATATTTTCCTTAGGTACCAATTATTGACGATTTTTATTAAAGGCAAATCTCTAGGAGGTTGCACTAGATGTTACGCCTATACTGAATTTCTTATGTGCTAATCTTCTTTCAGGAGGTCTCAGCCTCTAAACTTTATTACATTTCCAATGGGATCTTTTAATAGCGGATTCCTGAACGTGAGGTTTAGGATCCACGCTCCAATGTTCACCACATGGAGTTAGTTTTAATTTTTCTTGAGTTACACCGGTAACTCTCTTTGTGGGATTCTTTTGGCCTTGAGTGTCAATAACCTTTAATATTTCATTTTTATTAGGCCATTTTCTCTTGCAACTTTCAAAACTCTATGCACCCTGGAAGATAGAGTTTCATGCTTCTTCTTCTAAAGAGATGGGATTTGGGGCTACTGATCCCAAAATGACTATTTCAACTCACCAGTAAAATTGTTTTTTTTTTTTGAAGAATAAAAAAGGATCTTCGTTAGAGCAAGGATCTTCTGGTTCTAAACACAAGCTCTTCAAAGAATTACAAGAGCTAGGACCGGTGAAAGATCAAAATAGAAGGAGGATTACTGATCTCAGAATGAAGAACGATTGCAGAAGTTCTTCCCAAAAAACTCAAGTTATATGATGCCCGAAATTCTCATTGATAGCAGCAAAGTCGTAAGATACAAAAGTATGGAAATTCGGATCAAAGAATTTTCCATACATTTAGCTTGGTATTACAGCTTTGGTTTTTGGAAAAGACATCTAAAATACCTATTTTTCTTTTGCATAGGTATTTTGAGATTGTCTTATTACTTTTGTACTTTTCATTGGATTATCTTTTATAGCTACTGTTTTCTTTTTGCATTTTTGTTTTTTAAACTTATTATATTTGGTTATGGGATCGTTACTAGATCCTATTCTTTAACCGGATGGGAACTCTGGGATACTAACCAACCCTCGGGTTGTTTCAAACTTTGGTATCCCCTGCATCTCAACAGTTTCAAAATAGGAAATAGTGGGTTTCATTTCAAAATTAATAGGTTTAATGTTAACAAAATTGCTTTCAATAAGGATCCTTTTTCTCTTAATCAAGGATCTAGTAGTTTTTACTTCCTAGTTTGTATTAGGATTTTATTTCTTTCCTATTAATGCAACTTTGCATCTTCTCAAAAAAAAAACTCACCAGAAAAGCTATTCGTCTTTAGCAATTTTAGATCTGTAAATTTATTCTAGGTGAGAACATTAGCTTCTGGCTATAAGGCTGGGACTATTGATGGATGCAGCGGTATTGGTGGTTGAGCTCGTAGCTCTGCATTCAAATTTCTCCTCTTCCTTCTAGATAATCTTCTTCCAGATGAGGAAGTTTCATGATCATACCTTCTTGGTATGAAAGGCTCAGTTGGCAATATGATAATGTTTGATAAAATTGATAGTCTTCTATTTGACATTAGTCTTCTTCATAGTTAGAACTTCAGGGTGTGAGAGCCTCTCGAAGACTGAGTTTCTATTTTGTTGAACTTCTTTAGCAGTAGCAGTTCTAGCAGCTCATGGCTTCTGCATGGAATAAGTTCATTATGCATTAGTTTCAACAGAATTATGCCTCTTAGTATGTCTTTGAATAATTATGCCATGAATAGGTACGACATCAGCCTTTGTAGCAGCCGCAGAAAAATCTAAGCTACCAAATTGGATGGTGGCTTCAGATTCTCCAATGTAAATGATGGCATCAGCTAGCTGAATGCTAGCACCTCATCCTAGTTGGATAGTAAAGGGTGTATTCTGTAGTTCTGTTCTTCACAAATGAAAGGTAAAGGTTAAGAGTCAGAAACTTATACATCAACCAACACTTTTAAATTGTAGAAACTAGACATAATATATATATATATATAATGCAATATTTAAAAATCCCAATTTTAATTAATTTATTAGAATTTTAATAATTTCATTGCTATTATATTTTATGTATATCTAGCGAAAGATGGAAAGAGAAACTAATCCCTAGCGGAGTAGCCATAAATTTGTTGGCTCCAAAAATTCCATTACGCTCTCGGCCTCTCCGCGCCATATATGTTTTTCTTTTGTTTGTTAATGATAGTGGAGAGTTTTAACAATTTTAGTTTCTGAGTGAATTTTCAGAAGGTAGATTGGGTTTTAGATAAGATACTACCTAGAGATTTCACCCTAATTTTGTGAGGACTTTTTTATCTGAGTTCTGGTTTCCTATAAGCGCATGTCTCTTATAAGATTTATCACTTAGCAATTATATTTTCAACTTGATTGTATTTTTATTAATTTAAGTTTCAATTCCTTATATTTTAGTTTAAATTCAATTCCAAGTGGCTTATTAAAATTTAAGTTCTTATAGTCATGTTGAGTGCATGTCTAGTTCGAGTTCGATTTTGAGTCCAAGTCCAACATTATTTGATCAATTTTGATCTCAAAAAGTTTTTTTTTATGTTTGAATTATGTTGTATCAACTTACTTGCTAAGAAAGGCATTTTAAGGTGGAGATATGTCAAGGAATTTTTTTTTATAAGGCTAGGTGAATAAAATCTTATTAGTTCTTTAATTATTTCCACAATTTATTTGCTTAATTGTAAGGATTTTACTATTGTTGTTGAATGAAAAGTAGATGAGCTTACAAATTTATTACATAAATAAAGTAAATTAGTCAATCATAATTCCTATTTATTTAAGAGTTGAAGGATGCTATGTTATGTAATACTATTTTGAATATTGATTTTAGATTACCACAAACCCACAAGTGATTACAACTCAAAATAGATATTATTTTAAATAAAGCTGATTCTATTAGAAATCAATTGATTTTGTGTAGTCTTAGAATCAAAATAAAATAGCTGGATGAACGGGTTAAAGAATTGCCGACCAAGCTTTCTACTCCCAATAAGTGACCCCATGGGCTTCATTCCCGTCTTTTGTGATCTTGAAGTTAAACATGCTAAGAGTTCAATTCATTGATTGAATGTAAGTGTATATTTTGGTTTATCTTATCGTGTATTATACAATAATAATATTTTTCAGTTCATTTCAGACAGATTCTCCTCGCGGCATAAAATTTGCAGTAAACCTGATTTGAAAATAAAACATTCGATTGTCATGAGTACAATGCTCCACCTAGAGCATTGATCACTATAAGCTACAAAGCCAATAAATATCGATGATATTTTAATCTTACAGACAAATTTCCATAAATTCTATATTAGAATAACATGGCATGGAAGCTTTGCATACAACAGATGGAGTAATCAGATCACCAAAAAAAGTCATATTTCACCAGCAATCAGATACAAAAATTAAAGTTTAGATGCGTTTAAAATGTTCTTTTATGAACCTTTCAGCGTGAGAAGGATACTTTTCTTTAATGTATGCTCGAAGGCATTTTTGATACGAGAAGTCAATCCAGACACCATCTGTCCGCACAACAAAGAGGCATCTTGAATTTCTAAACTGAGGATGCCGATCAACCTGATTAAAAAAAAAAAACAAAAAACAGAATACAACACCGACCAAAAGACCCAAGCATAATCTTAATTAGTTTTCTCGAACAATACTAAAAAATGAAAAATAAGAAATCCAATAAAAAAACATCATGCCCAGAAAACAGAATTGTCCAGACCGTACAAGAACTCAAAAATATATCATCAAGAAAACTAACGAAGTACTGACCAAAAACAATGAGTTTATTTATCATATTACAAAATATATATTAGGTTACAGTGTCATAAATGATTTTATCGTTTCACGCTTTACAAGCTCAAAGCACTTTCAACATCCCCTTTCGAGCCATTTTCACCATTTAATCAGACTTAAATTGCGATCTTAACAGCTATTCAGAATAACAAGTATTTTACGAATCCCTGTAAAATCTAAGCTCTACAAGACAGGAGGAACTCCAATAAATTCTATTATCTTCACAGCGACCACAAGCATGAGATAAAAAAATTACCACCATTTAAAGGCCATAGTAGAGAAGTCGATAAAAGAGGGATGCTTGTAGAAGTTTTTGGGAGAAATATGCCTAGACCAATAAGAGGAAGGCCGCCACAAAGTTATATAGCTAGCAACCTGATTTACAACACCATAAAGAGCGACGCGAGATGGAGGTGGGTGGAAGCTTCTTGGCGATAAAATTTGAGATGAGTTAAAACTACAAAAGTAAATCTGGCCTGAGTCACATCACTTGTTAGTATTTGCAAATGATGGTTTGCCTCACAACTACAACGCCTTCAAAAACATGATTTTCTTTAAGTAATATATAAGTTCAAGGTTTGTCGCATCCTCATTAAATGGGGTAGCTAAATCAACATCTTCATCCCCTACACCTTAAAAAGATTTGTGTATTGAACAAAAGAAGCTTCATCCGTGGAGATGTCTCTGGTTGACTTCAACAAAGAATCTACAGATCCAGAGGACTTATCAACTTTATAGTACTGTCAAGTGATCATCGATGCTACAACATCAAGTACGCGGACTTTTGTGGTCCTCAAAGCATCATAGGTTACTCAATTTATAATGCCATCTAAGAAAGGTCGGTCTAAATCCATTCTAAGCCACAATTTTATCTTACCATTTAATAATAAGATTTTCAACTCAAGTTCATGATGCAATAAATAAAAAAAAAAGTTCATGTTGCAATAATATTTTTACATCAAGATCATGATGGCCGACGAAGGCAAGCTTCAATCCTTAATTGTTAATTAATATAATGTAAATGTAATTTTCATAGATACAAATATGAAAATCACGAAGGGTTGTTGCCGTTGAGGGTGTAACAGATGTTCCCATGTTTGATGGACACTATTTAGACTTTCTAATTCAACTCTATACTACAAGATAACTACTTAATCATGTTAATAACTTCGTCACAAAATAACCTGATGCATAAGATCGATCTGACATGCCCAAGATAAACCTGAGTGTTTCTTACCACCACTTGAATGCACACACTCAAGCAACAAGCCAGTGAAACAAAGAACCTAAAGTCACTAACAAGATAAGAAAGCCCATTAAAAAAAAATTCAACAAGCTGCTTGAAGTAGGATTCATCCGGGAGGTATAGGCTCAAGAATGGATCTCAAACATCAGAAATGCTAAAAAACCTGGTACATAGAGGTGTGATTCCAAACATACCCCAAAATATATTATCATCTCCCTTCTATAGACAATCACCCAATCTCTCTTATAGCTTCCTCAATGCCTTGTTTGGCTATAAACAAAATAAAAAGAACAATTCTAATATCTGTTTGCCAGTATTTTTAAGTCTACCTCTACATTTCTTAACATAGACCAAATTCAATACATCTACTCTCCTAACCGAGTCATCGGAAGACCGACGCTTTATGTGTCCAAACCATCTAAGGTGACTCTTTCTAATCTTGTCAACTATTATACTCTAACCTTTTCATGCATGCACTCATATTGCATTCTGTCACTAAGAGTAAAGCCACTTATTCACCTGCACATTCTCATCTTTGCAATACTTAACTTTATATTTCTCTTTTAATGGCCAATATTCTGAGCCATAAAGCATTATAGATCTCACCACCATCTCGAAGAATTTTCCCTTAAGTTTGAGGGATACTTTCTTATCACACAATAAACTCGATTCATTCCTTCCCTTCAACCATACAACTTAAATTCTATTAATAATATCTTAATCTATTCACCATCATTTTGAACAATAGACCTAAGATATCTAAAACCTGTACTCTTATAAATGATTTGATAGGCCAAAGTCATAATCCCTCAACTGGATCTACTTTTACTAAAATTTAACTTTATGTATTCAGTTCTATATCTATAAAAGTGAAAAACTTTAGACTATAAGATTGAGCTCCATAATTCAACTTTTCCAAATATTAATGTAATCCAACTGAAATAGGAATATATTTGGCCAAATCACCTTATGTTTGAACACAACTAATAGCTCCTGCATACATACCCTTAATGACTTCAATATAATCATTATTAACTCTTTTCTTTTCTAGAACTCTTCATAGCACTTCCCTTGGAACCTTATCATATGCTTTCTCTAAATCAATAAATATTATATGTAGATCATCTTTATTCTCTCTATACTTCTCCATCAAACGTCTCAAAAAATTTATAACTTTCATAGTAGAACTACTAGGCACAAATCCTAATTAATTCTGATAAACATTAGTTTCACATTGTAACCTAAGCTCTATAACTCTGTCCCATAATTTTAATGTATGACACATTAACTTAATTCCTCAATAATTCACTCTTATGCATCATCTTTATTCTTAAAATTAGGAATCAACACACTTATTCCCCACAACCCTATAGAATATCATCAGGTTTAACAATTTTTCATCATACATTTTTATTAAAGTCATTCTAACTTTGATTTTACTAATACGACATTAAAAATAAAAATATCTATTCTCATTTAAGGTGCTACGATCATTAAAGTCAACTATATTTTCACAATCTTCATTGAAAAATTTATCAAATTATATCTTCAACCTTTGTTCAAAAATTTACTAATAAAAATACTTTTTGATCTTCATCCTTAATGCACTTTGCTGAAACATAATCCTTACTTTTTCTATATCTTTGTTTAACTAACTGTTAGGACGGCCCTAGGGCCAATTGAAACGGTCCAACTTGGACCGATTTTTTGCTACAAGAGGAGGAGGTAGAACCAAGGGGAGGAGAGAGAGGGGCCCGTTGGAGAGATGGGGCCCACAACTTAATTAAACTTGCTTTAGGATGGAAAATTTGAATTTGGGGTTATTTAGGGATTTGTATTTGTTCTCTTTATTTTAATTAGCTCCTTTGGGAGAATTAGGGTTTTCATCTTGAGTTTGAAGTCAAATTTGAGATCTAGGGTTTGTTTCTTTGGGCTCTAAGCTTGGCTAGAGATTTGGAGAGCTATTTCTTCCTCTCGAATTGAAGAAACTTATATTGTTTGTTGTTTTCCTGCATCGACTGGTGAAATTCTTCATTTTTCTCTCAATTTTCTTCATATTACTCAATATGGTTGCTGTACCGTTGCTGTTTTTTGCTGTAATCAACAGTTTTCTTGTTGTTTTTCACCAATCACTGCTATGTTTCTTGCAAAATTAAGTATTTCCTATCAAATTGGTATTAGAGCATTATCTTAAGACCATCGGCGGCTAAAATTATAAAATTTCAGCAGAGCAATTTCATCCGAAAAAAGATCTTCTCATAAAGCTTGGGAAGAAATATGGCCGAGAAGAAGGTTGAAGTTTTGGAAGGAGAAATTGAGCAACAAAAATCATATTTGGAGAAAAAAATTTCTGATTTCCAAAATCATATTTCAGCCAAAAATGAAAGGATGGAAGAAAAATTCATCGTGATGGAAGATATGTTGAGGAAATTGCTAAAAGTGACGACTGAGACAAATCTGGTGACATCGTAAGCAAGGGAAACTATCGGCGACCATGGAAGAGGTGGATACCCTAACATGCTTAGGGGAAAGGTAAAATATAGAAGTGGAGATCATGGAGGGGGAAGATGGAATGCTTCCTCTAGAACCACTTTCTAGGCTGGAGATAAGCACTGATTTGGACAGAAGAGCTGCTGATTTTGTAGGGAGATGGGAAGATTTCGGTCGCAAACGTGCTGAATTTGAAAGAAGAATAGGGGAATTTGATGATGGTTTTGGGTATGATTGCCGGTGGGAAGATCAAGACAACTGGGGAGCACCTCTTTGCAGAATGAGAGGTTATGGAGGATTCAGGGGCAACGGGGGTAACCCGAAGGTGAGGAAGCTGAAGAAGCCCATCTATAAGGCCGAGGATGGCCATAGCTGGATCTACAAGGTGGAACGATATTTCGCCGTCAACGAGTTGACGTAGGAAGAAAAGCTGACGGAGATAGGCTGTCTTTAGAGGGGAAGGCACTGACAAGGTACCAATGATGAGACATGAAGCAATCCATCTGGAGCTGGAGGGAGTTCAAAGAGTTCTTACTAGAATGTTTCCGAACCGGTAGGGGAGGAGACTTCCATGAGCAATACTTTGCCTTGACACATGAGAGGACTGTGACAGATTACCGTGACAGGTTTGAGTACTTGGCCAGCAGATTACACCGGCTCTCTAAGATAGTGTTAGAGGGGAATTTTATGAAAGGACTTAAACCGGATATATAGGCAGCAATTAGGGTGATAAGGCCAAGAGATCTGAGGGAGGCCATGGAGCTAGCCCAATTGGTGGAGGACCAGAAGCAGCTGGAATGAGGGGCGAGGGGGAGCAACTTTGGGGGGGGGGTGTTGTACAGAATTACCACCACCTTCTTAGCTCCCAAGGGGCCAGCGCCAGGGAGTCTGAAGGAGGTGCCTAAGAAGAGAGAGATGGAGAAGGGGGAAATTGAGGAAATTTCGAAAGGATGACTGAGAAGGAGATATAGTAGAAGAGGGCAAAGAGGTTGTGTTTTAGATGCGACGAAAAGTATATGCCAGGGCATAGCTGTAAGGACTGAACCCTTTTAATGACGAGGAAGCTGAAGAGGGAGGTAGGAGCGGGTAAGAGATGGAAGAGGAGAAGTTGCATCTGAATATGGCAAAAGTCTCTCTAAACTCAGTGGTGGGATTCACTCCGAATCACACTATAAAGGTAAAGGGAGAGAGAGCTGATAAAGAGGTGGTAGTGCTGATAGATAGTGGAGCAACCCACAATTTTATCTCCACACAGATTGTTGATTTGCTGGAGGTGAAATTAGTGGATACAAGAGGATATGGGGTGATGATGGGCACGGGAAAGGCAAAAATGGGTAGAGGAGTCTGTAGGGAAGTGGTGTTTACCATTCAAGGGATACAGGTGATGGAAGATTTTCTTCCCTTGGAATTGGGAAGCACCGATGTCATTTTGGAAATGAAGTGGCTACAGACCTTGGGAGAGACCAAGGTCAACTGAGGACACTGAGGATGGAACGAGTGGTTGGGGGAAGAGAATGGTGATTCAGGATAATGCAGGGCTATCTAAGACTGGAATATCTCTCAAGTACCTGATCGAAATCATAGAGGAGGTGGAGGAGGACATTTGGTGGAGTTGCATCACTTGGAGGGAGTCAGATTGGAGGAGGACGACATTCTCTCTTCCGTGCAACCACTCATACAACATTTCAGCGAGGTTTTTCAACCTCCCTAGGGTCTACCACCATAAAGGGAGTTGGAGCATGACATTACTTTGAAGTATGGGGTATCGCCGATCAGTGTATGTCCCTACTGTAATCATCAATTTCAAAAAGATGAAAATGAAAAGCTTGTCCGGGAGATGCTGGAGGTTGGGATTATCAGGCCGAGTGTGAATCCTTTCTCTGGTCTAATCCTACTGGTCAAGAAGAAGGATGGGACCTGGCGGTTCTATGTAGACAATAGAGCTTTGAATAAGGGTACAAAGCTAGATAAGTTCCATATTCATGTGATTGATGAGATCTTAGATGAATTGAATGGGGTAGTCAAGTTTTTCAAATTGGATTTGAAATCAGGATACCATCAGATCAGGATGAGGGAGGCAGATATTTCAAAGAAAACTTTGAGGACACATGAAGGGTAATATGAGTTTCTGTTAATGCCATTATGGCTTACTAACACCACCGCTATTTTAAGTCTTTGATGAATAGGATGTCCAGGCAGTAGCTCAGGAAGTTTGTTATGATGTTTTTTAATGAGATCTTGGTGTACAGTAAAATTGAGTATCTGGAGCACTTGATGGTGGTCGTGGGAGTTTTACAGGAGCATTAACTAAGGGCCAATCTAAAGAAGTACAACTTCGCCCAATCCAATGTGGAGTACTTAGGACATGTAGTGTCCGAGGTGGGAGTGGAGGCTGACCAAATAAAAATTGAGGCAATTCAGAAATGTCTTATGCCTAGGAACCTAAGGGAATTAAGAGGTTTCCTAGGACTGATTGGTTACTATAGGAGATTTGTGAGGGGGTATAGTACCATAGCTTGGCCCTTGACCGAGCAACTGAAGAAGGATAATTTTTTGTTGGGAGAGGCAGCGACTCAGGATTTTGAGAAATTGAAGAAAGTCATGACTACAGTTCCAATTTTAGTCCTTCCAGACTTCAGACAGATGTTTGTAGTAGAGACCGATGCATCGGGATATGGGTTGGGGGCAGTACGGATGCAAAATCACATACATATAGCATACTTCAGTCAAGTGTTGTCAACCAAGCCTAGATTGAAGTCGGTGTAAGAGAGAGAGCCAATGGCTATTGTTTTGGCTATTCAGAAGTGGCGCCCTTACTTTTTGGGTAGATATTTCATTGTCAGGACATATCAGAGGAGCTTGAAGTACCTGTTGGAGCAAAGGATGGTGACTGAGGAACATCGGAGATGACTGTCCAAACTATTATGTTATGATTTTGAGATCAAGTACAGGCTTGGTTTGCAAAATAAAGGAGCCGACACCTTATCCAGATGTGTCGGGGAATTTCAGGAGTTGGTTGTTTCAGTACCACTAATGGTTGATCGGGGGGCACTCAAGGAAGAAAGCATGCAGAATGAAGAGTTGAGAAAGATCATGGCGGATTTGATGAAAGATAATAGTAGCCATCTGAGTTACTATATTGAGGGGGAGAGACTCTTACATCATGGGAGGTTTATGATGCCACGAATCTCCATCCATATTCCCCATCTATTGCAGGAGTTCCATGGGAGTGCAATTGGATGCCATTCAAGAGACTTGCTACTTATTTATACTAGAAGGGAATGCATAAGGATATGGAGGAGATAATGGAGAGGTGTGAAGAGCATCAGAGAAACAAGTATATGGTTATGGCTCCAGGTGGGTTACTACAACCGTTATCACTACCAAATAGAGTATGGGAGAAAGTGTCCATATATTTCATAGATGGCCTACCACGATCAGAGGGGTTCACAGTTATTATCGTGGTGGTTGATAGGCTGAGTAAGTATACAAATTTCATCGCCTTATGACACCCCTACACCTCTATGACAGTGGCAACCGTATTCATCAGGGAGGTGGTTAGACTACATGATATTCCAGAGTTGATACTGTTTGATCGAGACGAAGTGTTACTCAGCCAGTTTTGGAGGGAGCTATTCAGGTCGATACCATCATCATTGCTTGTTAAAGCTTGTATACATTATAACCTTTTTATCCTTGCATGTAAGTGGTATCCCCCATTCGATGCAGCTTTCTTTCAAATTTGTAGACAACACACATGCCTTTCACAAGCTAGGAAACAAAAGTAGCATGCATGATATTCCCTCTACACTTTCTTTGCATTTTCTTGCAGATACATTGAGTTTCTTATGGATTTCATCTTGATGATCAAGATCACCATTTTTTTTTTGAAAGGTGCAAAACGCAATATATAAAGACCCTAATACAAACTACTAAAGAAAAGCAATACTATCATATTCCTTTTTTAACAATTTAACAAAGGAAGGAGGAATACTCTTGCTACTCAAATCATCCAAAAAAAAAACATTATTAAGAGCAAAGTTAGCACACCAATATGCTAACTTATTACAATACCTAACAGAAAAATTAAAAATGACATTTTTGAACTCTTTTAAAAATGAAAGCTCTTCCAAATATTCACCATTCTTTCCCATCTCCTTCTTTAACCAATCTTGACAAAATCTGATCACATTACAATTATTACCTTTAATAATGATTCCATTAACTTGAAACATTCAATTTTCTATAAACCGGCCCAATGAAGAGATAACAGAAAACTCCAGTTGATAGATATCCCAACGAATACCATTAAAATCAAAAGCAAGCAATAATCTACCCTTATGATCCCGAAATACACCACCAATGCCAGCCAAATTTGAGCTTGATAAAGATGCATCCACATTTACTTTAATCCAAGCGGGAGGAGGGTGCCAAATATTAGAAGATAGTTGATAAGACTAATTCACACCCCAGAGACGTGAGTATGAATTCAAATGAACCACAAAATAAAAGCTAATAGAATTTGCTGCAATACCAGTGATACTATCTTGAGATTCTCCATGAAATAATCTATTCCTTGATTTCCAAATTAAATAGACTGCTGAACAGTACACATTAGCTAAGAAAGCATCTTTACCAGAAATATATTCCAATTCCTTATAACAATCTTCCATAGATAAAAACATAGGCAAAAGAAATCCCCACCTGTTCAAGCACATGATTACTTGAGAAATCCTAACATATTTCACCACCACATGTTCAGAATCTTCAATCTCACAATAACCTCTCAGACAGAAGTTCATATCCCTCAACCTTCTATACATAAGAAAATTAAAAGGAAGATCATAATTAAATAGTCTCCACCAAAATGTCTGAGGCCCGAGAATTCAGCTTCGACTTTTTAACCCATTTCCAATACACCATATTTGATTTCGCCTAACCCGCAGCCTCCCAAGCCAATGCAGTTAAAGATCTCCCAGAATTTTGATGAATAAACTCCAACTTATCTTCTTCCAGATCTTGAACAATCTTAGTTTGCTGAATAAAATGCAACAACTGATCTCCGAAAAATTCCTTCAGCACTGCGACATTCTAGTCTCCATTTAGAATAAATTTATCTAACGGGATTTCATTATCTTCAAAACATGTTACAAAAGTAGGCCATTCATTTATCCTCTTATCTAGCAACCAAATATCTTTAAACATTCTAATAAACTCACCATTAGCAATTTTCCACCTCACTATAGGAGCCAATGCTTTAGCCCAAGCAGAAATAATCATTCAAGAAGCAGAACAGCTTCAACTCACCACCCCAACTGACCGAACCATATTTAGCATTAAAAATCTTTGAAAGAAGCAACTCAAAATTTGTGAAAACCTTCCACGCCAATTTAGCTCTTAAAGGTCCCCCTTTGTTTGAACAAGAATGCAATCCACGTCCACCACAACTCTTTGGCATACAAAAAACCTCCCAAGATACATAATGAAGCCCATTTATACCGTTCTGCTTATGCCAAATGTAATTCCTGCACATCTTGTCTAACTCCTTCAAAACTCCCCTAGGAACAAGAGAATGAGCAGATAAAAACAACATAAATGAGAGGACTACTAATTTGACAATAATAAGTCTCCCACCAAGGGAAATGAATTTATATCCCCAAGTATTGAATTTACCTAATGGTTTATCAATAATGTTCTGAAAATCAGAAGCCACCATTCTGCTCAAAGCAATCTTTACTCCCAAATAATTCAGTTATGTCACCGTTTTAAAGCCCAAAATATGGGAAATCCTTTTTTTATTCCTCTACCTAACATAATTACCAAACAAAATAGAGGATTTATTAGAGTTAATACATTGACCAGACCACATACAAAAATTCCAAACAATTCTCTTTATTTACTTAAACCATCTTCACATTTGCGTCAGAGAAAATAAGAATATCATCTGCGTATAATATATGTGAAATCCTCGGTGCAATTGGACATATTTTAATACCAAAATTGCATCATTATGAAAAAATGCATTTGATAATAATTGAAAACACAAAACAAATAGGAAAGGAGACAAGGGACAACCTTGCCTAAATCGACTTCTTGCTTTTATCCAATTGGATGGAATGTCATTTACCAAGATAGAAAATATGGAATCTTTAACACATTCCATAATGAGCATTGAAAATTTAGAAGGAAAACCAAAGTAACCTAAAACTTGCTTTACAATCAGCCATCCCATACTATCGTATGTCTGTTCCATGTCAATTTTGAAAGACACCAACCCTTTACTGGATTTAGAAAATCTAAACTTATGAAACACCTCCTGAACTATTAAGACATTATCTGATAAAGACCAGCCTTTCACAAAAGCCGCTTGCTCACTGTAATCAACTTGGAAAGAATAATTTTGAATCCATTAAAAGAATTATAGCAATAATCTTATAAATAGTCTTACAAAGACTAATAGGCCTGAAATTGGATGGAACAATCGGATTATTGGCCTTAGGAATAAGCAAAATTAACGTTTCCTTCTATTTAGAATTCATCTTTTCAAGAGTAAAAAAATTATTAATAGCAATCCAAACATCCTAATAATATCCCAATATGCCTTAATGAAAGAATAGGTAATACCATCATTACCTGGAGATTTGTTGGATCCATGCTGTTTCACCACTTCTGAGACTTCCTCTTTAAAAACTTCCATATCCAACATGAACCTATCCGAATCATCCAAAATCTGCAAAGGAGCAGGCCAACCGTCAAGCAAGCAATTTTTGTCCTTCCATTTGTTCTTGAAGAATTTAAAGAAGATTTCCATTATACCATCTTGATCTTCAAAAAGCACTCCATTCTCATCATTAATTTGATGAATCCAATTCCCATTCTTTCTAGCATTAGCAAATGCATGAAAAATTTCGAATTGAAATCTCCATCCAAAATCCATTTGACCTAAAATCAAGATCATCATTTACAAACGCGCGCGCACGCACGCGCGCACACACACACACACACAGCGCCAGCGCCAGTGCCAGCGCCCGCTCCCGCCCGCCTGCCCACCCGCCCGCCTGCCCGCCTGCACGCACACACCCACACATGCACCCACACACACACACATAAATATATATATATATATATATATATATATATATATATATATATATATATATTCTTACTTTCAATCATGTATTTTATCAAATTAGAGTTCTATTTCTTGCTCTCCATCTCATATTTTATTCCTTGTAATTCACTTTGTATCTTTAGTTCCTCGTGTATGTTCAAGTCATTGTTCAATTTGAGTCCCTATAGTTCATTCGTTTGAGTTCGAATGTTCAATGTCAAGTCCACTGTGGTCCAATCTGTATGTCCAATTCACTATCATTTGGTTCAAGTTCAAATTTATTTAAATTCAGTTCGTCGTCTTTTACTTAAGTTCAAATTTTGCACAAATTCCTTTAAAGTTCAATTCGTCATTTGCTTAAGTCCAGGTCCGCTGTCACTATAAAATTCGACAACCTCCCGACATCTCCCTTGTTTAGGTCAAATTCCATGAGTCTGGGCCTCCCTCCACGCTAGAGAAAAGTGTGTACGGTAGGTGTCGAATGACACTGCGGCCGTAAATATTCAATCTTACGATGCTAGAAAAAGGCGTGTATGGGTCTTCGGGTACTTGTATGAAAACGCAATTTTTTCCCCCGCCGCGCTACGCGAATGATTAAGGGTACTTAGAAATTTTCCTGCCACGCTACGAGAGAGTGTACATGGCCTACCCATCTCGTCGTAGACACTGCACCGGGTTACCTTTCGACCACGCTAGAGAAAAATGAATTTAGGCAATTTTTCGGTGTACCGCGAACGTTAAATGCGAGGATTTTGAGTTTTGAACGTTATACCTGCACAGTGAGGCATGTGACGGCGACGATAATGGAAATGCACACAACACATATCTTTCCCCTTTTCTATATTTTTCTTCTTTCGTTTGTTTAACAATAATAATAATATTAATAGTAATATTACTATTATATTATCATAATATTACTATTATACAAAACTAATGATATCACTAATGATGATAACAATAGTAATATTATTATAAATAATTATATAACATTAACATTAACACTAATAACAATTAACACAAATAATGATAATAAAAATACATAAAAAAATGAGAGAGGGATTACCCTCTCTGGATTCGGTCATAGGTAATGCTCAGCTAAGGCAGATTTGGCTGACATGAAAGACGAAGGAGAAGCGGGTATGGAGGTCGTCTTTGGGGCTTAGGTTCTTCACGTAAGGAAGGGCTCGGTCGTATGCTAAGAGAGGGAGATGCAGGTCTATATGGGATTGGAAGGATCCACTCAGAGCAGAGGGGCTAACGGCTATGGGAGGTTTGGTCGGCTCGAACAGGTGAGGAAGAGGGGTCGTCTTCGGCTCTGAGATCTTCGAACCGAAGGAGCGAGAGAAGAAGAGCAGGCAGCTTCATGGAGTTCTTAAAAAAAGGATGGTCGGAGGCTTAGGATCGGCTTCGAAAGAACTGGAGGAGGAAGCTTGCGTTGGCAGCTTATGTGGGTGAGCTGAAGGCATGGGCACAGGGAAGAACAGTGAGAGGGTATTCAACAAAAGGTTCAGTTGAAGAGGTTTGAATGCGTGATATGGGGAGGTTAGTTTGGAGCTTCAATAGGATCTTATGAATAGAATGGGAAGAAGCAGAGAAGAGACACCGTGATGAGCCAAGGCCATTCAGCGGAAAGAGTTGTGAGAAAAGACGGGTCGGTACCGAATTGCAAACTTGGGTACTGTAGCAGGCGGCGGGTATGGGCACGACAGAGTGCATGTATGTATATATATTTTTTTATTTGATGATTTGTTTTGGACATTATGCAGAGGTCAACAATTACCAAAATAAAACTGAGACTGATATGTAAAAATTTAGCAATGCATACTATAAAATAAATCTTAAATATTGGACTTTAGCTAACTCTATCATAAAATCTTTGCAACTTGTAGAATGTAAGAACACGAGAAGAATCATGTGTTGGCCCAAGATTACATAACATGGTACTTAATTCCTCAATTTTGATGTTAACAACCACTTTAATACAAATAGCCTTATTTAAGTGTTTGGCAGATATTCATGATATCCAAAGACAATCCTCAATTATTTCTTAACACTACATTGACTATACCCGAGGAAGAGACAAAGCGTTAGAGAAGATTTCAACAAGGAAAGTCTATGGCAACTATATGAGCACCTCGAAGCTCAAGCTGAAGTTTAAAAAAAGTTTTCTTTTTGATATTATATTTGATGTAGAACACTTTATTAAACTTACTCTATATGATTTATGTTCATAAATAATCCCTTTAAAAATATTTAGAACATGATTCTATATATATTACCGACTTTGCCTAAACTTTCCGTGAGCCTTCTAACTTTCTTGCATGACCACTCTTCACCATTTTGAACAAAACCTTTTATATATAAACTTTAATTCGTTGAACACTAGACAATAGACATACAAGGATTCCATAGATATATGATTTGACCTGTTTACATATCTACTTTTAATTCAAAATAAAGAATTAAATAATCTACTCCAAATCTACCTAACATCCTCGCCAAACCTTCATTAGCTCCCTTCTGCAAGAAGAGCAAGTAGAAGAGATGAAGAAGCTTCTCTATGAAATCAGGGACTATTTTGCCTGAACATATGCTGAAATGTCTGGCTTATCCCCTGGCATAGCAGTTCATAGATCAGTCATTAAACCAGATGCAGCACCCATCAAACAAGCTCAAGGAGAATGAGATTAGAGAGATTGAAGAACAGATGATTGCAGAAACGAATAAGCTTATAGAGGCAGGCTTCATCCGAGAAGAAAAATATGTCAATTAGATCGCAAATAACATCCCGGTGAAGAAAAAGAACGGTCAGATTCATATTTACATCGACTTCATGGACCTTAATAAGGCATATCCAAAAGATAACTTTTCGCTCCCGATATCAGAACTTTTAGTTGACAACACATCCAACTATGATATGTTCTCCTTTATAGACGAATCGCCGGGATACAACCAAATCAAGATGGCGCCTAAGGATGAAAAGCATGCATCATTCAGAACGCCAATTTGTATTTACTGCTACACGGTCATGCCCTTCAGCTTGAAGAACGCTGGTGCCACCAACCAACGGGCAATGACATGTATATTTGATGAACTAATACATCAAAAGGTCGAGTGCTACGTAGATGACCTGGTCGCTAAGAGCATGAACCGAAAGGACCACCTGGGTGACTTGAGGATAGTATTTGTGTGGATCAGAAAGTTCGATTTGAAAATGAAACCTCTCAAATATGCTTTTGGGGTCTCCTCTGGCAAATTCTTGTGATACGTTGTTCACCACCGAGGAATTGAGATCAACCCCAACAAAATCAAAGCAATTATAGAGATGCCACCTCCAAAGAATCTTCGACAACTTCGCTCCTTACAAGGACAACTGGCTTTCATTCAGTGGTTCATATCGAACTTGTCGGGTAGGTTCCAGCCATTTTTGAAATTGATGAACAAAGATGTTCATTTTAAGTGGGACGAAGAATGCCAGGAAGTATTCGACAGTATCAAGAGATACTTGTTAATTCCTCCCATTCTCGTAGTGCCATTTTCGGGGAAGTCTCTTATACTGTATACGACATCATTAGAAGAGTCTCTTAAAGCACTATTGGCCCAGCATAATGAAGAAGGGAAAGAAAATGCACTTTACTACATCAGTCGGAGATTGATTGGAGCAGAAGTGAGGTATTCCCAAATTGAAAAGCATTGTCTGTCGTTGATTTTTGCAGTTCAAAAATTCTGTCACTACATGATATCTCATAAAATCACCTTAATATCAAAGATCAATCCGCAGAACTTCTTGATGATAAGACGAGCGTTGACAGGTCGCCTAGCGAGGTGGGCAGTGATACTCCTGCAATTTGATATCACATACATTCTGTAAAAGGCAATAAAAGGGCAGGTGCTAGCAAATTTTCTCATTGCACATCCTATCCTTGCGGATTCACCACTCAATCACGATCTGCTATACGAGCAGATCATGAATTTGAAGAAGGGAATATGCTGCGAGTATGGAAAATGTACTTCGGTGGAATATCGTCAATTAAGCACGCTCGGACTCCAAATCTGGAAAAAGCTCAAGTTGGAATTGAACTCATTTTTGAAGCACCTGAGGAATGCATAATGAGATTTTCATTCAGCTTGACTGAACCTAAGTTTGTGGTCATGCGGATTCGGTCGCCTGCTTTGGGTATGATCGAAATGCGAATGACGTACTGAATAATTCGAGCATTTCGGTTTAAGGATTAAACAAGAGGCTGGTGTTGATAGAATGCTACATTCCTAAGGACACAATTGACATCACTCCAGTCGAATTCATTTGTAAGAAAGGAACGAGCCCTAGGCCCTTCAGTGAACAGCCCAATGTATTGGGCGATGTTAGCTTTAGTGATTTCTATGTGTTGGCGGCAGCTAGAAATTTAAATAAGAGTTCTGAGTTGTAGGGGAAAGCCAGGGTAAGAAGAAATTGGAAAGTGGTGGAAGCGAAGAGGCTCATTACCTCGAAATTTAAAACTACCTGATTGAGTATCCGGGACGGTGTAATCTTACAGGCCTTGAACTTGTGATAAGAGCCTTCATTTTCAGCATTTAGGAAATGATTGTTGTGACGGCGAGAGGAAGACGAGCTTCCAACTACTAGACGACCCTGTTTGCTGGAACTCGACATGTTTGGAAAGGCAAGTAGATTAAGTGACTGTGAGTGAAATAATCTGTCAATGAAGCCAATTTATAGAATTTTTTAGCAGGGTTATGATTTGTGTAGATTTAGATATATCGTACAGTACGATAAAGAAAGTGTCAATTGTCGAGGTTTTATGTAGTGAGTGTGTGATAATCAGGAACAGGCTTAGAAGTAAAAAAAAAAACTTTTTTTTTTTGCTTTTGTTTTTTTTTTTATGCATTAATGTCTATGACACCTAATTAATCTCGTCTTCAAAGTGCTAAAGGTGTCGAAAGCTAGTGGTTTCGTGAATATATCTGCCAATTCATCTCTTGTAGCGATGTGATGCAATTCTATATCTCCTTTAGCCACATGATCTATTATAAAATGGTGTCTAATGTCTATATGTTTTGTTTGAGAGTGTTGAATTGGATTTTTAGAAATACATATTGCAGTTGTATTGTCGCACATGATTGAGATGGTTCCTACAGGTAATCCAAGATCAAGAATTTGTTGTTTCAACCATAGTACTTGTGCAACACAGCTTCCTACTGCAATATACTCTGCCTCGGTTATGGAGAGGGCTACTGAATTTTGCTTCCTACTGGACCAAAAAAGTAGCGATTGTCCTATTAATTTGCAGGTACCAGAGATGTTTTTTCTATCTACCTTACATCCAGTGAAATCAGAATCTGAGTACCCTAAGATTTCAAAGGATGTGCTGTGCCTAGGATGTCAAATTCCTAAGTTCGGGGTGCCTATTAGATATCTAAGAATTCTCTTGACCGTAGTTAGGTGAGACTCTTTAGGATCAGCTTGAAAACGGGCATAGAGGCACACAATAAACATTATGTCCGGTCTACTGGCAGTCAGGTAGAGGAGAGATCCAATCATTCTTCTATATTTTTTTTGGTCTACTGATTTTCCATTAGGGTCTTTGTCCATTTGAATCGTAGAGCTCATTGGAGTGTTCATGAGCTTAGCGCTATCCATTTCATATTTTTTCAGAACATTCTTAATGTATTTCGTTTGACTAAGGAAAGTTCCATTATCCATTTGTTTCACACTAAAGTCAAGAAAATAATTAAGCTCTCTCATCATGCTCATTTCGAACTCATTATTCATTGTTTTTTAGAATTCATCACAAAAAATTGTCTGAATATCCAAATAAAATGCATCCACATAAATTTGAACAATGAGAATTTCTTTTTTAACTTTCTGTAAAAAGAGTGTAGTGTCCACACTACCTTTCGTACCAGGCTCTAGGTGTTTGCTTTAATCCATAAAGTGCCTTTTTTTAATTTGAATACATGGTTTGAAAATTGTGAGCTCTTAAATCCGAGGGGGTTGCTCAATATAGATATCCTCCTTGATTACCCCGTTCAAAAAAGCACTCTTTACATCCATTTGATATAGTTTGATGTCTTGAAGCAAGCAAAAGCTAAGAGCACTCTTATGGCCTCTAGTCTAGCAACAGAGGCAAAAGGTTTCTTCAAAGTCTATTCCCTCAATTTGGTTGTACCCCTTAACTACTAGTCTAGCTTTATTTCTTATGATAGTTCCTGAATCATTCACCTTATTTTTAAAGACCCATTTTGTTCCAACTAAACTCTATTCTTTAGGTCTCTTGACTAATTCCCAAACATCATTCCTGGTGAATTGGTTTAGTTTTTCTTGCATTGCTAGAATCCAAAATTCATCTCCTAAGGCTTGATCTATATTGATGGGTTTTATCATAGAGATGAATGCTGAGTGACTAACCTCCTTCCTAAGTTCATGCCTAGTTCTTACACCTTCTGATGGATCTTCTAAAATTAGCTCTTTAGGATGACTTAAAGAATATCTTCATTCTCTAGGCAAATCTTCTTGAGGTTCTACCCTTTCTCCTATGATCATAGTTTCTACTCCTTGAATTGCCTCTATTTCATCTTCTTCAATTTTAGATTTAGATGGCTTATCTGATTCATCAAATACTACATAGGTGAACTCTTCTACTACTAAGGTTCTCTTATTAAAGATTCTATAGACCTTACCTACAGATGAATAACCTAAAAAGACAGCCTCATCAAATTTGGGATCAAATTTTCCCAAGGAAAGTTTACCATTATTCAAGATGAAGCACTTGCAACCAAAGACATGTAAATGTGAGAGATTCGATGTCCGACCCTTAAGGAGTTCATAAAGAGTTTTATTCAGCTTTGACCTAATGTTCACCCTATTTAAAACATAACACGCTGTGTTAACTACTTGTGCCCAAAAATATCTAGGAAAGGTGTACTCCGCTAACATTACCCTAGCGGCTTCTACCAAGGTTCTATTCTTCCTTTCTGCTATATCATTTTACTAGGGTGTTCTAGGGACTGAGAAATTATGTTTTATTCCTATCTCTTGGCAAAATGATTCAAATCTTTCATTTTGAAACTCTCCACTAAGATCGTTATGGATTGTTGAGATTTCACATCCTAATTTTCGTTGAATCCATGTGGAGAATACCTTAAATTCTTCAAACGACTCATTCTTATATGCTAGGAATCTTACCAAAGTGAATCTAGTGAAGTCGTCTACAATCACAAATTCATAGTTTTTCCCTCCTAGGCTAGCCGTGCTAACGAGTCTAAATAAGTCCATGTGTAGGATTTCTAATGGTCTAGAGGTGATCACATTTTTAATTGGATGAAAGAATGACAAGCATCACATAAATGATCCTTAATGAAGTCTAACTTAGGTACGCCTCTAACTAGATTTTTTTGAGTGATGTTTCTAAGTATTTTCATACTAGCATGGCATAGTCTCCTATACCATAGCCATGAGTCATCTACTATTGTTTTCAAACAAAAAGAATTTGAACTATCAATGCAATCAAGGTCAAACATGTAAACATTGTTCATTCGTTTTCCTTTTAAAACAAGTTTGTTATTTAAACTAATCAGGGATTTGTTAGAGAGAAATTTTATATCAAACCCCTTATCACATAATTGACTAATGTTAAGTAAGTTATGCTTCAAACCATCAACTAATAAAACATTTTCAATTAAAAAATTCTTAGCATTACCAATAATACATGAGCCTACCACTTCCTGGTAGTGTTGTCTCCCAATGTCACTTTGTCTCCGGTCCTGATCTCCAGTAAAATGAACTTCTTCATATCTCCAGTCATATGTCACGAGCAGACACTGTCCAGGTACCACATGCTCTCACTAGGTCTTTTGTGAGAGCATCCCTACAATTTCATTCGAGGATTAGATTTGGGAATCCAAGTGAGTTTGGGTTCCTCCTTATGCTTGCATGAATGAGATGTATGCATGCTATGTTGTGATGGATGCAATTTAAGTCTCCATACCAGGTGTGTCCTACGATAAATTGTGCATGTGTGGGCTATGTGACCTAGCATGCCACAAGAGAAGCACCTAACACCAGGAAATTGGTTTACTAACCTATGTGAGTGGTGTAGTCTCTTCCTAAAGTTTTGTGATGCATGCAGTGCTGGGGGTTTGCTAGATTGGGTTAATGTGAGTGATGCATTTTCTTTTCCTAGTTCTTTAATTTTTTCTTTAAATGTTATTTTTATATATTAAGACATAAACTTCTATTTTTAACAAATGCTCACTGTGATCTACTTCTAATACAAGTTTATCTAGTCTGTGAAAAGCCTCTTCTAGTTCAACATGAGTGGTTTTCAAGAATTCATGCGCTTCTGTTAGTTCAATATGCTTCTTATTTAATGCATCATACTCATCAAGCAGGGATATGTGATCTTTATCTAAATCAGAATTTTATTTAACTAAGTTAGTATGCTCAGTTTGTAAAGTACTAAAATAAATATTAAGACTAGCATGTATCCTTTTTAATTTCCTATACGAGTCATGAATTTTTTCATAAATAAGCAATAAATCTTCATATGAAAGTTAACATACCTCGTCTTGATCCGATTGATCAAGATTATAGTTAGTCATTAGACACAAATTTGTTAACTCCTCTGCTTCTTCTGACGATTCTGAGGTAGAGCCGGCCTAAAATACTTTTGTGTCTTCATCTTCCCTTTCTTGTACCTGGCTTTATCCTTGCCTTTTTCCTTAGCTGGTTGGCTCTTTAGGTTGGTGTAATTAGCTCGGAGGTGACTTGGCTTCCTGCACTCAAAGCAAATTATGTCAAATGAAACTTTAGTAGTCCTCGAGCTTTTACCTTTATTCTAGTTGTTTTGATGACGTCTTTGATTTCTTTTCAAAAAGTTCTTAAACAGTCGGGTCATCAAGGCTATGTCATCTTCTTTCTCCCCTGCAGAGCTTTCACTTTCTAAATTGTTTGCTTTTAATGCCACCGTTCGCTCCTTTTCACCTGCATTACTTTGCCTTTGACTCACTCTTTCTCGTATGCAATGAGCGACCCAAGCAAATTATCAATAGAATAAACATTTATGTCTTTAGATTCAGTGATGGCAGTAATTTTAGCATCATAGAAACTAGGTAAGCATCTAAGAATCTTGTTAACTTTTTCAGAATTAGAAATTTCTCTATCTAATGCATGTAAGGATGTCACTATTTGGGTGAACCTAGTATACATGTCAGATATTATTTCGCTAGGTTTCATACGGAAGAGTTTATAATCATGCAATAGAATGTTAAGCCTAGACTGTTTAACTTCACTAGTTCCTTCATACGTGATACACGGTCTATCCCAAATCTTCGTACCAGTAGCACAGGTAGATACTCTCATAAAGTCCTCAGATTTTAATGCACAGAATAAACAATTTAAACACTTTGCATTTAATTGAGTTAATTTCCTATCCTCATTGATCCATACATTGAAAGGCACTTGAGTTTTCACTCCATTCATAAGTTTAGAAGGTGCAAGCATAACCATCATTTACTAACATCCACATGCGGAAATCAATAGACAGTAAAAAAATAGACATTCTAATTTTCTAGAAATCAAACGGGATATTGTCAAAAAGAGGTGGACGGGTTATTGAATAACCCTCCGCAGTATTACGATTACTAAAATGAGACATGACCGATTTTTCAAGGTTTTCTAAAACGCTATTTTTAAAACCCCGTTCTGATACCAATTGAAATTACTAGATGCGCCAAGAGGGAGGTGAATTGCGAAAATCTTGTTGCAATAAAAAATCCTAAACAAGAGTTCTAAAAGTTTTTTATGTTCTAAAATTTAACTAATGCGGAAGCGAATACTTGAACACAAATAGCAACAATAGATTCCACAAAAAATTTCACCAAGCAGTTATAATGAAAATCAAATGCAAGCAAAAGTAAAAAGCGGTAAGGGAAAGATCACACCAGAGATTTATAGTGGTTCTGTCACTTGACCTACGTCCTCTCCTCGGAGTCTACTCCGGGAATTTCACTATAAAACTATAGTTCTCCTTTTGCCCCCTCGGCAAGGCGGAGAAGCCCTCACAAGACTCACTTTCACCAACCCGGCGTGGCGGAGTGTCAAACGCTTTTCTCACCTTCGTGATGACGGCAGCATACCTTCTCATTTTTCTCCCTCCTGGAGAAGGGAGAGAACCTTAGAAAACACGGATGTAGAAGAGTCTCCCCCCCATAGAGCCTCCCACAAGATCTCCATGGGCCATAGGAGGAATGAAGTGCAGCAAGACGTGTGATCTCCCTCACATTACTTCTCCCTCACCAAGCTTACCCTCTTCATCCTCTCTCAAATCCTAAATCTTCTCAAGAGCTCTCTCCCAATGATTCCCTCTCTACACATGTTCCTCTCTCTTAGTCACTCATTGAAAACATTACTTTTTTATACTTAAAACGGGCTCCAAAAAACCCTGAAAATTTTTAGATTAGCCGTTACTATCGTACAATACGATTCAACATCGTACAGTTCAATTTGCATAAACGAGCTTCGTCCTGGTACGAAGGTTTACGAACAGTTCAAAAACTATCGTACAGTACGATATAAACTTGTACCGTACGATCCTCAACTCTTCTGTTCGTATAGGACGATAACCGGGACGGCCAAAACTCGTCTTTATACATCGTAGGGTACGACCTACTTCATACAGTACGAATAGTCAAATTCAAGGTATCGTCCAGGACGAAGTCCGGGGTGATTAAAACTCGTCTCTGTAGATCGTAGGGTACGATACACTTCGTATAGTACGATTAGGCAAGAATCAAGGGATCGTCCAGGACAAACTCCGGGACAATCGAAAACAGTCTCGGTTCATTGTATAGTATGAACGTGTTCGTACAGTACAATTACCAATCAGAGATTAATCCTTGATTCATTCCACTAATCACGGGTTAATTTAAGTATTAAAAATAAATCGTACAGTACGAACGGCTGATAAAACTTAAACTAATATGGTGGCTAAGATTTTGGATTAGTAACACATAGTACAGTACGATACTAATCGTATAGTACGACCTGTTCACAGAAAGACGTTCTAACCATATCAGATCGTACAGTACGACATAAATTCGTACAGTACGATCAACAAAGAAAAAAATCTATATTTTTCTTTTAAAAACCCTCTCCGACTGTGTATATGTGCATGGTTGCTCAGATTTACATGCAGTTTGTGGCCAGACTCAAAAAAGGAGAAAATAAAATAAATGAAAAAGTTACAATGTTATAGACTCACACTCCTACTCTACTCAGTCTTGAGTTTTCTTGTTGTCCTGAGTAACTTGTGATCTTCCTGAAATGTTAGCACTCATAGACAATAACAGAAATCAAAGATATTCAATGAATAGTAGTTTAGGCGACATTATTTATCATCATCAAAATCTCAAACTCGGGGTCATGGATTGCAACAACTGAGACCTTGAAGAAGTATATTGTTCGTCAAATCCTTAACAGTAAAACTAGTGGCATTGTAGAGATTCCTTGAGCATGCATAGATACCATGTTGAATCTTATTTTAAGACAGCAATGAAAAGACACAAAATAGAGGAGAGGTCGAAGAATAGTTGGAGATTGATTGTATTACATTTCCATCAAAATATTTATTAGAAGCTATTTGTGTAAGTTCAGCTCGGTATAGCTAGCAATAACAATCAATGATGAAGGTTGAGATAAAATGGTAGTTAGAAGAAAATGGCGAGGATTAATTTATAAAGCTGCAGTCTGAAAACGAGGAAATGGAGACTGAACCACAACCAATAGCTTGAAAGCTTGCCATTATAGCCAGAGATATTAGGATAGGCAGTTTAGACAAAACGAGTCTGCAACATTTATCTAATGCCCTGTGAAGGTGCAATCAATTATCATCAAGTCAAGTCTGGAGCCCTAGAGGGTATCATCGGTAACGTCTAGCCTACATCAAAAAGCACCAAAGACTTTCCTTTGTAAGCCTTTACACTTCAAATACTATATCTGTGCTAAAAATATGATCCATTGAAGGGAAAAAAAGAGTCTCTCACTCTCTCATCTCTTTATTAAAGCATCAGCCAGTTGAACCAATGAACTTCCATAAAATCAAACAAATATAATAAAATGTCACATGTTTAACGTATTTTATGTATCAGCTAAAAAATTACAACCAGCTTAACTGGTAATTTGTAGATTACCATTATAGAATTCAGGCCACAGCCAATTTTATCTTCTGAATGAGGATGGTAGGCAAGAAGCTTCTCTACAACTACTTTCTCATCTTCAACACTAAGCCGCTCCCCGTCCCTATATCTGCAGGAATTTATAAGTAACTTCAGAAGAAAAAAAAAAGAAATATATCAGAACATTGACATCAAACTTTATCACTAGATTAAATTTATTTACTCTAATTTGTTTATAAGAACTTAATATAAGAACTACATGGCATTTGTTTTTGAAGCAAAGTTTTTCATTTCAGTACAAGTCAGAAGAACTTCTAAGGAATATTGCTATTCTAAGCTAGTCTTGAAATTCAGCCTAATTTTAGAATGAAGAACCAATCAGTGATCTCTAGGAATGAAAAGATAAAAAACATAGGGAAACTGATAGTTTATTAAAATAAGGTTATCTTTTCGACAGAGATTCAATGTAACACGTGGCTACCAACAATTAATTCTTTAGACAAAATAGTTAAAGTAAAAAAGTTCATGTTAATGCTTTCCAACAAGTAATTATAACAATAATTTCTTCATGATAATCTAATGCATCCATTTTTAGTAAAATACGGTCTGTATCAGCCTGGAATTTTGAAACAGCATAAAAAGGACGTTAATTTGATACATCATAAATAGGCTAGAATTTCAAACCAGCTTGTACTTTTTGAAGTGCAGGGATGCTACTTCCTGCCTGCTGACAATCAGCTTTAGTATCAATGTAACTAGCCCTTTTTGTAAATGTGAAAAATACCATTATTATCTTTGCCATTTATGAACGTCTATAATTATGTTGTCCAAAAATCCTGCATTTTCCCCAGACGAAGGGGTCCAAAACATGGAGGGGTTACTGTTAGTTATCTCCCCCCATTCCAATGAGCCACGTGCATGTTCTTCTTCTAATCACTCCAACCCTATCTGCATTTGGTGAGAGCAAGGTAGGAGAGGGTATTAAGAAACAGTCCCCAACCTAAAAACCCACACTATCAACCTGATTTCTTATCTCAATCTTAATTGCAAGAAAATCATTGCAGCTCCTTTCAAAAAAACCCTTCCAATGCTCTTCAAATGGCTAGCATTAAAAGAATAAATAGTGATATTCGCTGATGTGAATTAAATTCTGACAATAACAAACATGCTAAGGAATTAGGATGGTTGCCAAAAAAATAAAATTCCATAAGAAAAATAGATCTTAAATATAATATTTCACGCAACAAAAAAGAATCAATATATACACACACAAATCAACTCCTAAATAAATTAAAAGAAAAAACAACAATAGAAATCAACCAAAATGAAGATTAAAACCTCGCGTCGGAACAAAGATATGAGAGAAATGAGAGAGAGAGAGAGAGAGAGAGAGAGAGAGAGAGAGAGAGAGAGAGAGAGAAAGGCTGATGCTTTAATAAAGAGATGAGAGATGGAAGAAGCGTATAGTTGAACTAAATCCTTACTACTACTATCTCTTATCTATATTTAACAACACTGTCGTTGCCAGGTCCCAAATCCTGGATGAGAAAAGTAGAGAGTTTCGTTAAGTAGTCGACAGCCAGCGTAAAATTTGTCGAACAATAATAACATGAATCCTTTAAGAAATTGTATTAATGGTAGGGCGTCCCCTAGAAGCGACGCGCTGTATGGCCTGAATACAGTGACAAGTGTGCAAGGGCCGCTGCACCGGTGCCGAGGTGCAGTGTTAAATAGGCAAAGGTTCCCACATCAATAACGGATGTGGGCAAAGAAGCTAGTCCATGAAACTAAAATTAGGATAGGAACTTGGAATATATGTTCCCTTACAGGAAAATTAATTGAATTAATAGATATTATGATTCATAGGAAGTTAAATATTTTGTGCATTCAGGAAACTAAATGGATTGGAGAGAAGGCTAAGGAAATTGATAGTTTAAGATTTAAACTTTGGTATTCGGGTAGGAGTCGTACTAGAAATGGTGTAGGTGTTATTATAGATATAAGAGTGGGGTGTCAATATTTGACACGACCCGAAAACCCGACCCGAACCCGACCCGAAAATTTCGGGTTAGGGTCAACCCGAACCCGAAACGGGTCGGGTTCGGGTTAACCCTTTGACCCGAAATTGACCCAAAAGTGACCTGATTTTGACCCGAAAACCCGACTTTGACCCGGCAACCCGAGATTGACCCGTTTTTAACCCAAAAAGAGGAGATTGACCCGTTTTTGACCCGAAAATTAGCCATTTTTTTGTTAGAAACGGGTCATTCGGGTCGTGTCGGGTTGACCCGGACCCGAAGCGGGTCGGGTTCGGGTCAGGGAAATTGACCCATTTTTAAAAACGGGTCGGGTTCGGGTTGACCCGAATAGTGCCGGGTCAGTTTCGGGTTCGACCCGAACCCGACCCGTGACCCGAAATTGACACCCCTAGATAAGAGTTTAAAAGGTAATGTTATAAAAATTAATATGATTAGAGATAGAAATATAGCTTTAAAGATTGTTGTTGATGATAAGATTGTTAATATTATAAGTGCTTATGCTCCTCAAGTAAGTTTAGATATGAGTTCTAAATTAAATTTTTAGAATGACTTAGAAGAATTAATACAAAAGATACCTCTTGAAGAAAAAGTTTTTATTAGAGGAGATTTAAATGGACATGTTGTTAGAGAGATAGATGATTTTAAAAGCATTCATAGTGGCTATGGATTTGGAACGACGAATGAAGGTGGCAATACCATATTGGATTTTTGTTTATCTTATGATTTTTTAATTGTTAATACCTTATTTAAGAAAAGGAATGAGCATCTCATCACTTATAAAAATGGATATAGTACAACCCAGATTGACTATTTTCTTATTAGAAAATTAAATCGTTTAGATTACAAAGATTGTAAAGTTATTCCGTACCCAACATCGATTATTAGTTTTGGACTTTAAGATAAAGGGGCATAAAATAAAAATAAAGTAAAACGATTTTTCTAAGATTAGATGGGGGCATTTAAAGAATATTAACAAAAATATTTTTGAGAATAAGATTTTAGATCTTAAGATTTTGTCTGTGCATGAAGATGTTAATGTTATGTGGGAAAAAGTGGCTAGTGATATTAAGAATATTTCAAAAGATGTCCTTAGAGTATCAAAGGGAAAAGCTCCTAATAGTAAAAATAATTGGTGGTGGAATCCAAATGTGCAAGAAAAAATTAAAAATAAGAAGTTTTATTATAAAAATTGATTTAATTTTAAAAATTCTGATAATTGGGAAATATATAAAGTGGCTCGTAAGGATGCTAAGAAAGCAATATGCGATGCAAAGACATTAGTTTTTAGTGATTTATATAATAGATTAGATATTAAGGAGGGAGAAATATATAAGTATAAGTTAGTCAAACAAAGAGATAGGAGTAGTATGGATTTAGTTCAAGTGAAGTGTATTAAGGATGAAGATCAAAAAATACTTTTCTTAGAAGATGATATTCAATAAAGGTGGATGAGATATTTTGCTAAATTTTTTAATGAAGATTGTGAAAATAAGATTGACTATAGTGACCTTAGCACCCTAAATGAAAATAAAGATTTCGGTTTTTATCGACGTATTAGTAAAATTGAAGTTAAAGAGGTTTTAAAGAAAATGAAGGGTGGAAAAGCTGTTGGATCTGATGATATTCTAATAGAGGTGTGGAAATGCTTAGGAGATAAAGGAATTCCTTGGCTTACTAAACTTTTTAATATTATTTTGAAATGTAAAAAGATGCCAGATGAGTGAATAATGAGTGTGTTAATTCCTATTTTTAAGAATAAAGGTGATGCACAAGAATGTGCGAATTATAGAGGTATTAAGTTAATGTGTCATACTTTAAAACTATGGGAGCGAGTTATGGAGCATAGGTTGCGGCGTGATATTAATGTTTCTCAAAATCAATTTGGATTCATGCCGGGTTGGTTGACTATGGAAGCCATACATTTATTAAGAGGTTTGATGGAGAAATATAGAGAAAATAAGGAGGATCTACATATGATATTTATTGATTTAGAAAAAGCATATGATAAAGTTAAAAGAGAAGTGATATGGAGAGTTTTGGAAAAGAAAGGAGTCAATAATGCTTATATTCAAATCATTAAAGATATGTATGCAGGAGCTATTACTTGTGTTCAAACACAAGATGGATTGACCAAGTATTTCCCTATTTCGGTTGGGTTACATCAAGGATCAGCCTTAAGACCATATCTTTTTGCTTTAATCATGGATGTTCTCACTAGACATTTGCAAGAGGATGTACCTTGGTGAATGCTTTTTACTGATGATATTCTTCTTGTTGATAAGACTAGAGAGGGAGTTGAAGGTAAACTTGAATTATGGAGGTCAACCTTAGAGTCTAAAGGTTTTCGCTTCAGTAGATCTAAAACGGAATATATTGAATGTAATTTTAGTAGTAATAGACCTAATGAGGGGATTGTGACTTTGGGCAATCAAGTCATTAATAAGAGTACTCGTTTTAGATATCTTGGATCTATTGTTCAGAGTGATGGTGAAATAGATGGGGATATTATCAGCAGAATTCAAGTTGGATGGTTAGAGTGGAGGAATGCATCGGACTTGTTATGTGATAGAAATGTACCCCTCAAACTTAAGGGAAAATTCTATAAGATGGTAGTGAGACCTGCAATGCTTTATGGTGCCGAATGTTGGCCATTAAAAGAGAAGCATAATACTAAGTTAAGTGTGGCAGAGATGAGGATGCTCAGGTGGATGAGTGGCTTTACCCTTAGAGATAGGATACAAAATGAGCATATACATGAAAAGGTTGGAGTAGCTCCAGTAGAAGATAAGATTAGAGAGAGTCGCCTTAGATGGTTTGGTCACATAAAACGGCGGCCTTCTAATGACCCGATTAGGAGAGTATAGGTATTAGATTTGACTTATGTTAAGAAAGGTAGGGGTGGACCTAAAAAGACTTGGTTAGAAAATGTTAGGAATGACCTTTCTTTATTAGATTTAAACGAGAATTTGACTTTTAATAGGATACAATGGAGAAAAAGGATTCATGTAGCCGACCCCATGTAGTGGGATAAAGGCTTGATGTAGTTGTTGTTGTTGTTGAATTACTGTCTTAGACTCCTTCGAGATTTTTCATATCTTTCTCAATTATCAGAGTTTTTACATCTAAATCAATTTTATAACAAAACTTTTTATTTTGATCTCTTCTTTCACATTTTGATTCCACCACCAACTATTTTTACAAATAGGAGTTTTTCATTTGATAATCCAAGTATATTCTTTGCAACATTTTAAATATCACTAGCTACTTTGTCTCACATAACATTAACTTCCTCATATACAGATAAAATCATATCAGAGATTTTACATCTAAATCAATTTTTATAACAAAATTTTTATTTTGATCTCTTCTTTCACATTTTGATTCCACCACAAACTATTTTTACTAGGAGTTTTTTCATTTGATAATCCAAGCACATCTTTTGCAACATTTTTAATATCACTAGCAACTTTGTCTCACATAACATTAACTTTCTCATATACAGATAAAATCATAAGATCTAAAATCTTACTCTCAAAAATATTTTTTTTGTATTTTATTAAATGCTCCCCTCTAATCCTAGAACAACATTCTGCACCTTCATCTTAAAGTCCAAAACTTAAAAGTGATGTTAGGTTTATAAATTTTTACTTGGAATAACTTTACAATCTTTACAATCTAAACGATGTTAGATACATAAGATTTTCTCTATATTCTCCATCAAATCTCTCAATAAATGCATAGCTCACATCTAATTTGAACTTTACTATATCCATTCTTTATAAATTTAGCCATAAAATAAAATCCAAGAAGAAGCAAAGGAAGCGGTCCATATTGCACCAAAAAGCACAATAGGCAGTTCGGGTATGTAACTGTTGACCTCTACTAAAATCCAAAACAAAATCATATATATATATAATACCTTATCTCAGATCTCTACCAAAGCCCATACCAAAATTATGCTACAGTCACATCCCCGCCGCTTCTACAGTACCTGCCCTCTGCAATTTGGCGCTATTCAAAGCCGACCACGAGCACATCCACCTCGATCGCGTCCCTTTTCAATTCGTTAGAATGAGCACTCGAGACTCCATTCACTTCTTCCACATTCATTATATGCTCGAGCCTCCGATACCACTTCCCCTCCTCTGCTTCACAAATCGCAAACCCCAAACAGCCACTACCTTCTTCACCTTCTTTGCCTGCTTCGATTTCCTCAAGGCCATTGAATCCTTTACACCGTCTTCAACCTCCGACTCCAGACCCTTCGACAGGGCTGCAGGCAATCATCTCGTTTGCAAATCGCAACCAAAACCTCTCCATCTGAACCTCTGCCTGAGGCCGACCCTTACAAATCACCATCTCAACCTCCTCCTAGATCAAGCCCCAACCGAAGACTTCTGCTCTTCTTCAACCCATAACCGACCTCTTCAAGTGGCAATCCACGAGCATCCCGAGCTCTTCTAACCGAACCCAACCCTTACCTCACTCACTATCAACCCAAACCCTCACCTGATTTTCTACTCCAGTCAAAAGCCTCGCTCGACCCCCCTTGTTTCTTAGAGAGAGAGAGAGAGAGAGAGAGAGAGAGATTTCTCCCTACCTCTACCCGACGCCTCCTTCCACTTCTCTTGCCGCAAGCCGCAAACCACAAGCCATCCGACTACAATACCTCTCCAACCGATCTCCTCTATAGCCAGCCTCTAGGTTTATTTTGATTTTTTTAATTAGTTATTATTATAAATCATTATATATATATATAAAGGAAAAAAAATGAGAGATTAAAAAAAAGGAAAAGTTATTCAACAAAGAAAGGAAAAAAAAAATGAAAAAAGGGAATATTCAAAAAAAAAAGATTGTGTTTTTTTTGCATTTTCGTCGCCTTCACATCGTCGTCATCGCGCAGGTATAACCCCTCGAAACTGAAAACTTCGATAGCTCATTTGCAATGCGACGAAATAACCACCTATATACATTTTTCTTAACATGGTAGAACGAAGTTCGTCGCAGTGCTCGCGACGAAGTGGGTAATCGTCAAAATCCTTATTTTTGGCGTTCAGGACACACCGAAAAATCATCTATACACACTTTTCTTAGCATGGTAGGATAGAACCCGGTGCGACGCCTTTGACAAAGTGGGGTACATATAAGTACCCGTACGTGGGAAAAACCAACTTCATTTTCAACCAAGTATTGTGGAAGACCCATACAAACTTTTCTTAACTTGGTGGAGGACGAAAAAAATACGGCCGTGATGTCCGAGGACACATACCATGCACTCTTTTGTTAGTGTGGTGCAAAGGCCAAATTTCCTATAGTTTCTCCTGAATGGGGGAGGCGCCTGGAGGCTGCCGAAATTTTACCTAAAAACACCTGAACAACATTTGGACAATAGGAGACCTAAGTGACAATAAATCGAATCTAAATGAACTTGAATATTAAGAGAAAGATAATTAATGATGATTCAATTTGTACTCAAATGAATAAATATAAGCTTGATTTGGACAATGAAGATTTGGACTCGAATGTGATATGAGTTATAATGATATTGAACTCAAACTTGGATTAGGGTTTGAACCAGGCGAGCTCGAGCTTGAACTTGACAAAGAACTGAGTGGACGTGAATTGAACAATTTGAATCCAAGCAAAACTTGGTGTGGATCACAAAAGACCCGACTCAAACATGGCATAGAATGAGACTTAACTTCAACTCAATGTAATGATAAGGACCTAATTTAAATTCAAATTGAACTTGAACTTATCTTAGACTTGATTTGAACATTAAACTGACATGACTTGAACATTTGAACTCAAGCAAAGATTTGAGTTGGACCACAGGTGACTCGTAGAGAGAGTTATCTAAACATAATCAACATGCAAGAGCAATGGCATGCTCATAACTGATAATACAAAATCTTCAATTGTCACTTCAACTAGATGACAAATGTTAATGGTCGATTGTGTTATGTTCATCATATATATACATGTTGCGATCCATTTCGGTGGACAAAGAATTTTCAAGTATGGCTTGATCATAAAGTCATAGAAACTTGACCGATTATAATTGACAATCAATAAGGATTGTATAAGGTGTGATAATTCGCCTGCAGATGACAATAGCAGTTAAACTATATGACAGTAGTTGAGCCACGAACCTGATGGCATTCCTACAATCAGCCACTTTACAAGTATGCATGGAAATTCTTAGGGATGTAGGAAGGTACGCAATGGATGCAACAATGTTCTGTGGTCAACGTCAAGCAACTCATAGACGAGCATAAAAGCCTACTTACAAGAAGTAAAGGTCATGAATACATCTGTCGTTTACAACATAAGATCGGCGTACAGTGAATATACCAATATTCTACGAGCAGTACCAAGATACAAGTAAAGGCATTCAACCCTGCAAGCAATAAAAATTAAGAAGGAATATACATACAGCTTGATTACATGTAAGTATGCAAGAATCCTCAACGAATGCCACTACAATTGATGATGAGTAGAACACCAAGCAGCTCACTCACATCCATCAAGTAATAGAGTTAAAGGAAATATATAATTCAATTGCAACCAACAAAATGGAAGTTTGGATGTGTACTATAACCCATCCATGAACTATTAGGCCGAGGCACAATGATCAAACTAACCACACCTATAAAAGAGCAAGGATAACCAAAACAAATGCGACATTATGTTCATAAGAGAAATACAAAAGGTGTATGATTAATGCAATGAATATAATAGCTCACTAACTGATGTGCGTGAAAAGGTTAGTGAAGAGTGTAGAAGTGTTGTACAATCAAGATCAGAATACAAGCAATCATATTCAACCTTGCAAGCTACAATCAATACCACTTGATTGAAAGTGAATACACCGACTCCCTTCAAGTAGAAGAATTTGACGTGCAACGAACATAGTAACCTTCTTACAAGCAGAGATCAAATTAGAGGCATAACAACTGCTTTACAACACTCCTACGATCAACCTCTGTTCAATGACCGATAAATACACCAATCTTCTGCAAGCTAAGAGAAGAAGATATATAACAAATGCAAATGTCCACGGGCTCTTATAGAAGACCCAATGTGTACACAAAATATCATCTATGAACAAAATGTCAGATGAGTACAGCTAATGTAAATACCTACAGCTACTACGAGAGACTTGTTGTACACCTAATATGTAATCCACAAGAAAGACATAAGGGAGCTACAGCATATGACAACATCTACCAGACAAAGCAGGAGATTCGTTAGTGCACTATAATCCACCTGCAAAAAGCAATAAATAGTGCACAACAGTCTATCTATACAAAGCAGCAAACAACTCAATCCACAAGCTGCTACAACACGCCACCGGATCTGCAACACTTGCACAAGCATACAGAAGGTGTACGCAAGTTTCCAATTAGAATGATATATTCAAATGACAGTTGTCCGCAATTGATCAACTCAATCCCCTGCGCATGCACTATAATATATATATGCACATATGTACACTAAAGGGGCATATATAATCATATACCTCCATGGCCCCAACGAGCATATTATGGGTACACACATGACGTATAGGGATGCTGCATGGGTAAACAAATGAACGTAGTTTGAGCTCAATCCTTCTATATGGATGGATAGGAGTCGATACGGCTTAAACTATCAAACAGATATACGGTCAAGATGTCAACTGGAATACCTGTTTTATACATTTATATGAGGCCTTCAAGGTCTATAAATAGAAAAATTCATTAACAAAATATAGAGCCTACAAAACCCGATCCTTTGTCGGCAAGTCGACGGAGTCGACAAGTTCAATCCATAAATGAAAATAATCCCAAACACCCTGATGATGGTTGTGTTAAACGTATACCTCAACCGGAGGGGTTAACTCCAACCATTTTAAATGTCTTTAAACTTCCACAAAGTTCAAATTCCTACAAATACTAATATTTTCAAATGACTCTCATTCACCCCTATAATGGTCATGTTGAATGTAGATCTCAACCGGAAGGGTTAATTCCAAATATTTTAAATATCATAACAAATACCCGAAGATCCAGAAATCTCGAGATCATCCAAATCGAAAATGTTTAAAATTGAAATGACTCGTCAATGCTTAAAGCAAAATTCATTCACCCTCCATAACATTTTACCGAGGTGGACATAATTGTTATAAGTCATTCGTTATCAATATTTATCATTTCTTTAGTCAATTTGGCAAGGCAATCAGCTTTGTTGTTTTGGCCTCGAGGAACTTGAGCTAATTTGATAACTGGGATTTGCTTCATAGGCTCAAGAACTCGCTGATGATAATAGGTCAACTCAAACTTGGTGATTTTGTAAACTCTTAGTACTTGAATTATAACAAGTTGAGAATCACCGAAGATTTGGAGGTTTCGAATTCTAACATCGATTGCAATCTCCAGTCTTGCTATTAAGGCTTCCTATTCGACATCATTGTTGGTTCGAGGTTTAGTTAAGTTGAATGGGAATCTAATTACGCCTCCCTCAGGTGATACAAAAATGAGTCCAATTCCACCTTGATCTTTTTCAAGATTTGGAGATCGAGTGCGCTTAATTGACGACGCTCCATCGAAGTACATTTTCCATCACTGCCCATCTGGCCAGGTGACCTGTCAACGTTGATTTTGTTATTAAGAACTTCTGCAAATCGATCATTGATACCAAGGTGATTTTGTGAGACAGCATATAATGGTGGAGTTTCTGAATTGCGAAAATTAAGGCCAAGTAATGCTTCTCAATTGGAAAGTAGCATATTTCTGCTCCAAACAATCTCTGACATATGTAGTAGAGTGCGTTCTCCTTGCCTTCTTCATTATGTTGGGCCAATAATGCTCTGAGGGTCTCTTCTAATGCTGTCGTGTATAATATAAGAGGCTTCCCCGGAATTGGCGCTGCCAGAATGGGCAGATTAAACAAGTATCTTTTAATACTATCAAATGCTTCATAGCACTCTTTGTCCCACTTGAAACGGACATCTTTCTGTATTAATTTGGAGAAGGGCTAGCACCTACCCGACAGATTGATATGAACCGCCGAATGAAAGCAAGTCGTCCTTGCAAAAAAAAAGTTGATGGACGTTCTTTGGAGGTTGCATCTCTATAATTGCCTTGATCTTGTTGGGGTCGACTTCGATTCATCGATGGCGAACGACGTACCCCATAATTTTCCCTGAGGATACCTCAAATGCACACTTTAGGGGGTTCATCTTCAGATCATATTTTCTGATCCTCTCGAACACTATCCTTAGGTCATCAAGGTGGTCTTTCCTGTCCATGCTCTTAACGACCAGGTCATTTATGTAGCATTCGACCTTTTGAAGAATCCACTCATCAAATATGTGCGTCATTACCTGTTGATATGTGTCACCAACGTTCTTCAGGCCGACGGACATGACCGTGTAACAAAATATGCCTACAAGTATTCTGAATGATGAGTCATCTATGTAGTATTCGACTTTTTGATGAATCAGCTCATCAAATATGTGTGTCATCATCTGTTGATATGTGACACCAGCGTTCTTTAGGCCGAAGTGCGTGAACGTGTAACAAAATATGCCTATAAGTATTCTGAATGATGTATTCTTTTCATCTTCATGCATCATTTTGATTTGGTTGTAGCCCAAAGATACATCAATGAAGAAGAACATATAATAATTGGAAGTATTGTCAACTAGAAGTTTTGATACCGGGAGCGAAAAGTCATCTTTTAGACATACATTGTTAAGGTCCCTGAAATCGATACAGATACGAATCTGGCCATTCTTTTTCTTCACATAGATAATATTGGCAATCGAGTCGGCATATTTTTCTTCTCAAATAAAGCCCGCATCGATAAGCTTCTTCGTCTCTACAATCATATGTTCTTCAATCTCATTCTCCTTTGAGGTTGTTTGACAGGTGATGCATTTGGTTTGATAGCTAATTTGTGAACTGCTACGTTAGGGGATAATCCAGGCATCTCAGCATATGTCTAGGCAAAGCAGTCACTGAATTCACAAAGAAGTTTCTTCATTTCTTCTACCTACCCTTCTAGCAGAATAGAGCTAATGAAGGTTGGATGAGGGTTTATAGGTGTCAACTTCGTACATATCTTCATCACCATCGTCATCGGATTTGATTTCCTCACATATGATTGCTCGACAAGTCTCCTTTCAGAGGTATTTTTGCTTGATAAATCTGATACCTTTATAACGCAACTATATCATTCTGTCGTAATGTACGGGGATTCCTTCCATACCAGAAGCCTAGGCATGTACGAAGATGTCGTTTAATGGTAGGAACATTGATTTTCTTTCACAGCATTTGTTGAATACCTTTGGTATTAAACATATGTAGCTTCGTAGGAAGTAACTCTTCAGAATCGAGGAGCATACAACACCAGTCATAATTCTCTTCTTTGCGCTTTCCCGTAGAATATAATACGTTCGCTGGCGCAGTCTCCTTTTTAAGAGGGGCGGATAAAGGGTGGTGAGTTCTTCAATCTTATGCACCTCACGCGGAATGATTTCTTTGAAGTGTTGTAGGGAAATACGTGTGACTATAAGTACGCTATCTGAAATCGACAGGGTGTCTATTCTTTTGGAGAACACACCTACACCGTGTTCATGTAGATAGAGTCGTAGTCATAATCATCATTTGAATATTCAACCTCCCTAAACCAATCGGCTGTTACTGGCATATCCTCCGGGATTTTGTAGGGGTAACATCGTCTTCATCTGTGTCACTCCCAAGGTGAGGCACGTGTTTCCTTTCTTTGGGAATGGTCAGTACTTTGGGAAGAGTCAGCGTTGCCTTCTTTCTCCCCACACGCTTCTTCTCACCTTCCTGTTCAGGTTTATTTGCAGCCTTTGAATTTGATGCCTCAACCTTAAGAGAGCTCGACGACTTCAGCTTCTTTGGCATAAAGTATCTGCCATTTTCATATATCATTACTTCATGTACTGCAAAGGGTTAGATATCTTCAGAGATCCTAAATTCTTCTCCATCTTTGAGATACTTCATACACTGGTGTAATGTTGACAGGATAACGCTATATTTGTAAAACTAGGGGCAACCTAGTAGCGCTTTGAATGAAGTGTCCGCATCAATTACATAGAACTTGGCTTCTGTATGAAATTCTCCAAATACAAGAGGAAGCATAAATGATCCAAGTATCTTTTGCCCTTTCTCGTTGAAGCTATGTATCATTAACTTATCTTGCCCAAGATGTTCCACATTAAGGCACAATGATCTCAATGCCTTTAAGCTCATGAGATTTATGGAAGACCCGAGATTGATCAAAATCTGACTGAGCATCATATCATCGCTCTCCGCCGTAACATACAGAAAGCGATTGTAATCTGCCATCCCAAGCATCTGATCATCCTCAACAAAAGTAATTATTTGCTCATTCCGAGCTTGCAAGATTTCAATCAAGTTACGCTCAGCAAAATACGCCTAATATCTTTCCGGCTCTTTGAGAGCTTGGATCAAAGTCTCCCGAAGGTCTTTAGACATCACGAGGGCATCGTATATACTGAGTTGTGCTGTGATCTTCCTCAAGTGGGATAAGATATTATAATATATCCCCTTAACTGAAACCTCTTTCTTCTTGGAGTCTTCAGAAATAATATCTTCATTGATAATTATGTTCTTCCCCTTATCTTTATTAGGAATCACCTTCTTTGGTGGAGGTGACAGTATCTTGCCACTTCTCATCTATACTTGGGCCACCTCATCTGATTCAGACTTATTTAGTGAAGTATTCCCCTCAGAGTCGTTCATTGTCCCATCTGGAGATTCACCTGCAGACTCAGAATCATCCCCCAGTTTCACCTGCTCCATTTGTGATGCTATGTTTGGATCTAAATCTTCATAATTTGAAAAACATAGATCATCTTCAAAATTGTAGTCCATTGATTACACCATCAGACAGGACTCAGGGAACGCTTCTTCAGCATATTTCTCCCTTTTCGATATTTTTTATGTCGCCAAGATGACTCAGCATGTCTCCGTAGGAAGGGATTCATCCCCAGCTTCTTCTTCCTTTTTATATATTTTGAGCTATGTCATGAATTCACCAAGCGTAATAAGCCTCCTAGGGGTCTGATAATATTCACCCAAACTAATAATGGCCTTTTGAGTTGTAATTTTCTTCTCCATATGCTTCTTCAATTTTGCTTTATTCTTAGAAGCCTTTGACTTTACCTTACCAGACTTTGATGAGCTATTTTGGCCAGGTTGTTGTCAGGAGGTGGATACATGTGGCACAAGCAACTACTTTAAATTTAGCACTGGTTCAATAGAAGACTTCCACTTGACACCAGGAACTCTTTCTAGTTGTTTCAACATTTATGTTGTCTTCTTAGATATCACAGTTTCTCATTGCTCCTTTTGAATAGGTTCTTTTATTGTTATTTCTTTAGGCGAGAGTACGGAAGAGTACGTAACTACCCGGGCAGGCTCCTTTTTGGGATGAATTAACACGTTATCTGATAACATGAACTCTCCCTTTTTATACTTCTTTTCTAGCCAATCTTTAAAGACATAGCAATCTTTAACTGGGTGACTGACTATCTGAAAATATAGGCAGTAGTTTGGGTCGCCACTATGTTTGGATTCTGTAGGCCTTTAATATTCTGGCAGTTCTAGACCAGCCTTCAGTGCTTATCGGAACAGTTTAGCGACACTGTCCCTCTTAAATGAATATTCTTTATTCATTTTCTCCTTGAGGGATGGGAACGTTATATCACCAGTTCCCATGATTTTTCTCTGGCGCTCTCCTCCACCAGGGAAGGCTTCAAGTTTATCATTTTTTCCAAGCACTAACTTTGGATGAGGATTAAGGTTATAAGCATGTTTTGGTTTATCATCATACTGCATTGGCTGCTTCCCTTTATCTACATTATGCATTGTCCGTCTGTCTTTATCAACATCATATGCCACCTATTTTTCCTTATCAGGTCTGGAAGAGAATGTGGAGTAAGCTTCACTATTCCTGGCATCAGGTGCTTTGGCCTTTTTGGGTCTATCAGAGAGGCTTTCAAATTTTGATAAGTTTAACTTTTTAAATTTTGCCACCCTATCCAGCAGATCTTGGAAGGTAATGATTGAAGTCATGAACAAGAAGGGTTGCATTTTATCATTAATGTTCCCCATCAACAGTTGGACTACATGTTCTTCTTCCAATTGCTGCTCGCACTTCATACTGAGATTGTGCCAGCGTGTTATATATTTCGCCAATGACTCATCATTTCTCCTTTTATCTAGGGCGATATCAGCGATGGTAGTCTTTTTTGTTGTACTGGCAAATAATTTTATAAATGAAACTTCTAATTTCACGAATGTCTTTAGAGAATCATTCGGTAGCTCGGCGTACCATTCGAAAGCAATTCCAGTAAAGCTAAACTAATAGATACTAAGCAGGGACAAAGATATATGTATAAGTTAGTCAAGCAAAGAGATAGGAGTAGTAAGGATTTAGTTCAAGTGAAGTGTATTAAGAATGAAGATCAAAAAATATTTTTCTTTGAAGATGATATTCAATAAAGGTGGATGAGGCATTTGCTAAATTTTTTAATGAAGAATGTGAAAATACGATTGACTTTAGTGACTTTATCACCCTTAATAAAAATAAAGATTTTTGTTTTTATCGACGTATAAGTAAAATCGAAGTTAGAGAGGCTTTAATAAAAATGAAATTTGAAAAAGCTATTGGACCTGATGATATTCCAATAGAGATGTGGAAATGCTTAGGAGATGAAGGAATTTTTTTGTTTACTAAATTTTTTAATACAGTTTTGAAAACTAAAAAGATGCTAGATCAGTGGAGAATGAGTGTGTTAATTCCTATTTTTAAGAATAAAGGTGATGCACAGGAGTGTACGAATTATAGAGAAATTAAGTTAATGTGTCATACGTTAAAACTTTGGGAGCGAGTTATGGAGTGTAGGTTGTGGTATGATACTAATGTTTTTCAAAATCAATTTGGATTCATGCCGGGTAGATCTACTATAGAAGTCATTCATTTATTGAGAGGTTTGATGGAGAAATATAAAGAGAATAAGGACGATCTACATATGATATTTATTGATTTAGAGAAATCATATGATAAAGTTTCAAGAGAAGTGCTATGGAGAGTTCTTGAAAGGAAATGAGTTAATAATACTTATATTCAAATCATTAAAAATATGTATGCAGGAGCTATTACTTGTGTTCAAACACAACGTGGTTTGACCAAGTATTTTCCTATTTTGATTGGATTGTCAAGGATCAGCCTTAAGTCCATATCTTTTTGCTTTAGTCATGGATGTTCTCACTAGACATTTGCAAGAGGATGTACCTTGGTGTATGCTTTTTGCTGATGATATTCTTCTTGTTGATAAGGCTAGAGAGGAAGTTGAAGGTAAACTTGAATTATGGAGGTCAACTTTAGAGTCTAAAGGTTTTCGCTTGAGTAGATCTAAAATTGAATATATGGAATGTAATTTTAGTAGCAATAGACTTAGTGAGGGGATTGTGACGTTGGGCGATCAAGTCATTAATAAGAGTACATGTTTTAGTTATCTTGGAGCTATTGTTCAGAGTGATGGTGAAATTGATGGGGATATTATCAACATAACTCAAGTTGGATGGTTGAGGTGGAGGAATGCATCGGACTTGTTGTGCGATAGAAAAGTCTCCCTCAAACCTAAGGGAAAATTCTATAAGATGGTGGTGAGACCTGCAATGCTTTATGGTGTTGAAGGTTGCCCATTAAAAGAGAAGCATAATACTAAGTTAAGTGTTGCAGAGATGAGGATGCTTAGGTGGATGAGTGGCTTGACCTTTAGAGATAGGATACGAAATGAGCATATATGTGAAAAGGTTGGAGTAGCTCTAGTGGAAGCATATACGTGAAGATGGTGGTGAGAACTGCAATGCTTTATGGTGTTGAATGTTGCCCATTAAAAGAGAAGCATAATACTAAGTTAAGTGTTGCAGAGATGATGATGCTTAGGTGGATGAGTGGCTTGACCCTTAGAGATAGGATACGAAATGAGCATATATGTGAAAAGGTTGGAGTAGCTCTAGTGGAAGATAAGATTAGAAAGAGTATCCTTAGATGGTTTGGTCATATTAAACGGAGGCCTTCCGATGACCCAGTTAGGAAATTTGAGGTATTAGATTTGACTTATGTTATGAAAGGTAGAGGTAGACCTAAAAAGACTTGGTTAGAAAATATTAGAAATGATATTTCTTTAATAAATATAAATGAGAATTTAACTTTTAACCGGACACAATGGCGGAGAAGGATTCATGTAGCCGACCCCACATAGTAGAACAAATGCTTGATGTTGTTGTTGTTGTTATTTAAAACACCCTTACAGCAATTCCTTTTTGTTTTATTTCATAACATACCCTCACTGTTTTCCCATTTTGAAAATCATCATACAATCAGGAAAACCTAAATAAGGATTACTAGTTATAAATGCCTGCCTAAACTTAATAACAATTATCTTATCTATTTTTTTAGGGAGTTAAGTAATCTAAATTAACCTAACAACCTCAATTAAAATTTAAGTTAACCTAATGATCTTGATTAACTTCGATTGATATTTCAAAGATCATGGACTTCCATAGCAATGGCGCTTGAGGAAACTCATTCCTTTTTTCCACCTTTGATTGGATAAGAGGGCTTTTTATGCTTATTCTTAATCATGGATCCAAAATCTAGGCCAGATGTCAAAAACATTATTGCGTCAAATTCCAAATAATAAGCAAACGTTTTGAAGGTTTGGTTGTGTTATTGCTACTGTAGTAGTTTTCGTTCAAACTACATGATTTTTGTCGTTTTCCAAATGCGGCTAGTACTTTCTTGAGGTAGAAGTTCAAGCGTGCATAGAGCCCCACTATAACATTCATCAATTTCATTGTGTTTGTAACTTTGTTTCTATCATTTATATTATTTAGTTTAATCTTGAGCCACAAAAAAATATGGTGGTATGCTCTCTAAATCCGAAAGAAATATGCAAAAATTTTTGCTTCACAGTGATGAAAACGGTTTAGCGGAATTCCCAATGTAGTGCTTAGATAGTGGAGCAAGCTTGATTGAGTAGAAAAACCATTATATATTTTCGTGTGCTGGTGTGCATATAGCTCCATAGCAACAAGCAAGAATCACACAGATGATTTCCTCAACGATACTAGCTCTCGTGCAACATATTTTAATTCCAGTAATTTCCACATTAAAGTAAATTAATGTATTGCAAAAAAAGTTTTACCTATCCGAGTGAAGAATATCCTTGGTACGGAACTTGATGAGATCGATGTCAAGAAGAATCTCCCCCTCCTTATCCTTCCACCGCCGATAATCTGGATGATACTCACACGAATTCTCCTTCTGTTTAGGCAGCGAAGGAGGTGAAAGCCCTCTTAAGCCGCCGCCACCGACCGTTGCCCTCGGCGCAGTGACACCGAGCACGGCGACGGCGTACTCCGGGTGCTGGGGCGATTGAAGCGAGGAAATATCGACGGAACATCGGCGTGGAACCGCGGCTCTCAGAGCTCGAGCTTGGAGGAACAGAAAACCTCTCAGGCGGAGAAGCGTGCCAGCAGAGGCCATTGGAACCAAATTCGAGTTCTCTCGTTTACCCCGCGGACGATACGGTTCTCGATATATTCAGTCCAGCTGCAGCTCTTCGGTAAGAGAAATTATTCTGCTTGGAATCGGATCACAACGCGACCAATAAAAACATAACGCGTGACGTGTTTACGTGGAAAGTTAAGGTCCGACTCGTTTGTATTTTCGAGAGTAAATAATACGAGGCCCGCCCAATATATACAATGAAAAAGGCGGAAAATTTAAACATTTTCCAAATTCCACATTTCGGCCATCCCGAGCTTCCAGCAAAAAACTCTCGCTGAATTCCTCCGGCAATCTCTTCTTCTCATCATGGACGTGGAAAAGGATTCACCTGCAAAGAGAAAGGTGCGAAAATTCTTACATTGACATAAAATGAACTACTGATATCTTTGGTATTCAACGCGTATTTGCTGAAGAAACCAAAAAATAAATTTAAATTTATCTCACCATTTTAGTTCTTTCTGCGTATTTTCTTTGTACACAATGTGTATAATCTGCGTAAATTTCACTTATTTTTTGCGTATATGTTGAAGACAAAACCTAACTTTTTATAATAAGTACTTTGGATCTTTAAATCATATTCAGCCCATGCATTCTCAAACTCCTCCTCAGAGTCACATCTGCTCAAACACTTATTGAAGAGGCCTTTGACTTTGTTGTTGGTATTGTAGAACGATACTTTTGATGGAGCCTTTTTACGGATATGCCATTGGCACAGTCTATGATGACTGTGAGGTAGCGCAACTTCTATGGCCCTAGCCATTGCCTGGTCTTGATCTGTATATATTGTTATTGGCTGTTTATCACCCATCATTCGAACAAAAGTTGTAAACACCCAGGTAAATGATTCAATTGTCTCTTCGGATAAGAAGGTCACCCCAAGCAAAATGTTTTGTTAATGATTGTTAACCCCAACAAATGGTGCACATACCAAATTATACTTATTAAGCCTATAACTTGTATCAAAAATTACCACATCACCAAAGCAGTCATAATCTATCTTACCAATCGCATCAACCCAAAAAAAATTTAACAATCTATCAAATTCATCCTTCTGGACATCCCAAGAGAACATGTTATCATTAAGTTGTCGTTCTTTAAATAACTCAATCAAAGTATTAGTGTCCCCAAGTTCAATCTTAGCTCTTTTTATTTTTTGAATAAAGTTGTACGCATCCCTCCTTGTGAATCCAATATTTTCGACACCTCCAACTTCATCAGCAAGGAAGGAAAATGCATCAATTGTTCTTATTCCAGCATCTGTCATTGCTTTAAGAACAGAAGCTTTTTCATCACACATATTCCTGCATGATCTAAGAAGATGTCGGTCTTCTAGCCTAGGCAAATCATGATTGTGATTTTCAATAAATTTTTTCAACTTCCAATATCCAGCTTCATCCACTGTAAACCTAACCATAGCTGGACAATCAATTCGAGTATCTGATCTTCGATATTTCCTTTGGATATTAAGATCAGGCAACTTCTTGAAACCAGCTTTTGAACAAACAAAGTCCTTGGATTTTAAATTTCTGGAATTTGGCCAGTAACTGTGATGATCCTTACGAACACTAAAACCAAGATTATATCCATAAGAACGATAAGCCTCGTATGCTTCTTTCTCATTAACATAAACATCCTGAAAAAAACGCATTAAGTGAATGGTAAAATACGCAACCAATACGCAACCTATACGCAAAATATAAGCAGCAATTAAGCAACACAATACGCAATGTATACGCAATGTATACGCAATATAAACGCAATATATACGCAGAAAATATTCAATGTATATCAAACAGATACGCAATACATACGCAAATAATACGCAACAAACCTTTGAAATAAGAAAATCGAACTACAAAATCCTTATTGTAGCCTAGATCAATAATGCTTTAGAAGAAGAGAACATCGAGTATTCTTTTTAAATCAATTACAATTTTACATTATGCACATTGTTGATAAAAAACCGCATCTTTGTTAAACACAATAAATGCACAAAGAAAACTTGGAAGGAGGCGAACTTTACCAAGATGCTGAACTTTTCGTCCAGTCCCACTGGTTCTACGTGTTCTACTTCATGTGCGCTTGTTTCCGGGACGTCGGCATTCTCCAGGTTCGGCTTCCTCTGAGACCTGCGAAAATATTGTCTGCTTATAAAAACCAACATCCTCCTCCAGATCAATCTCCATCTTTATCGGCATTTTCTCTGCGAAATTTTTGCCTTCTCTGCGAAAATTTTGGCTCTAAGCGTTATATATTGCGGTGATTCGCGCGCGCCTTAAATTCTGAAAAAAGAAGCGCCAACCTAAATCTCCCGGGTCGGGCTGGAAGACGAGTCGGGTTTACGAGGTTTACGCAAGTCAATTGACTGTTTAACCCTTTCCACGTAAGCAACCGAACACATCGTTGTGATCGGATTCCACACAGAATAATTCCTCCTTCGGTAAAGGCTTGGATTCTAACATTGTCGATTTGTGTGAGTTCACCAATAATTGATTCAAAAATCTCCAAACAAAAATATTCAGTCCAGTCTTTGATTTGATCAAGAATTGTTATTCTTAAAATAAAATAAAATTGAATGCAACTCCAATAAATATACATACACACACGAGTCGTGTGACACGACCCACCCATAGAAAAGATTTGACCTAAAGGGCTCTTTTTCTTTTCTTTTTTTTCTTTTTTTTTTTTACCTAAAGGGCTCGTGATTTATTCATGGACCTATCTTGAATACAACTACTAAAGTAAGAAGATTGAGTCATGACCTAAAATAAGTTAAATAAATTCAAAATAATAATCTATTTCAATACATAGCGGCGTAGGTAAATTGCATATACCTGACAAGTTATAGTCCAAGCGTTCCAACCAAATGGAACAACTCTCTCGAGCACTCACTAACATTAGCCTATGAGCAAGTAAATACTCGCCCCAGAGGAGCCAAGTGACATTTACCCTAGAAGGTTTTACCCCTTCTATAGTTATCATTAACTAAGGATATCCACCTCCTGTGAATGTCTCGATGCAAGCTATAGTAAGCGCACACATATAAAGCCCATCATCACAACTTCATCATTGTATTAGCTTTTAGTTTTGAGCCATGTTCCTTCAAGGGACTCACTATTTATCTTTAGGGGCTCACCATCATAAACTCAACTTTTATATCTACTCTTAAAGACTTGCCTTATAAAACAAAAGGTACTTACTATCAATTTTCTCAAGCCACATCAGAAGCATAAGATCATGCTAGAGATAGAGGGCCATGTATGTACTATTCAAATCAGCTCATGTGTCTATGTTAGTATGTGCTGGTCATATCATTTTTTTTTTTCTAAGGTGTAATCTTCCTTATAGAGCTCTAAACTCTAACCGGAGTTAAGAGACATTTTTTTTAATATTATGTTATTTTCACTATTTAAAGAGATATTAGAGATTCTCACTTACTCTCTTGTTGATTTTCTTACTTGGCTCTCTCAGTCTAACATATTAAGATCTGCTAGTAGGATTAGGTATCACCATGGATAAATTTAGATCCAAAATTCTCTATGTTATGTTGAGCATGATGTGAAAATCAATATAACTAGGAGTGATCAATGAACATAGAGAATTAAAACATCATAACACATTATGATTTGATGGAGATGGACGAGAGAATTACAAATATAATTCAAGATGCACTAGAGTAAGTTTAAAGAAATTACCCGAGACAAAGTTTTCCTAAAATATCATCTAACACGAAAGCCCATCGTAGAAGACCTGATGTGATGGTGCTAACTATAATGCCCTCACCGACTTTAGCCACATCCATACTGGTTATGAAGAATACACCCCTCCACTAAGTGAGTTGAGGAGGTAGACACTAATGTATTTTCTAGAGAAATTGTAGATGCAAAGCCTCCATCCAAGTTTAAGATACCCCATCTAGAGTAATATTATGGGAAGTTTGACTGTGCCAACCACATCACATACTTTGAGTCAACAATATTGATGATGGATGTCAACAACACATTGAAGTGTTGGTTTTTCTTTACCAATTTCAAAGAGTATGCCCTTCGGTGATTTTCATGCCGACCACTAGATGTCATCATATCATCATTTGAGTTCAAGTGGATATTTATAACATAATTTGCATGTTCTTAAAGGTAGATTAAGAGTTCTCAAGTTCTTTTAATGATGAGATAATAACTAGTAAGTCTGTAAGGAGCTTCATTATCATGCTCCAAAGGAAATTACTAGAAGTCAAGAACCTGAAGCTAGTTGTCACGTAGCCTATGCTGACCCAAGGATTATGGGAAAGATAATTCAAGTGTGCTTTGGGTCAACAATAGTCATGAATATTGGCCTGCTTGTTAAAACTCGGTAATAGGTATATACAAATAGAAGAATATGACTACATGGTGAGTCTTCCTTTGCCACTCGCACTAATGTGTTATAGTAAGCCATGATTAACACAAAAAATCACAGATATGATAGGAGTCACCCGATGGCCCAAATGGTAGAAAGTAGTCATGTGTAGCATGATTTAAGCCATTATGTTTAATAAAGGGTCCATTGCTAATGAGATAATTTAGAATTGTAGTATTGCCTACCTTGTGAATAGAAAAAACACAGCATGCAGCTTGCCCGTATAGAGATGATTTGGTGCATCACACTCATCGCTATCTAACTATCACACTATACACACGTCCATGATCAAGTTGGTGGAGGACATTTAGAACAAAGAGTTCATAAATCAATTAATGTTGATAAGTTGATAAAGGATGCCCCCACGCCACGAACACCTCAAGTTTTAAGGTGTTTCATATGAATCATGGGCATGGTATGGAGGAATACATATACTTTATAATCCTTATAGAGGATTTGTTAAAGGCCATAATGTTGAAATAGTTCATTTTAATGGACCCAAGAAAGTAAGTAGACATGGTGCCCATTGAGGACCAAGGGAATGAGCCAATTCCAGTTTATGTAATCCATATCCTCTAAAGGGTGCCTGCAATCCTTAGAGTAGATAATTCTGAGAAATTCCAAGAGGTGAGTCTCAAGCAGTATCACATGGGATACTTAGTGACCATGCTTGAACTCCAATAATCAAAGTCACTTCAATCACCTTCATCAAAGTAGATAAGTATGCAACTAGTAATTAATTGCATGTTTATTAATATACGAAGTTATATTAATATAACTTTTAAAAGGGCTTTTGATAAAATGAACATGCTTCCCAACTTACCCCACTATAAGTTCAGTCTATAATTTTTTAGGCAAGAAGTGAGAGACCAATGGAATGTCACCCTAACTATAATGAAATTTTCAAGCAACCACTCCAAATATTTTAAGGGTGGTTATCTCTATATATCACATGGTGTTCAAGATTCTAATTGGAGACCAAGAGATCACAGTGAGAGGAGATCAGACATAATTGTGATTCCATTATTTGAAGGTTGTAAGGAAAGTGGTAAGCTTGCTTAAGGAGATGATGAATCTTGAAGTGGAAAGGAGATCAAGACAAGAGACCACTAAAGGAGATCCCAACATTAAAAGATAATCTAAAAAAGTCTTTGAAGATAAGTTGTCCTTCAATTTGAAACATCTTGAGGTCTTCAGTTTGTTTGTTGCCGAGATGCTAGAGAATGATATTGAAGTCACCTGACATAAGTTAAATATTTAGAAGGATACCAGCCTATGAACAAAAGATAAAGAAGATTGCAACCATCCTAGCTGACCCCATCAAGCAATAAATCTATAAGCTCTTAAATGTTGGCTTCATCTAACATGTGAAATACCTTAACTGGATCTCCAATATTGTATTGGTATAAATGATAATAGGAAATGGATAATATGCATAGACTTCATCAGTCAGAACCCAACATGGATAAAGGATGAGTACTCACTTCCTATGATCAATATACTAGTTAACCTAGCGGTTAGGTTCCTAGTGATGTGCTTTCTTACTGCATTTTCAAGATATTAACAAATCAAAATGCACCTTGATGACTTCAAGAAAACTTGGCATGGAGAATGAAGGGGGCTACTTACTAAGGTATGATGGACTGAGACTCTAAAGATCAACAACAACAAGCCTTTTTCCCTCTATGTGGGGTCCGGTACATGAATCCTTTTTCTCCATTGTGTCATGCTAAAAGTAAAATTCTCTTTTAAATATAATAAAGAAAGATTATTTCTAATATTTTCTAACCAAGACTTTTTAGGTCTACCTCTACCTTTCTTAACATAAGTCAAATCTAATATATATACTTTCCTAACTTGGTCATCAAAAGACTGTCATTTTATGTAACCAGACCATCTAAGGCGACTCTCTCTAATCTTATCTTCCGCTGGAGCTACTCCAACCTTTTCATGTATATGCTCATTTCGTATCCTATCTCTAAGGGTAAAGCCACTCATCTACTTGAGCATACTCATCTCTACAACCCTTTACTTAGTATTATATATGATTCTCTTTTAATGGCCAACATTCCGGACCATAAAGCATTGTAGTTCTCACCACCATCCAAGATATCTAAAATGTGTACTCTTATTAATAACTTGATTGCCCAAAGTTACAATCCCTTCAGTTGGTCTATTACTACTAAAATTACAATCAATATATTCAATTTTTGATCTACTCAAGCAAAAACCTTTAGACTTTAAAGTTGACCTTTGTAATTCAAGTTTACCTTCAACTCCCTTTATAGTCTTATCGATAAGAAGAATATCATCAGCAAAATGCATACACCAAGGTACATCCTATTGCAAATGGCTAGTGAGAACATCCATGACTAAAGAAAAAAGACATGGGCATAAGGCTGATCCTTGATTTAATCCAATTAAAATAGGAAAATACTTTGTCAAACCACGTTGTGTTTGAACACAAGTAATAGATCTTGCATACATATATTTAATGATTTGAATATAAGCATTATTAACTCCTTTTTGTTAAAAAATTTTGAAGTATAGTGGGTGATCTATTAGTGAAGGGCAATTTGTTGGAACAACACATTTATCATTAAAAGGAGCCATTTGCCATACCAAATAAGAACAACATATGAGATAGCCCATTGGAATGTACTTTTAGTGTAGGTTTAGGAAACTTTTTAAGGGAAGGGATTGAAGTGAACTCTAATAAAGTGAAAGGAATCCTGAAGATTTCATCACCCAAGATAATAAAGGACATACATCAACTCAATGGGCGAGTTATTGAGCTTAATTACTTCATCTCTAAGTTAAGTAAGTGATGATCGCTCATCTTCAAATTCTAAATAGCATAAAATATTTTCGACTTGATTAAATTTATAAAATATATATGAAGTAATTTTTAAAAAGGATAAAAACTTATTTTTCTCTGGAGATTACACAACTTCTCCTTGATAGATCTGTACCCTCAAAGGCTAAGTGGTATGTTAGAGCCCACAAGCAGTGAGGTGCTTAACAAGGAAGAAAAAGTCAATAATATGCTTATGCGGACTCCAGTAGTCTCGGGCTTACTTATTAGATCATTTAAGTTCTATTTTAACCTAAAAAAATTAATTGGTTTTAACTAGAAATTTTTTTTAACATACCCTAACGAGCCTTCGTGTATCCAGGCTAAGACAAAAATACCATGCAATTGCTAAAAAATTAGAAAAGTCAAGCAATCCTAATCGTAATCAAAATAAATCAAACACATCAATTAATCAAATTAATTTCATAAAATAATATCCATAAGCAAAATTCCCCTTTATTACAAACTAGAATTTACATAAATTAAAAGTGGTCGAGCACCACTAACTACAACCCCGAATTCTAATCCTAGGATCAATGGAAGTTAATTTTGAGTGAGATACTCTTTGTCTTCAACTCCTCATCCTTATCTCTTTGTGCTCATTGGATTCATCATATCAAATGAAAAAGAAAACTCTTTCCCCAAAGGGGAGGTTATTCTTTTATTTTGGGTACTATAATTATCCAAATTTTGGGTACTATAGTTATCCAAATTTAGACTAGAGTTCATTGTCCTAGCAAACCACCTAAAGTGTGTGAAGTAGGATATGTGGGTTGGGTATATCCTAAGTTAGGCAATCTATTGAAGTTATCTAGTGTTCGGGTTTGTTATAGGTTGAAGGAAAACTTTATGTTTGAGTTTAAATATTAATATATTAAAGCTTAGTTTAAGTATATTTTAATGGTTAAATGGTTACTACCTTTGTTGCTCAACAAGGCCGTGAAGTTTATTTTTACCTTCATTGGGGCTACTTTAATACCCTTGTTGGGTTACCCAAATAACAAGTGTTGATTAAGTTGGTTTAGCTGGTTGAAGATTAAAGGTTAATAAAATTAAAATTAATGTGGAGATTGATGGTTTCAATAATTAAACAAACTTTTTTTGGAATTTTGTGTGAATTATTGAATTTTTGGAAATTTTAGGATTATATAATTACATTAATTAAGGGGTCAAAAGTTGACTTTTATAATTTTAAAAACTTTAGTATTTTTCTTAAATATTAGATCTTAGGTTGAGTAATTAGACTTTAAGTTTGCTCAATTTGAAATTTTCTAACATTAAGTTATATTTTTTGAAGTTTTAACCTAAGTTGAATTACGATTGACCTGAAAGTTAACTTTTTTATTTTGACTTGATTTTTGAGTTTTTATATTTTTATAAAATACTAGATTTTAATTAGAGCTAAGCGGCTTTGAGTTTGATTAAAATATATTTTTCTAGAATTATTTGTGATTTTTCAAAGTTAGGATATTTTTGAGATTTTTAAAATTATTTATTTAGAGGGGATTTTTAGATTTTGATCGAAATCCTTCCCAAACTCTTTAAAATCACCCACAAATGTCATAAATGACCTACGTGGATGTGTTTTAAAGTGTCTTCAAATATTTGGGAATTTTAAAATATTTTAATTAATTATTTTAATTAAATATAAATTTTCTTAAAAATTAAATTAATATTAAATTAAAGGTCGAATTATAGTGCTTTTATTTTTTTGTAGATTAGGGGTTTCATTATGAGTAATTAGAGACCTTATGTGAATTTTAAAGATTTTATATGAATTGATTATGAATTAGTTAAAGAAAGAGGTTAATTCTAGGAAGGGGTTTTGGGATTCCTGAATGGTGGACCAAATGGTCACCAATTTTAGTTAAACTTGGGCCATAACTTCACCTGATAATAAAGCCCAAGAATACTAAATTTGGGCCCAAGTTGACTCCCCTAAGGTTTTTAACCAAACCACCAAAGGTAACCACTAGGTTACCTTAAAAATTCCTAATTCACTAACTAGGGCAAGGGAGGAGGTGTAATTAATGGCTCTAAACTGCATATGAAGCATGATCAATGCACAAACAATCAAATCATATATCTCATTAGATATGTGTATGTGTTGATTTGAAATTAAGGGTCAAACCAGGATCCTTAAGCTCAAATCAACTCAAAATAGCCTTTAATCAATTCAAACAGGTGGGAGAAATTTTGGGCTTGTGTTTGACAATCTTAAGATTAATCTCTCAAAGTTCTAAGCCATGGAGACACATAATTTAATCATAAATGGTAAAATACAATGAATGTTATTACTTGAATTGAGATAAACACATGTTAAATTATGGCTGTGGACCATAAAGCTTTGATAGGTTTCCTCAAGACCTTTCCAATGAGCTTAAGATCACCTAAATTGGCTAAGTGTGTGAGGAGACATGATTTTTCAAAGTCTCCCTAAATTTCTTGAATTTTTTAAATATGGAAGAACACTCACCCCAAACCATCCCGTACAATCTAAAATCATATAGTATAATTAGTTTTAAAAAGTTAGAAGTTTTTACACACACCCAGTGTGTGTGCACCATTACCCAATTTCAATCACACTCTCTAAAACTAAAGAAAAGTATAAAAAGTATAGACTTCACATAAAATTAATCCTAATCTAATCTGTCTTGAAGTCTTCAACTGTTTGGATTATAATTTCCCTGAAACATTAGTACACACAAATAACAAAAGTAATATTTCCAATATATGTTATGAGAAAGAATAATTAATATAATAATATTTTAAAATCTTCAAAAAGACACATGATATAAAAATTAAGTTACAACAATCTTCCACTTTTTTAATGATGCAAAACAATTATTATTTGAGTTAACATTTCAATCAATTTTCTCCTTTGCTCCCCTTAAATGATTGACCAATTAAAAAATAAGGGATTCCCATGAAGATTAATAATAATAAACCCAAAAAAAATAAAAGGCACAAAATAAAAAATAATTCGAACAAAAATATGAACACAAATGAATATTCAAACATTCGAACAACAATCACACATGCATTCAAAACATACACATGCACGCACAAAAATCATCAAATAATAATTATCAATAAATCAAACAACATTATAACTCCCCTTTTTGACAACAACAAAAAGGGAAATATAACTTGAAATGAGAGGTTTCAATAGTTAAAACAAAAGAGTTTAAATCAATTACAAATACAATATTAATTTCATAATACTAAAAAAGAAAATTTTCAAATTTTAAATCAAAGAACAACTACGATAAGAAAAGTCAATCAAAGTCATTATTTATGCTAGACAATTCAAATAAACATGATTATTACAAAAATGATTAAATAAAGATTAGTTAACGTCAAATTCAATATGGAATATGATTGTTAATTTGTTGGATTTGGATTAGAGATTAAATGATAATGGAAAGAACACAATAATAATAAAAAAATTTCAATTGGTGACAATGCATCTTTTTAAAAATTTGTGACACACTTTGTGCATCTTTTCTATTTGTGTTAATTTTGTGCCTCTTTTAACTTTGCAAACCATTGAGCATTTTTTATATTTTTGTTCACATTATGCTTTTTTTATTTATTCTTTGGGTCTTTCCAAAATTAATATTCTAAATTCAAATTTGACTAATAAAAAAAATAAACATATTGAAAAAGAAATTAAAAAAAGACATCAATCTTATAACAATTATATTTTAGATATGTTTATCTAAAATAACATGAAATTGATCTCTTTATCTAAATCTTGTTATAATTTTAATTTAAAATTTTAAAAGGTTTGATTTCATAAAAAATTTAATTTGTAGAGAAAATTTATAGCCCATTTCAACAATCAATTTCAAAAAGTTTATCTCATTAGAGATACAAACATTTTAAGAAGTAAGAATTAAAACATGTCATTAAAACATAGCACTTTCATTGATACCATAACAGATCACATGCATCCATTTCCAATGATACCAATCATAACAACACTTAACATCATCACATAGAAACTAAACAACATGTAAAAAAAACTATAGTCATAGAAGAAAAACCATCATAACAATAAACACATAAGCTCAATAGAAAGAATAACAATGAAGTGCATCTAGAAATTGGAGGGGCCCTAATTTGGATGAGGTGGTGGGTTAAATATTGAAAAATAACTATTCATCATAGCTACATTCATGTTCATTGTGTCAAATTGACCACAAATCCAACCCATGCGTTCATTGTAACGAGTATCCTACTAAGTCAAGTGATTCTCAATTTGAACAAAATGTTGATCAAAATGAGTCTCTAATCTATCAAAGCACTTGACCATTTCTTGGTAGAAGTTTTGGTCAGATCCAGGTGCAGGGTTTAGAGTAGGTGTAGGAGCTCCCCCTTCTCCCTCAGAATCATCACTATCAGAATTCTGATCTCTCCCAAAACGTGCTCGAAAAGAGGCATTAGTGAAGTAGATTTGTAGTTCAATGGGAGTATCATGATGAATCAGATTGTACTTCTTATAAAGAATGTAGGTAATTAGATGTCCTAAAGCCACATTTTTTTCCTCTTATGGTGTGGAAGTTCAATTTTAGAAAATATAGGTGGTCCATAATGAGTTTGGCTTCATAAAAGGGCTTTTCAGTCATAATTAGATAGGTGACTCTGGATAAAATTGGAGTCATATTTATTCGTGTTGAGTCTAGTAATTAGGTTGTTAAGCCTAAGTGAATGTCCGAAGGCTACCAAGAGGGGGGGTGAATTGGTAGTTTAAAAAAAATTTAAGCCCTCTTTTAAAATTATGTTGAACCGAAATAAAAATATTTCTTTTAGATTTTTATAGAAAATATTTTTCAACCACAGAGTTTTTAAAACTAAAATTAAAATGCGAAAACGTAAAAACAGTAAAGTAAATGACACCAGATTTATAGTGGTTCGGTCTAAAACTAGACCTACATCCACTCCCCAGAGGCACCCTCTGAGTATTGCACTAATACCAATAGTGACTCTCCTTTTGCACTCTCAGCAAGGCGGAGAAGCCTTTACAACACACTCTTTTCACCACTCCCCGGTGCGGCAGAGAACCGTCATCCTTTTACACAATCCCCAGTGTAGGCAGAGAACCGTCCGTTCTTTCACACAATCCACAGTATTGGCAGAGAACCGTCCGTCCTTTCACACTCTCCTAGTATGGGAAGAGAACCCTTCGGCTGTTCACACTCTCCAAGTGTAGGCAGAGAACCCTTCGGCTGTTCACACTCTCCAAGTGTCGGCAGAGAACCAGATTTTCTTGACAGATCTTCTCACAAGAATCTAGAAGGAAAAGGGAAAAGAGTGAAGTAATCCCAATTCACAAGTAGAGACTCTTACCTTTGAAATCAAAGTGAAGCCTTCTCGCTCCAATGGTAGGAATCCTCCCTTGAATGCTCTCTTCCACTCTCTCCTTGGCTATTCTCTCAAGAGGCACGAAGATCAAATGACAAAAAGATTGGGTGGCAGTCTAATTTGGACTATTTATACAAAAGATAAGAAAAACTGCCCAAATACTGCGAGTATTCAATTATGTACGCAGTGGATCGTCCCAAACGATCGTGGATCGTCCTGGACGATTTTACTTAAATGATTTGAAACGACCCCATTTGTATATGTGTACGAAAATGACTTCGAACAGCTGATCGTCCTGTACGAACTAGGTTCGTCCAGTACCAACGGTTAATACTAGGTCGGTTCTAGAAACTGCTGAAAACCGTTCTAAGTCGGTTAATCATTTGGACGAAAATATATTTGTCTGGACAAAAATTTTACAGAGGACTGATCATCCTGGACGATTATTTATTTCGTCTGGACGAAAATTTTCTAGAGGACCAATCGCCATTGACGATAATTTAATTTCGTCTGGACAAAAATTTTCCAGAGACCAGATCATCCTGGATGATTATTAATTTCGTCTGGACGAAAATTTTCTAGAGGACCAATCGCCATTGACTATAATTTAATTTCGTCTGTGCGAAAATTTTACAGAGAACCAATCGTCCTAGACGATTATAAAATTCGTCCTGGACGAATAGGACTTAGAAAAATTTTTAAGCAAGTTCCTATTCGTTCCATGTGCTCAATAGAAGATAACTGTCTGATCGTCCTGTACGAACGGATATCGTCAAGTACGATCAGTATAAATTTTTTATGATCTCCTTATGTGTGTGTATGTTTTTATTCACTCAATTATAATCACTCACTTTTAATTTAATTTCAAAGAAATGCAAACTTCAAATTTTACAAAGTAGCTCATTCTGAATTTGATTTGAAGTCTTTGTAGTCTGGAGTTCATTTTTCCTGAAATGTTAGTACACACAAGAGCAAATACAAATCTTCTAAAATTATTAGGAGATAACTACACATTTGAACAATAATGTTTGGAATCATCAAAACTACATAAGTTGCAAAAATGTAAAGCATGCAAATATCAACTATTTTAACAATCTCCCCCTTTTTGATGATGGCAAAATAATTATTATTTGTATGGTTTCAATTTTAACAAATCTCCTAAACTCCCCCTGAATTGATGAATACATGAAAATAAGGAGGCATTTTGAAACAAAGAACAATATTTTTGTTTTTCAAAATTTTTTTTAACAAAATTAAAATGCAAACAAAATAATTAAAACAAAACAAAACATACAAACACAATAATAAAATAACACAAAACATACAAACACAATAATAATAACAAAAAAATACAAACAAAATAATTTCTCCCCCTTTTTGACAACAACAAAAAGTGAAGAAGAAATAGACTAGAAATGTAAGTAATGATATGAAATTCATTTGAAAATTTAATCTAAATGGTGATTGACATAAGGTATGCAATCTAAAACTAATAACATTAGGTAAATCATAGAAATTCATAGAATTTAAGAAGTGATATAACATTGTAAGTAAGAAGAATTTGTCAAAAACATGATTCAATTTAGACATTTGAATATAGAAAATCATTACAAGAGAGATGAATAAAAATTCTATATTTCAAAGTTCAATAGAATATAAATGAACTTAAGATCAATTTGAATTAAGAGATTGAAAGAATTTGGATTGAAGAGAATTACCACAAGTGGCGCTTTGCGCATCTTTTTCAAATTTTTGGCACATTTTTGTGCATCTTTTGACATTGGGCTAATTTTGTGCCCCTTTTACATATTTGCGAATATTTGCGCATTCCTTTTGATTTTTGTACTTTTTGTATAATTTTCAAGAGTAATTGAAACCAATTCTTTCCAAGATCAATAATCTAAAATTTCAAATTTTTCTAAGTGCATAAATTTCACTTGAGCAAAGAAATACAAAATAAATAAACTTCTAAATTGCAATAATAATATTAACTTTTATGTAGTCTAAATGAATAGACATGAATTTAAAAATTCTAATTAAAACCAGTTATAAACAAAGTTTAAATTTAGAAAGACTAGATTTTCTAATGTAATTAATCTCAAATCATAATCTAATTTAAGCACAATTAAGATTAAACAAGACTAATGAAATTCATAATATTTAAGCACATTCCAAAAACAAACCAAATTTAAATCAACTACGACATATTTTGATATTAATAAGAAAGATTACATGATCATTTCATAATATCAAAACAACAATAAAAACAACAAACATAACTAAGACAAATACAAAAATAAACACTAACACAACTAAACATTTAGAACAAAACACAAGTACAACAAACACAAATGATTTCATCTCTCATTCTCTATTCTTCTTCTTCTGGAGGAGGAGGAATACCACCAAAAAGGTTGAAGTAGGAGGCCATCAACATAACATTGGTATTAATTTCATGTACTTCATTTCTAATGCTACCAATGTCCTGTTGTTGTTGCATAAGTTGAGCATCAAGTTGATCAAATCTTTGATCAACATGAGTCTCAAGTCTATCAAATTTTTCAATCAGATTCTGATAATCTGACTGAGGTGCAGAAGTTTGCTCTCCTTCTTCTTCTTCTTCTGAAGAACTGGCATGTGCTTTTCCTTTTTCCTCCTTGAAAAGCAATCTGAAGGAAGCATCATTATAGTATACTGGTTCTTCGTATTCTTCATCAGGATGCACTAAGTTGTATTTCTTTTCCAAAATGTATGTAACTAAGTGTCCTAATGAGATGTTCCTTTTTCTCTTCTATTCTGCATGTCCTATTTCTGAAAGCCCATAGAGATGATCTATGATAAGTTGGGCTTCGTCTACAGGATGACATTCTATAATCAAAAAGGTTAGAACAGAAAGGAGAGGGGTAATATTAATCCTATCACCAGCTTTAGGAATGATTGAAGATCGAAGGATATGCTGGATGATTCGGGCATTTTTTATCATACCGGAGACTCTAGCGACATGATAGTTAAGACTAGTTTGTCTAATTACCCTATTGACATCATACCATTTGAAAGTGGTTTCTGTCATTAGAGTGTAGGCTCTATATCCTTCAGTTCTTAAGTTCAAAAAGGCACCAATGTCGTGCTTGGTGATTTCAACTTTTTGCTTGAAAACATAAGAACTTATAGAGTGGTCGGAATTAAAACTCATGTTGGCTAGGAAATAGTGAAAGGTTTGTTTGTTGTAAAAGTGGACGAGAGAAAGAATGAATTGAAACTGGGTAGAGGCAAAAAGGTGCATTACCTTAAAGTGTATCTCGCTTTGAATTAAAATGCGAGAGGGAGTTATTTTGGCAGAGGCAAAACGAGGAAAGGATTCCTCATTTGCTTTTGACAAGAAGTTTTCAGAGGCATTCCTGTGGGGTTTCTTTGCCAACACCTTTTGTCTCTTGCTTGAGGAGGCCATTGTCGATTTGAAGTCGAAAGGGATTGAAAGTGAAGTTTGGAAGTGTGATTGTTAAGTTAGAAAGCCTTCATATTTAAAGAAAACGATACGTTCGTCCTGGACGAAAATCATCGTTCGTCTGGACGAAAATATTTCGTACAGATGATCAAATTCGTCCAAAATGTAACGGCTTTTCGTAATCAACATAATTTACGATGCGTCCCTTCGTACAAACTTTTGACTTGACCGATCGTACAGACAAAAAAATTTTGTACAGACGATCAAAATTTAATTCGTTTTAATGTCAGTTGAAAACCATCCCCTACAATGAAACGACGTCTGTTCGTCTGGACGAACAAAATTCGTACTGACGAATTTCACATTTAAAACTGCCTTATCCACTCAACCGCTGCATTCAATCGTCCCGACGTTTGAGAGAAAAAAAAAATTTCGTCCTGGACGATTATAATATCGTACAGACGAACTTCATTAAAACTGCTCTCAAAACGGTTAAAATTCGCGTAAACTGAATTTTCCACACATCGTCCAATACGAAAATAATTCGTCCCGGACGATTTCTACCAAATTTTTAATTTTTGAATTTTAATTGAAGAAAATCAAACAAAACATTTAAAACACAGAAAACAAAGACAAACCATAGACTCTAAAATAAACTCATTCAAAACACTAAAAAATCACAAAAATCAAAACAAAAATCAAAGACAAATAACTAAGAAAACATAAATATCAATGTTGCAAAAACATTTTTATTTAAGCATTCAAATCAATAACACCAAGCCTTGTTCTTAATGTACTGAAGGTATCAAAGGCTAAATGTTTTGTAAAAATATCTGCAAGTTGATTTTCAGTTGAAACATGTGTGAGTTCAATTTCTCCCTTGGATACATGATCCCTTATGAAATGATGCCTTATATCAATGTGTTTGGTTCTAGAATGTTGAATAGGATTTTTGGAAATGCAAATAGCACTAGTATTGTCACAATAAATTGGAATAGTGCGTATAGTTAATCCTAAATAAATCAACTGTTGTTTTAACCAAAGTACTTGTGCCACACAACTTCCTAATGCAATGTATTCTGCTTTTGCAGTAGATAGGGCTACTGAATTTTGTTTTCTACTGGACCAAGAAACTAATGAATTTCCAATGAATTGACAATTTCCAGAAGTGCTTTTCCTATCCACTCTACAGCCTGCAAAGTCAGAATCTGAATAACCAACAATTTCAAATGAAGAACTAAACTTAGGATACCAAATTCCTAAGTTTTGAGTTCCTAGCAAGTATCTTAAAATTCTTTTCACTGCTGTCAAATGTGATTCTTTTGGATCTGATTGAAATCTAGCACATAAGCAAACACTGAACATTATATCTGGTCGGCTAGCAGTCAAGTAAAGCAAAGATCCAATAATCCCTCTATATTTCTTTTGATCAACAAATTTTCCCTTAAGGTCATTATCCAATTGAACTGAGGAACTCATTGGTGTACTAACAGGTTTAGCATTATCCATTTCATATTTCTTGAGGATGTTCTTAATATATTTATATTGACTAAGAAATGTCCCTTCCTCAAGTTGCTTGATGCTAAAACCTAGAAAGTAATTTAAATCTCCTATTAGACTCATTTCAAATTCACTACTCATTGTATTAGAAAAATCATCACAAAGATTTTTATTTGAAGATCCAAAGATGATATCATCCACATAAATTTGAACATTGAGTATTTCCTTTCCAAATTTCTTTAAGAAGAGAGTTATATCCACACTTCCTTTTTCAAAAGATCTTTCAAGTAGGAAGGTGCTCAATCTCTCATACCAAGCCCTAGGTGCCTGTTTTAATCCATATAATGCCTTCTTTAATTTAAACACATGATTTGGGTATTTTGAATTTTGAAATCCTGGAGGTTGTTCTACAAAAACATCTTCTTCAATAACCCCATTCAAAAAGATACTTTTGACATCCATTTGAAATAATTTAAAACCTTTAAAACAGGCAAAGACAAGTAAAACCCTAATTGCTTCAAGTCTTGCAACAGGGGCAAAGGTCTCCTCAAAATCAATTCCTTCAATTTGATTATACCCCTTAGCAACTAATCTAGCCTTATTTCTAATGACTACTCCCGAGTCATTCATTTTATTTTTGAACACCCACTTGGTTCCAATAATACTTTGATCTTTTACAAATTGATTTAACTCTTCTTGCATGGCCAATATCCAAAATTCATCAGAAAGTGCTTGATCAATATTAGTGGGTTCTATTGTTGAAATGAAGGCTGAATGATTGACTTCCTTATTTAATCCACGCCTAGTTCTAACACCCTCACTAGGTTCACCTATAATTAATTCTCTTGGGTGGTTTTTAGAAAATCTCAAATCTCTAGGCAAAGGATTTTCTCTTTCCAAATTTTCTTCCACATTTTCTTTCAAATTTAATCTATCAATCTTTTAGGAGTTTTCCTCACTCTCTTCTTCAACAATATTTGGCTCTTCCAAATTTCAAGATTCATCAAATACAACATGTGTGGTTTCTTCAATGACTAAAGTTCTTTTATTGAATACTCTATAAGATTTTTCAACACTTGAATATCCAACAAAAATTCTTTCATCTGATTTTGGATCAAATTTTCCTAAGGCATATTTTCCATTATTATGTATGAACACCTTGCAACTAAAAACATGCAAATGTGACAAGTTAGTTGTTTTACCTTTTAGCAACTCATAGGGTATTTTATTTAATTTTGATCTCACATTCACCCTATTCAGAACATAGCATGCAGTGCTAACCGCCTTAGCCCAAAAATATCTAGGAAGTGAGTATTCTGCCAACATTGCTCGGGTGGCTTGGCTTCTATTAATATTCTGTTTTTTTAACTACCCCGTTTTGTTGAGGGGTTCTAGGTGCAGAAAAATTGTAATCAATCCCTTTTTCTTTACAAAAATTTTCAAATCTTTCATTTTCAAATTCTCCTCCTTGATCACTTTGTAAAGAGATTATTTCACATCCTAGTTTTTTTTGAATCTAAGTTGAAAAATTTCTGAATTCCTCAAATGATTCACTTTTATGAAAAAGAAATCTAACCCATGTGAATCTTGAGAAATCATCCACTATAACAAATTCATATACCTTCCCTCCTAGACTTACAGTTCCTACTGGTCCAAAAAGATCCATGTGAAGAATTTCCCAAGGTTTACTGGTCCTAAGATCCTTATTGGACTTAAAAGAGGACTTCACTTATTTTCCTAATTGACATGCATCACAAAGGTGGTCCTTAGTAAAGTCTAGTTTTGGTATACCTCTCACTATGTTCTTTTGGGTAATTCTCCTAAGGTTTTTCATACTAGAATGACAAAGTCTCCTATGCCAAAGCCATGATTCATCAGAAACAGTTTTTAAACAAAAAGCAGTAGGAGATAGAATAGAATTCAAATCTAGCATATAAACATTGTTAACCCTTTTTTCCATTTAAGACTTCTTTTCCATTTAGGCTTAATATGCAGCTAGTAGGTAAAAATTTCACATTATAGCCCTTATCACATAGCTGACTTATACTTAACAGATTATGTTTTAAGCCTTCAACCAATAACACATTATCTATGAAAAAGTTTTTGAAATTTCCAATCATACCTGATCCAACCACTTTCTTTGTGGTATTATCTCCAAGTGTAACCTTGCCTCCATTCCTGACTTCTAGCGTTATGAATTGTGCAGTATCTCCAGTCATATGCTTTGAACATCTGCTGTCCATGTACCATATGCTCCCACGAGGTCTTGTGTGAGAACAACCCTGCAAAATTCTCAAATGTTAGACCTGGGAACCCAAACAAGTTTGGGTTCACCTTTTAGTAATTTATAATCAGATGCATGTATGATATGTCTAGGTTTATGCATCTTAGGTCTCCACACCAAATTAGATTTCATCTTCAAAGTACAGGTGTGAGATATATGTCCCAAAAATCCACAATTATTACATTTAACTTTAGGAAAAGTATTCCTAAGTTTTCTTCCATTTGCTTATCTTCTAAGGGATTCCATATATTTAGGATTTCTAAAATCTTCAATTTTGGGGGGTATCCTATTATCCTCAAGAGCTCTTATTGTCAATTTATAAAATGAATTCATTTCTTCCAAGAGTCTATTTATATAATTGATTCGATATGTTTTCCTCTCAGATTCATCCTTAAATTTTTTAAAATATTTTTCAAGATCAGCATAGGATGATTTTAGATTTTTAAAATTCTTATTGAAGTCATCATATTCATCAAGTAGTTTCATGTGGTTATCATCTATTAATGCATGATCTTTCCTAAGGATTTCATGTTCCTTCTTGAGCTCTTCCAATTCTAAACTTAAACTAGCATGCATCTTTTTCATTTTCCTATATGCATCATGCATGTGTTCAGAAACTTCAAACAATTCATCATAGGTTAAGTCACATACCTCTTCTTGATCTGATTGTTCAACATTATCTGCCATCAAACAAAGGTTGGTGACTTCTTCTTATTTTTCCGTCTCAGATGAGTTTGAAGCTGAGTCCGCCCAGAAAGTTCTTTGAAACTTCTTTTTGCCCTTCTTTACCATATGTTTCTCCTCCACCCTCTCCTTACCAGGAGTGGCTTTGAGTTTTGGGCAATCAATCTTGATATGACCTTCTTTCCTGCATTCATAACAAATCACTTCATTAGAAACCTTGCCATTTCTGTTAAACTTACCTCTATTTCATTGCTGGCGTCTCTTCTGCTTCCTCTTTAAAAAGCTTCTGAATTGTCTAGTCATCAGTGCAATATCATCTTCATCCTCAGGTTGTGAGTGTTCACTCTCTGACTCTTCCACTTTTAGTGCAATATTCTTCTCCTTTCGTGGTTCACCTGCATCAATCTTTCTTTGACTTACTCCTTGCTCATAAGCAATGAGTGAACCAAGAAGATTGTCAATAGAATATATGTTTAGATCTTTAGACTCTGTAATTGCAGTAATTTTAGCATCATAAGCAGTAGGTAAACATCGAAGAATTTTATTGACCATTTCAGCATTAGTTAATTCTCTACCAAGTGCATGCAAAGAAGTGACAATTTGTGTGAATCTTGTGTACATGTCAGAAATAGATTCATTAGGTTTCATGCGAAACAATTCATAGTCATGTAACAAGATATTGAGTCTTGATTGCTTAACTTCATTTATCCCTTCATAAGTTATACAAAGTCTATCCCATATGTCATTTCCATTTTTGCAAGTGGAAACCCGCATGTAGTCTTCAGATTTTAAAGCACAAAAGAAACTATTTAAACATTTGGCATTTAATTGTGCTAAGTCACGTTCTTCTATAGTCCATTCTGCAAAAGGTGTTTCTACCCTAACTCCATCAACTAATCTAGTTGGTTTTGTGTAACCTTCCTGGACTAGTATCCACATGCGATAATCAAGTGACTGTAAGAAGTAGACATGCGTGTTTTCCAAAAATCAAAAGAAATATTGTCAAACAGTGGAGGTCTAGTGACAGAGTAACCCTCAGGTGTGTTTCAGTTTCCGAAAGTAGCCATCTATGTTAATCAAAAAGTTGTTCAAACATATGATTTTGAAACGAAGCTCTGATACCACTTGTTGAGTCTAGTAATTAGGTTGTTAAGCCTAAGTGAATGTCCCAAGGCTACCAAGAGGGGGGGGGGGTGAATTGGTAGTTTAAAAAAAATTTATGCCCTCTTTTAAAATTATGTTGAACCGAAATAAAAATATTTCTTTTAGATTTTTATAGAAAATATTTTTCAACCACAGAGTTTTTAAAACTGAAATTAAAATGCGGAAACGTAAAAACAGTAAAGTAAATGACACCAGATTTATAGTGGTTTGGTCTAAAACCAGACCTACATCCACTCCCTAGAGGCACCCTCTGAGTATTGCACTAATACCAATAGTGACTCTCCTTTTGCACCCTCAGCAAGGCGGAGAAGCCTTTACAACACACTCTTTTCACCACTCTCCGGTGCGGCAGAGAACCGTCGTCTTTTTACACAATCCCCAGTGTAGGCAGAGAACCGTCCGTCCTTTCACACAATCCACAGTGTTGGCAGAGAACCGTCCGTCCTTTCACACTCTCCTAGTGTGGGCAGAGAACCCTTCGGCTGTTCACACTCTCCAAGTGTAGCCAGAGAACCCTTCGGCTGTTCACACTCTCCAAGTGTCGGTAGAGAACCGGATTTCCTTGACAGATCTTCTCACAAGAATCTAGAAGGAAGAGGGAAAAGAGTGAAGTAATCCCAATTCACAAGTAGAGACTCTTACCTTTGAAATCAAAGTGAAGCCTTCTCGCTCCAATGGTAGGAATCCTCCCTTGAATGCTCTCTTCCACTCTCTCCTTGGCTATTCTCTCAAGAGGCACGAAGATCAAATGACAAAAAGATTGGGTGGCAGTCTAATTTGGACTATTTATACAGAATACAAGAAAAACCGCCCAAATACTGCGAGTATTCAATTCTGTACGCAGTGGATCATCCCGTACGATCGTGGATCGTCCTGAACGATTTTACTTAAACGATTTGAAACGACCCCATTTGTATATGTGTATGAAAATGACTTCATACAGCTGATCGTCCTGTACGAACTAGGTTCGTCCAGTACGAACGGTTAATACTAGGTCGGTTCTAGAAAATGCTGAAAAACCGTTCTAAGTCGGTTAATCGTTTGGACGAAAATATATTCGTTTGGACGAAAATTTTACAGAGGACTGATCGCCCTGGACGATTATTTATTTCGTCTGAACGAAAATTTTCCAGAGGACCAATCGCCATTGACGATAATTTAATTTTGTCTGGACGAAAATTTTCCAGAGACTAGATCATCTTGGACGATTATTAATTTCGTCTGGACGAAAATTTTCCAGAGGACCAATCGCCATTGACTATAATTTAATTTCGTCTGTACGAAAATTTTACAGAGAACCAATCGTCCTGGACGATTATAAAATTCGTTTTGGACGATTATAAAATTCGTCCTGGACGAATAGGACTTAGAAAAAATTTTAAGCAAGTTCCTATCCGTTTCATGTGCTCAATAGGAGATAACTGTCTGATCGTCCTGTACGAACGGATATCGTCCAGTACGATAAGTATAAATTTTTTATGATCTCCTTATGTGTGTGTATATTTTTATTCACTCAATTACAATCACTCCCTTTTCAATTTAATTTCAAAGAAATGCAAACTTTAAATTTTACAAAGTATCTCATTCTGAATTTGATTTGAAGTCTTTGTAGTCTGGAGTTCGTTTTTCCTGAAATGTTAGTACACACAAGAGCAAATACAAATCTTCTAAAATTGTTAGGAGATAACTACACATTTGAACAATAATGTTTGGAATCATCAAAACTACATAAGTTGCAAAAATGTAAAGCATGAAAATAGCAACTATTTTAACAATTCGATCACCAGTTTTGGGAATAATCGAAGTTCTTAAAACATGCTAGATGAACCAGGCATTTTGATTCAAAGTATAAACTAAAGCAAAATGACTAACTTGGGAGACATCTCTAAGAACTTTATTAATTTTAGACCACTCAAAGTTAGCTCTAGAGGTCAAAGTTTGGGCTGGAATCCCCTGAGTTCTCAGATGAAGAAACTTGTATAAATCTTCCTTGGTTATTTATTCATGTTGTTTCTACCCATAAGAGGTTATCCTAGAGTGGTCCTCATTAACTCTCATATTGGCCAAGAAGTATTGGAAAGTTTCTTTATGGTAGGCATAAATGAGAGTGAGAATGAAAATTAGTTGAGTCGAAGCAAACAAAGGCATGACAAAAAAGTGAAGATCACACTGAATGAGAAGTCTAGAGGGGGTGATCTTGGCAGTAATATTCCTAAAATAGGCATCCTCATTCTTCTTAAATAAGAAGTTGTCATCCCCACCACTTTTAGAAGAAGATTCTTTAGAACCACTAAGACATTTGCTAGAACTAGCCATTTCTAAGATGAGGGCTCTAAAGGGTTTTGAAATAGATATGAAAGTAAATGAAAATGATTTCAAAGACCCTTATATTTAAAGAAAAAATGAACAATCGTATCGTACAAAATTTGGATTGTATGTATGATTATAAAATTGTACTATACAAAAATATTTTCATGAGTTGGAATGGAGATGGAAAAAAATTAAATGACTTTTTGTAAAATGTCATTTTTGAGGCGTCCTTTCGTACAAGCTTTTTAATCACATGATCATACAAAGAAACAGGTATTCATCTGGAATGATTAGAATATTAAATATTATTTTACAGGAGATTAGGTTTGTCCCCCATAAAAATTGACATCTGGATTATATAGAAAAAAATTATTTCATACGTACGATCAGTAATAAATAACTAACATTTTTTAGAAAGCCATCCCCACGCGTACAAACGAAACTATGCAAATCGTATAGTATGATGACATCATCGTATATTATGAAACCTATAAAAAATTAAGTTTTGCGTGCTCAACTCCAAAAACTATCATATATATATACTACATAATTTGTATAAGATGAAAGAATATTCATACAGTATGAATATAACACTTAGAAAGTAATACATGACAATTAAAAAATATTATCAAAATTAATCATTTCACATCAAGTGACATGCCGCCAGTCTAAAAAAAATAAAAAAATATATAAAACATAATATACACAAATAAATAAAAAAATAAACAGAGATAAACTAAATAGACACATATATACAACACATCAAGTTTGTAGAATTTTTAATTTAAGCATTTAGATAAATCACACCTAATGTGGATGTTAGGGTGCTAAAAGTGTCAAAGGCTAGTGGTTTTGTGAAAATATCTGCAAGTTAATTTTCTGTAGTAACATGATTCAATTCAATCTCTCCCTTAGCTACATAATCTCTATTGAAGTGATGTCTTATGTATATATGCTTGATCCTAGAATGTTGAATAGGAATTGTTTAAATGCCAATTTCATTAGTATTATCATAAAAGATTGTAATTATGCCAATTAAAAATTCTAAATCAATCAACTACAATTTTAACTAAAGAACTTGTGCCATACTACTACCCAAGGCAATATATGCTACTTCAATAGTAGATAGAGCTACTAAATTCTATTTCCTATTAGAGCAAGAAACTAAAAAGTTTCTTATGAATTATTAAGTTTCAGATGTACTTTTTCGATCAATCCAACAACTTGCAAAGTTTGAATCAGAATATCATATAATTTAGAATGAAAAGCTTTCCTTAGGATACCAAATCCCTAAATTTTAAATTCCCAAAAGATATCTTAAAATACTTTTTACTGCTGTCAAATATGATTCTTTTGGATCAGGTTGAAATCTAACACACAAATAAACATTGAATATTATATCTAGTCTGTTCGTAGTCAAGTAAAATAATGATCCAATTATACCTCTAAATTCTTTTGATCAACATATTTTCTTTTAGGGTCCTTATCAAACTTTTTTGAAAACTTCATTAATGTAGTTATTGGTTTAACATTATCCATTTTATATTTCTTAAGGATGTCCTTAATATACTTTGACTGACTAAGAAAAGTTCCTTCCTCATTTTGCTTAATGCTAAAACTAAGAAAATAACTCAAATCTCCAATCGAACTCATCTCAAATTTATTTCTCATTATCATAAAGATTATCTTGAATCATGTATCAAAATATTCAATCTAGATTGTTTTACCTAGTTAGTCCCTTTATATGTGATATAAAGATTATCTTGAATTTCTTTTCCACTTTTACAGGTAGAGACACACATATAATCTTTAGATTTAAGAGCATAGAAAAATTGTTCAAACATTTAACATTTAACTGAGCTAATTCTTTTTCTTCTAAAGTCCAGTTAGCAAATGGTGTTTCAATTCAATGCCATATACAAGTCTAGTTGGTCTAGTGTATCCTTCCTATACTAAGATCCACATGTAATTTTCAAGCGATTGAAAAAAAGTAGGCATGCGTATTTTCCAAAAATCAAAAGGGATGTTATTAAAAAATGGGGGTCTAATGATCAAATATCCTTCAGGTGTGTTACAATTTCTAAAAGTAGCCATGATCATTTTTTAAAAGTTGTTTAAACCATAATTTTTAAAAGTTAGATCTGATACCACTTGAAAGTCTGTATATGTTGTTAAACCTATTAAAATTATTCCAATGCTAACCAAGAGGGGGGGGGAGGGATGTGAATTGGTTACTTTAAAAACCTCTTGGAAATTTATGAAAATTATTTTATACTTTTTTTATAAGGAAAAAATTTTCAAATAAAAACTTTTCAACCACAGAAATATAAAGGGCAAGAAAATAAAATTTTGGTAAAATAAAAAAATCACATAAAATTTATAGTTGTTCGGTCCAACTAGACCTACGTCCACTCCCTGAACTCCCTCTTCAAGTATTATACAATTACCAAAGTGACCCTCATTTTGCTCCCATAACAAGGTACAAAAGCCCTTTTAATTACCCTCTCTTTCATCAATCCTCGGTGTGGCATAGTACAGTCATCCTTTCACACCCTCAAAGTGTCGGAAGAGAATCGTTGTCCTTTCACACTCTCCAAGTGTTAGCAGAGAACTAGCATCCTTTCAGACTCTCCAAGTATTGGCAGAGAACTGGCAACCTTTCACACTCTCCAAGTTTCAGTAGTGAACTGATGCCCTTTCACACCCTCATGGTGTTTGTTGCGGATCTATGTCTTATGATTTTGATGATAGCAAACATTCTTTTTTCTCTACAACTGCCTTATGTACTGACATCTCAGGTTCACACGATCAGACTGCAATTTGGAATCAGCTCAAGATTGGGTAGATTAGGTCTAAGTCAGTTTGTACATTTTTCCCTTTCTTGAATCTATTGTATTTGGTGTGGCTCCTGAGGTTTTGTAACATGAAAGATTTTATGTTGCTCCCTAAAGATTTCTGTTTTTGGTAACATCATCTGGGACGATATTTATATCATCCTGGAAGATCTGTCCAAAAGCAGAAACCCTAATTAGGGCATCCTCATTAAAGCAGTCGTCATTATGCAAAACACATAGTTCTGGATGATTTTGTATCGGCCAGGACGATAGGCTAAATTCAAAAAGAATCTGCCGCCGCCAAATCTACTTAGGAAATTCTTATTTTTGGATATCGGCCTAGTGGATCGGCCTGGACTATAAAATATCGGCCAGGACGATCCAGGACAATTTTTCCAAAATTTCTCTGGCAAATTTGGAAAGCAATTAATGGTGATTTCCTCCGGGCCGATCGCAAGATCATCCGAGACGATTCGACATCGTCCAGCTTCATTTCAGGGCAATATTCAGGACGATTTTTCTCATATTTGAACTAATCGGCCAAGACGATATGTCTATCATCCTGGATGATAAAGTCAGCAGCTTGCATTAATGAGCTCGTTTTTAGCTGTTCTATTTAAGCTATGACAAGACACTTTGTAAGTGTCTTTGGCAGCCATTGTAACTTCGTTCTTGTGGGGGGAACTTGAAGAGAGAGCTTGAAAGGGAGTGAGGAAAGGGTGGAGTTTGAGAGAGGGAGAAGATCCTATGAGGGGGGGGGGGGGGGGGGGGGGGGGGGGGGCTCAAGGGAGTGTGGAGGGGGTTCCACACGGTTGCTCCGGCAAGCTCACACCTGAATACCATCGGATTCAAGACTTGTCTTGAGGGAAGTTCACCAAAGAAGAAGATCTCTTTGGTGTCAAAGGACTCGGCGACTCCGCCGCACCGTGGAAGGTGGAAGTAATTTTGTAAGGGCTTCTCCGCCTAGATGTGGAGCTAAAGGAGAGACACTTGTTTAGTGCAATACTTGGAGGGTGCCTCCAAGGAGTGGACGTAGGTCAAGATTTGACTGAACAACTATAAATCCGGAGTGGACGTAGGTCAATGTGTGACCGAACTTTCTAGTGCCATCAGAGCACTTTCAAGTGGTATCAGAGTCGTATTCATAAAATAAGTTTTTAAAAGCTTTTGAATTTTCGATCCATGACTAATCGTAATGTTGCGGAATGTTATTCAATCACTAGACCTCCTTTATTTGAAAATATGTCATTTGATTTTTGGAAAACTCGCATGCTTATTTTCTTGCAATCGATTGATTTTTGCATGTGGCATATGATTTTAACTGGTTATTCATCACCATCATGTATTATTAATGGAGTTAAAATTTATATTCCTTTTAATCAATGGAACAAGGAAGAACAACTAAATGCTCAAGTGAATGCAAAATCTTTAAATTGCTTTTTTTGTGCTTTAAATTCTGAAGATTTCATGTTAGTATCCATATGCACCACTGGTAAGAAAGTTTGGGATAAACTACACACCATATACGAAGGCAATAGTGAAATGAAGCAATCCAAGTTGAATATGTTAATGCATGATTTTGAACTGTTTTCCATGAAACCTTTTGAAACCATCTTAGACATGTATACCAGGTTTATTCAAATTGTAACATCATTGCAAGCTTTAGGAAAAGAATTTTCAAATTTTGAAAAAGTTAAAAAAATTCTTTGTTGTCTATTGGATAAATTCAATATTAAAGTAGTTGCTATTTGTGAATCAAAAGATTTGAATGATTATTCTATTGATAATTTGATTGGCTCGCTCATTGCCTACGAGCAAGATTTGGGTCAAAGACTTTTGGATGCAGGTGAAATAATTGTTATAAAAGCTGAAGATATAGAAAGAGATAACTTAGTTGGTGATGAATGCAATAACTTGTTAAGCGAATCACAAAGCTCACCAAAGCATAAGCAAAAGTGAAAAAAAGGTAAAAATGGTAAGGATGTTCATATTCCTTCTGACGTTATTTGCTTTCGATGTAGGAAATCTGGACATATGAAAAATCAGTGCCCTAATTTAAAAATTCTTCCTATGAAAGAAAAGGGTAAGGCGAAGCAAAATTTAAAATGGAGAAATAATGAAAGACAAAAAATCTCATGGGCAGATCTGGTTTATGAAGCATCGGACCAAGAGAGGGATAATGGTTAAGAGCCTTTCATATTTTTGTGTTGTGTTTTTATGTTTTTCTATTTTATTTTTGTGTTTTAGTTTTGTTTATTCTTTAAAATTTTTGTTTTCGTGAAAGTTTTTCTCTGATCAACACACACATTTACTTTTCTAAAAATGAAAAATCTATTTCCTATTTTTTCTTGAAATCTTTTGTAAGTTGTGTTTGACTTCTCTAAAACAGTCAAAGGAAGGAAACTCATATTTTTGATTCTAAATCTCTATTTCCTAAAAGGGGTTATCCTACTTTTGACTTAAAATCTTTTTTCATCTTTTAAATTGGATTTTGAAACTAAATTTTTTATCTCATTACATTTTATTTATCGCATAGGGATCTTTTGCAACTTGTTGAATCTAACTCATAATTTTCTTAATCAAGAATTTACTTTATCAATAGGATGGGTTTACTTTTGTTTTTTAAGATTTCAGAAAGGTAGCATATTAAAAAAGATTGGCCAATGATGCCAAAAATAAAAAATGCGCAATGACGCCAAATTGAAAAATATACTCAAAAGTGTATCAAAAATCAAAAGATGTGTAAAGAGCGCCATTCAAATTGACAAGAGGCATAAAATGAGCCCACAAAGTTTAATGCTTACCATTCTTGTACTTCTTAAAAGCTTAAGAAAATCCTTAATACTTTTAATACTTGAGTTTGAAAATATTGATTCTTGATTCAACAATTCGTGCATTAATCTTCTATTAGATATATTTTATGAAAGGAGTTTTGAAAAATTAGTGTTTCTTTTTCTAATTTTTTCCTTGATTTAGATATTGAATTAAAAAGTTTTTGAGCCTTTTTAAAGAACTTGACTTTGGATTATCAAATTCTGAATTTCTAACCTTTTCTAGGCTATGTGTTGTAAAATCTAATTATACTAAGTTTTTGATTAAAACCAAGAGGTAACTTTCTCATTTTAAGAATATTTGTTTTTTCACTAGATCAGGGAACATTTTTGTCTTCTATTCATTTTGTTTTTTGTTTGTGCCTCCTCTCTTTTTGATAATGTCAAAGGGGGAGAACGTACTATTGAATTTGTATTTTTTTCTTTTCAAAAAATTTAAAACCACAAAAATATTTTTTTATCTCCCCTATTTTTTAAAGTGTTATTCTAGTGAGGGGGAGATTAGGAGAAAACGTTCCTTTTTGCAAATTCAAATTGAAATGTTTTTCATCATCAAAAAGGGGGAGATTGTTGCGGATCTATGGCTTATGATTTTGATGATAGCAAACATTCTTTTTTCTCTACAACTGCCTTATGTACTGACATCTCAGGCTCACACGATCAGACTGAAATTTGGAATCAGCTCAAGATTGGGTAGATTAGGTCTGAGTCAGTTTGTACATTTTTCCCTTTCTTGAGTCTATTGTATTTGGTGTGGCTCCTGATATTTTGTAACTTGGATGATTTTCTATTGCTCCCTAAAGATTTCTATTTTTGTTAACATCATCCGGGATGATATTTATATCGTCCTAGATGATCTGTCCAAAAGCAGAAATCCTAATTAGGGCATCCTCATTAAAGCAGCCGTCATTATGCAAAACACATCGTCCTGGATGATTTTGTATCGGCCAGGACGATAGGCTCAATTCAGAAAGAATCTGCCGCCAAATCTACATAGGAAATTCTTATTTTTGGGTATCAGCCTGGTGGATCGGCCTGGACTATAAAATATCAGCCAGGATGATCCAGGACAATTTTTCCAATATTTCTCTGGCAATTTTGGAAAGCAATTAATGGTGATTTCGTCCGGGCCGATCGCAAGATCGTCCGGGACGATTAGACATCATCCAGCTTCATTTCACGGCGATATTCAGGATGATTTTCCTCATATTTGAACTAATCGGCCAGGATGATATGTTTATCATCCTGGACGATAAAGTTGGCAGCTTGCATTAATGAGCTCATTTTTAGCTCTTCTATTTAAGCTATGACAAGGCACTTTGTAAGTGTCATTGGCAGCCATTGTAGCTTCGTTCTTGTGGGAGAAACTTGAAGAGAGAGCTTGAAAGGGAGTGAGGAAAGAGTGGAGTTTGAGAGAGGGAGAAGATCCTGTGAGGGGGGACTCAAGGGAGTGTGGAGGGGGTTCCACACGGTTGCTCCGGCAAGCTCGCACCTGAATATCATCGGATTCAAGGCTTATCTCAAGGGAAGTTCACCAAAGAAGAAGATCTCTTTGGTGTCAAAGGACCCGTCGACTCAGCCGCACTGGGGAAGGTGGAAGTGATTTTGTAAGGGCTTCTCCGCCAAGCTGTGGGGGCTAAAGGAGAGACACTTGTTTAGTGCAATACTTGGAGGGTGCCTCCAAGGAGTGGATGTAGGTCAAGGTTTGACCGAACCACTATAAATCCATTATGTTCTTTCTTATTATTTGCTTCCGCATTTAATTTCCGCATCGTTGGTTTTGATTGTGATGAATCTCATTCTTTGGATTTAAGATTGTGTTTGTTTTAAATACTGATTCACCTCTCTATCTCATTAGCCTTGGGCCAGTTCATAAGGGCTTAACATCCCTAACGAACTTTCTAGTGCCATCATAGCACTTTCAGTGTTGGCAGAGAACTGGATCTTCTTTAAAGATCTTCTCTCAAGTGTCTTCAAAGAAGTAAGGAGTAAATTTAGAACACTTAGACATTTTCACTATTGGGCAATCTTGTGAACCCTTCACACTCCACTTGTAAGAAATCTCTCTCAAACTCTATCCCAAATCACTCTCACACTTGCTCTCAAAGATAAAATAAAGAAGGATTTGTCCTTAGTCAGTTTTTAGGACTTTATATATGAAAGATACCAAAAAATCATCAAAAAAACTAAAAAATTTCAATTATGACCTTCCACTATCATACAGTACGATCGACGATGGTACATTACGATCGACGATCGTACGTATGAATAATTCAAAATTTGCTCATATGGTCTTATACGAACCAAATTTATACATAGAAAATTATTTGTACGAACTTACATCATACAGTATGAATTGCTTTAATCAAACCATGTTTTATTTGGTACGAAAATGGATGAGTCCATTTCATACACTAGGATTCATCTGTATGAACCTAAGTTTGTATAGTACTAATAGTTCAACAAATTTTGTTTTTCGTATGGACGAAAATGTATATATCTAGTTTGTACTATGGACATCTTCTATACGAACCCAAGTTCAACCAGGACAAATAGTTGAAAAAGTTTACCTGTTTATATGAACGAAAATGTACGCATCAATTTTGTACTCTAGACTTCGTCTATACAATCCCAAGTTTGTCCCGGATAAATAATTTAAAAAATTTTATTATTCATTTGGACGAAAAGATGTGCACTTATTTTGTACTATGGATGTTTTATGTTCGAAGGCAAATTCGTACAGTACAAATAGTACTTAAAAAATTTTCCTTCCATAATTTGATTAACTGCTTTTGAAGGAACGCTTACACCAAATCATATTATATGATCTAAAATTATACATTATGATTAGTTTTAAAAAAGATAAATTTTTACACTCCCCTAGTGTGTGTGTGTGCATGGTTACCAAATTACAATAACACTCTCTCAAACTCAAGAAAAGAATAAAAAGTACAGACTTCAAATACTTCTTGTCTAATCTGTCTTGAAGTCTTTAACTATCTCGAGTATGATTTCCTTGAAACCTTAGTACACACAAGCAACAAAAGCAATATTTATATGTTTGGAGAAAAATAATCAATACAATAATATTTTGGAATCATCATAAACACACATGATATGAAATTATAGTTATGAAAACTAAGTTATAACAATATCTTCAACCTCCCGTGGGATCCTGCAGCCATAGGGCTTCTCTGACATGATCTGAGAGATCTCACCAGCAAAACCTCTTCAAACTTCTCAGAGAGTATCAGGGCATCAGAAACCTTTATTCCAACTGTAGATATCCATCGGTATGAAGGTTTTCTTCACACTTAATTCCTAACACAAGTTGACCCAAGGGTTGGGTCAATTATGTTAGTTGTATTGGATTAAGGGGGACTAAATGGATTTGGGACCAAAGTGTTCCTAATGATATTTAAGAGTCATTGGAATAAGTTTTGAGGTTTAATATGTCTAGGCCATGTTGAACTTTTGGAAAAAGACCTAAAATCCCCTTAAAGGGCACTTTGTCATTTTGACCTCTGGTAACCTCTTGGTCAAACTGGGTCCAACAAAGTTTGGGTTACTGAACAACCTACCATGAAAAAGCTCATAGATGTGGTTGGAAGCTTTGGAGAGAGTCCCAAGATTATATTACATAATGTGGAAAGTCTAGTGGCATAAGTAGTAAATATTTGAAGGTTTTTCATCCTTTGGAAATTAATTCAGTTAATGGGGCTAGGAGTATCAGAATGAGCTCAAATTTGGTGGGTTTACTTTAGTGAAAAATTTAAAGAATATATAATTGATATACCTTAAATCAAAAGTCATTTAACTGGGTTTCAAGGTGGTACAAAAACCACATAAAAAGGGTTTAAGGACTTAGGTCCTTAACCCTGGGATTGGTTCAAAATCTTGGATTTGAATTAGATTTTGGACTTGAATTGTTGAGTTTGAATTATACACATAAATGAAAGTCAAATAAACGATTGAGAGTGATTGGGTATGATTTGAAGGTTGATTAAAAGTTGGTTGAAAGTGGGACTGGATATTGAATTTTTTTTGGGTTAAAACCCGCAAAGGGGCCTACACGTTAATTAATAAAAAATGATTACAAAGTCCTTAAGGAGATCATTATCTCTCTGTTGCTCTTACGAGCTACAAAACAAATGAAAAGAAAGCCTATGAGCCAATTATCTCCACTAAACAAAAATACAATATACCCTAGGAACATTCTAACGATGCTATAGACTAGCATCCAAAAAAGAAAGATAAAAGGAAAAGGAATGAAGCTCGATCTTCCTGCAAAAAAGCTTGGAGTAAACCAAAATTAGCTTAACCCACAAAGTAAAGCTGTTGCAAAAGGACAAACTAAACCAGCAAAAATTATAGGTTAAGCAAGAGAAGTAGCCTAAAATTAAGTTAGCAAAAAGGAAGAAAAAGCATAATCTGCCCCCCAAAAAGCTAAGACAAGGACTAAGACTTAAAGATATCAGAATTCCATTAATGGAAAAAGCCTCATTAGGAAACTCCATAAGCCACTCAATCCTACCTTCAGGGTCCAGCAAAAACACCTTAAAAAAACCCTTCTAGCCAAGCATACAGCCACTAGGCAAAGAATAGGAAATATCTAAAATATCCACTAAAATAATAAGGCCAAAACACCACAACTAGATAACCATATTACAAACCCAATTCCAAGGAACTAGCCACCATATACTAGCAACAACCAACATCCAAGCAGCAACCAACAACCAAGTCAAACCAATAACAGCTTCAACCCAGTAAAAAATCCTAGCTAAATTCTCATGGTTACCCCCAACAAACCAATAACTTAAGGTAGGAGAGCAACAATGGGAATAACCATCAGTAATATAACTAGTGAAATCACAACTCAAGTCTAAGATCTCTAAGACCTCAGCTAAAGTAGAAGCCACAGTAAAAAACCAGCCACAACTAACAAACAGCCAAACAAAGGAACACCAAAATAGAAGAAAAAGATCCATAGAGCAGAAAAAACCCTAAATCTATAAGAAGAGCCTAGAAAAGAATAGAAGAAAACCCATCCAGCCACCAATCCAACCAATAAGAGCCACTATACAATAGCAGCAAACAACAACCCATTAAGTAAAATTGAGGAGAACCTCAACCACAGAGGTAGCCTAGCCATCAAAAGGATGGCCCCAGGCAGTAAAAATAGGGACAACATAGATGGGAAGAAAGACAAACCAAGAAACCCAAAAAGTAAAACACAAACCAACAATAAAAAATCCAGAGCCATCAAACCACCCAACCAATAGCCCAAGAAAATAACCATTTAAGCTCTAGCATAGGAGATACCACATGCATCTAGAAAAAATAAACCACGAAGGGCCACAAGAATTGAAGACCAAATAACATTAGAGAAATAATCAAGACTACAACCCAGTTAGCAAGCCAAAAAGCACAACCATTGCCATCCTTACTAATATGGTGAAAAGGCGAGTTTAAGAATAGCAACATATTTTTAATTTCCCTCACAGTATAGAAAAGATTTTGGCTATAACACATATCCTCATCAGCTTGAAGAAAATGAAAGTCATAATCAAAACTCACTTCAATATATAAGTTAGTTAAATTAAGAGGGATGCATAACTGAATACCATAAAGAATGGCCATTGTAATAAAAAAATAGCTACCATTATGAACAGGTCCAACAAAAGCAACAATAAGATCTCCATTACTATTCCTGATAGCACCCCCATACCCCCTGAAAAATAACAAATAGCACCCTCCACATTTAATTTAAAGAAATTGATAGGGGGTTTGATCTAGTATATAATATTAGCTTAAACATCAGAGGGATAACCCTCCAAGTTAATCCCTAAAGTATTGGCCACTAAATATATGTTTTTTGAAACTCTTAAGAGAAAGCAGTTTAACAGCCACAAGAGATATAACCTAATCCTTCACCTTTTGAATAACAATAGGATGGTTCATCCGCACACCATTGAAAAGCGAGTTGTTCCTTCCCAACCAAAGAAACCAAAGAATGAGGGAAGGAATAACATTACAAATGTGCCTCTTAGAATTAATAAACCAAGCCTTAAGCATAGACTTGAGAGAGAGATGGGTATTAAAATAATTTAATTGAAACTAATCTTTAAAATAAACCCAAGTTCTAACAGCAACATCATTAAAAATAAAAACATGATACGTGATCATATCTCCATGTGATAATAACATTGACACTTGGAAGCCATAATAAAACCTTTTTTGGTAAGATTATCATTATTGGGTAAAAATCTATGCAATAATCTCCAAACAAAGACAGACACAGTACAAGGAATGCTCTTATGCCATACTTAAAAATTTTGTCAATATTATTATTATCTCTAAAAGTATGCCAAGCACTCTTTTAGTGGAAACCAACTTCTTTAGATAAGTCACATAAGATAATATCCTTGGAGTCAATGTTGATAGCCATGTTTAAAATTAGTTGAATAATGCAATGAAGAACCACATTAGTGAGTTTTTCATAATCTCAATAATTACCATTAGAAAAGGTATTGACCTTAACCGAAGTAGTAGAGGAAAGTTTAAAATATAGTCAATAGAGTGTTTACCTAACCACCAATTTCTTGCCATAAGAAAATATTGCCGTCACCAAGGCCCCAAGAAATAAAAGGCAAAACATCCCATTTAACCTTTCAATGACTTTTCCAAACTCTAGAGTCACCTTGTTTTGAAAAACAATTAGTAGGATGTTTGCCAATACTATACTTGGAAATCATAAAATTATCCCATAGACAAGTTTTAGTGTGCAAATTATACCAAAGTTTAAAAGAAAAAGCCTTAGCAAGATCATTAAAGTTCTTACAACCAAGACCACCTTCAACTAAAACACCACAACACTTCTCCCAAGAAACCCAATAGATTTTAGAACTAGAAGAAGTACCATTCCAAATGAACTTGTTAATAATCATATGGACCCTATTACAGATAGCTTAAGTCAGAAAAATAGTTTGAAAACTATAAACTGGTAAGGAATAGAGAATACTTTTGATAAGAGTAACTCTACCACCAAAGCTAAAGAAATTGGAGTCCCAAGATAAAAGTTTGTTATGAACAGAGGCAATAAGATCATTAAACAAAAAGGTTCTCCTCCTCCCATTAAAAAGAGGAACACCTAGATATTTGATGGGAAATTGAGCATGAGTAAAGCTAGTAAGATCTTTAATAGCTAACATACAATCATTAGAAATATTCTTAGAAGCAATGAAACACTTTTATTGTTACTAAAATATAAACCACTAACCAACTCAAATTGGGAAAAGAAATCTATAAGTTTTTGAATTCTATTAATATCCACATTAGTAAAAACGAAAAAATCATCTGCAAAGCACAAATGAGATATAGGAAAACCTCCCAAAGTTCTAAAGTAAAGAACAGGATTAGCATCAAACAAATTGGTAAGGGCCCCTAGAAAGAAATTCAGCAGCAATAATAAAGAGAGAAGGAGAAATTGGATCACCTTACCTTAAGCCATGAGAAGATTTGAAAAATACATTATTAGAAACATTCATAATTATAGAAAAATAAACATCTTCAATGCAATTCTTAATAAGCTTGATAAAAATAGAATCAAAACCAAAGAAATCTAAAGTAAGATAAAGACAATTCCAATCAATGTTATCGTATGCCTTAGAAATATCAAGCTTCAAAATTAAATTACCCCCTCTCACCCTAACATCCAAGTCTTGACATAATTCTTGAGCCAACAAAATATTATCCATGATGGCCCTATCTTTCACAAAACCCATATGATTAGGAGAAATAATTTTAGGTAAAATAGAAGTAAGACGGTTCATAATAATTTAGAAATCAACTTATTGAAAAAAATACAAAGACCAATAGGTCTAAAATCATTACAAGTGTTAACAACATTATTTTTAGGAATATGCATAATAGAGGTAGAAGTAAAAAACAAAGGTATAGGGTTACCAGCAAAACAATCAAAATGGAAGTAAAAATATTGTTACCAACAATATGCCAAGCTTTTTGGAAGAAAAGAGTGGTAAACCCCTCAGGCCTAGCAACAAAATCACTATTCATATCTAACACAGTCTCTTTAACATCCTCAAAAGGAGGCCTAGTGAGAGTAACATTCTCCTCATGGGAAATAAGGGTAGGAATGAAAGACTTATCCATAATCTGAGCCAAAAAAAAAAAAAAACTTTATTGAAGCGGGTTTGAAAATGTTGCACAACTAAATTAGCAATCTCCATAGAATTATCAGTGAAAGAGTCATCCTACCTTTGGATTCTATTGAAATTATTTTTAATCCTTTTTCTCTTAACAAAAGTATGGAAATACTTAGTGTTATTATTGTTGAAACTTGTTCACTATGAATTAGGATGTTAAACCTAAGATTATGTCCCAGTGGCTAACCAAGGGGGGGGGGGGGGGAGTGAATTGGTAATTAAAAATTTTACCCCTCTTTTTAAAATTTAAAACCGAGAAAATTAACTTTAGTGAATTTTATAGAAACATTTTTCAACTACAAGTTAAAAATAGTGAAGCAAAAATAAAAGCAGTGGAAAATAAAAGACTCGAGATTTATATTGGTTTGGTCAAACACGACCTACTTCAACGACCCGGAGGCACCCTCTGAGTATTGCACTAATACCACTAGTGACTCTCCTTTTGCACCCACAGCAAGGCAGATAAGCCTTTATAGAAATTCTCTTCCACCACTATGTAGAGAGACTTGCTATTTGCATGTTTTACATTATTGCAACTTGTATTATTTTGATGATTTCAAATATTATTGTTTTATAAATCTCCTAACACTTTTTAGAAGATTTGTTTTTGCTCTAGTGTGTACTAACATTTCAGGAAAATCAACTCCAAGCGATGTAGACTTCAAATTATTCTTATGTAAATTACAAGTTTTGAAATGAGAGGGAGTGATTGTAATTGAGTGAAAAATCACAACACACACTCTTGGGGGACAATTTTTATGAACTGATCGTACGGGATGAACTTGATTCGTACTGGACGATCAAGTTAACCCTCAGAAGAGCAATGGATCGAACAGGCGAGTAGAAAATTTTCTAAGTCCTAATCGTCCAGGACGAATTTAATATTCGTCCCGGGACCAACGTCTCTGGATTCTCACCTTCACTGTTCGTCCAGACGAAATTAATTTTCATTCCGGGATGAAGCTCTCTATATGAGATCATACAAGATGAAATTAATTTTCGTCCCTGGACGAAACTCTCTGTATGCGATCGTACAGGACGAAATTTATTTTCATCCCTGGATGAAACGCTCTATATAAAATTGTCCCAGGATGAAACATGTTCGTCCCAGGATGAACCTAACCAACTTACGTCAGTTGGTTACGTCCTGTAGAATTTTGGGGACTGACCTATGTAATAACTATTTCGTACCGGATGAACCTAGTTCGTACGGGATGATGAGCTTGTATGAACATAGTTCATACCAATTTACATTAGGTTCGTTTCCGACACTTTAAGTAAAATCATCCAGGACGATCCATGATCGTACGGGATGATCTACTGCGTGCAGAATTGAAAACTTGCAGTTTTTGGGCGGTTTTTCTTGTCTTTTGTATATATTGTCCAAATTAGACTGCCACCCAATCTTTTTGCTCATTGATCTTCGTGCCTATTGGAAGAAGAGTAAAGGAGAGAGTGAGAGAGAGCATTCAAAGAAGGATTTCTACCATTGGAGCGTGAAGGCTTTGCATAGTGTTCAAAGGTAAGATTTCTTACTTGTGATTTGAGATTACTTCACTCTTTTTCTTTCTTCTTTCTAGATTTCTTGGGAAGAGATCTATCAAGAAGATCCGGTTCTCTACCGATACTAGGAGAGTGTGAAAGGACGAGCGGTTCTCTACCGACACTAGGAGAGTATAAAAGGATGAAGGGTTCTCTGCCCTCACTAGGAGAGTATAAAAGAATGACGGTTCTCTGCCAACACTAGGGAAAGTGTAAAAGGATGACGGTTCTCTGCCGTACCAGGTAGTGGTGAAAAGAATGATTGTAAAGGCTTCTCCGCCTTGCTGTGGGTGCAAAAGGAGAGACACTATTAGTATTAGTGCAATACTCAAAGGGTGCCTTTGGGGAGTGGATGTAGGTCTGGTTTAGACTGAACCATTATAAATCGTGTGTCTTTTTATTTTACTGCTTTTTATTTTCTGCATTTACTTTAGTGTTTTAAAAATTATGGTTGAAAAACTTTTTATAAAAAAAATCATTAAAGTTTAATTTCGGTTAAAATTATCAAAAGAGGGAAAATTTTTTAAATACCAATTCACCCCCCTCTTGGTAGCTTTGGGACATTAACTTAGGTTTAACAACCTATTTACTAGACTCAACAAGTGGTATCAGAGCGTGGTTTCAAAATCATATGTTTAAACTACTTTTTGATTAACGTAGATGGCTATATTTGGAAACTAAAATACACCTGAGGGATACTCTATTACTAGACCTCCACTGTTTGACAATATACCTTTTGATTTTTAGAAAACACGCATGTTTACTTTCTTACAGTCACTTGATTATCGTATGTGGATCTTAGTCCAGGAAAGTTATACAAAACCAACTAGATTAGTTGATGGAGTTAGGGTAGAAACACATTTTGCAGATTGGACTATAGAAGAACATGACTTAACTCAACTAAATGCTAAATATTTAAATAGCTTCTCTTGTGCTTTAAAATTTGAAGACTACATGCGGGTTTCCACTTGCAAAAGTGGAAATGACATATGGGATAGACTTTGTATAACTTATGAGGGGACTAATGAGGTTAAGCAATCAAGACTTAATATCTTGTTACATTATTATGAATTATTTCGCATGAAACCAAATGAATCTATTTCTGACATGTACACAAGATTCACACAAATTGTCACTTCTTTGCATGCACTTGGTAGGGAATTAAGTAATGCTGAAATGGTTAATAAGATTCTTCGTTGTTTACCTACTGCATATGATGCTAAAATTACAGCAATTACAGAGTCTAAAGATCTAAACATTTATTCTATTGACAATCTTCTTGGTTCACTCATTGCTTATGAGCAAGGGGTTAGTCAAAGAAAGATTGATGCAGGTGAACCTCGAAAGGAGAAGAATATAGCACTAAAAGTGGAAGAGTCTAAGAGTGAACACTCACAACCCGAGGATGAAGACGATATTGCATTGATGACTAGACAATTCAGAAGCTTTCTAAAGAGGAAGCAAAAGAGACGCCAACAATGAAATATAGGTAAGTTTAACAGAAATGGCAAGGTTTCTAATGAAGTTGAATGCAGGAAACTAGGTCATATCAAGACTGATTGCCCAAAACTCAAAGCCACTCATAGCAAGGAGAAGGTAGAGGAGAAACCAATTGAAAAGAAGGGCAAGAAGAAGTTTCAAAGAGCTTTTTGGGCGGACTCAGCTTCAGATTCATCAGAGACTGAAAAGGAAGAAGAAGTCACCAATCTTTGCTTGATGGCAGATAGTATAGATCAATCAGATCAAGAAGAGGTATGTGACTTAAGTTACGATGAATTATTTGAAGTCTCTGAACACATGCATGATGCATATAGGAAAATGAAAAAGATGCATGCTAGTGTAAGTCTAGAATTGGAAGAACATAAGAAAGAACATGAAATCCTTAGAAAAGATCATGCTTTAATATATGACAACCACATGAAATTACTTGATGAATATGATGATTTGAATAAAAATCATGAGATTTTAAAATCATCCTATACTGATCTTGAAAAAGAATTTAAAATATTTAAGGATGAATTTGAGAGAAAAACATATCGAATCAATTATACAAATTGAATCTTGGAAGATATGAATTCATTTTATAAGTTGAAAATAAAAGCTCTTGAGGATAATAGGATACCCCCAAACTTGAAGATTTGACAAATCCTAAATTTTTTCCTAAATATATGGAATCCCTTAAAAGACAAACAAGTGGTAGAAGACTTAGGAATACTTTTTCTAATGTCAAATGTAATAATTATGGATTATTTGAACATATAGCACACACCTGTACTTTGAAGATGAAATCTAATTTGGTGTGGAGACCTAAGATGCATAAACTTAGACATATCATACATGCATCTGATTAAAAATTGCTAAAAGGTGAATCCAAACTTGTTTGGGTTCCCAGGTCTAACATTTGATATTTTTACAGGGTCGCTCTCACACAAGACCTCGTGGGAGCATATAGTACCTGGACAGCGGATGTTCAAAGCATATGACTGGAGACACTCCTCAATTCATAATGCTGGAAGCCAGAAGTGGAGGCAAAGTAACACTTGGAGATAACACCACAAAGAAGGTGGTTGGATCAGGTATGATTGGAAACTTGAAAAACTTTTTTTATTGACAATGTGTTATTGGTTGAAGGATTAAAGAACAATTTGCTAAGTATAAGTCAGCTATGTGATAAGGGTTATAGTGTAAAATTTTTTCCTACTAGCTGCATATTAAGCATAAATGGTAAAGATGTGTTGAATGGAAAAAGGGTAAACAATGTTTATATGCTAGATTTAAATTGCATTCATACTCCTACTGCCTTTTGTTTAAAAACTGTTTCTGATGAGTCATGGCTTTGACATAGGAGACTTTATCATTCTAGCATAAAAAATCTTAGAAAGATTACCCAAAAGAATTTAGTGAGAGGTATACCTAAACTATACTTTAATAAGGACCACCTTTGTGATGCATATCAATTAGGTAAGCAAGTGAAGTCCTCTTTTCAGTCCAATAAGGATCTTAGGACTAGTAAACCTTCGGAAATCTTACACATGAATCTTTTTGGACCAGTTGGAACTGTAAGTCTAGGAGGGAAGGTATATGGATTTGTTATAGTGAATGATTACTCAAGATTCACTTGGGTTAGATTTCTATTTCATAAGAGTGAATCATTTGAGGAATTTAGAAATTTTTTGACTTGGATTCAAAGGAAATTAGGGTGAGAAATTATTTCTATATAAAGTGATCATGGAGGAGAATTTGAAAATGAGAGATTTGAAAACTTTTGTAAAGAGAAAGGAATTGATCAAAATATTTCTGCACCTAGAACCCCTCAGTAAAATGGGGTAGTCGAAAGGAAAAATAGAACATTAATAGAAGCCACCCGAGCAATATTGGCAGAATACTCACTTCTTAGATATTTTTAGGCTGAGGCGGTTAGCACTGCATGTTATGTTCTGAATAGGGTGAATGTGAGATCCAATTTAAATAAAACACCCTATGAGTTGCTAAAAGAGAGAACACTTAATTTGTCACATTTGCATATTTTTGGTTGCAAGGTGTTTATTCATAATAATGGAAAACCTGTCTTAGGAAAATTTGATCCAAAATCAGATGAAAGAATTTTTGTTGGATATTCAAGTGTTGGAAAATCTTATAGGGTATTCAACAAAAGAACTTTAATCATTGAACAGACCACCATGTTGTATTTGATGAATCTATAAATTTGGAAGAGCCAAATGTTATTGAAGATGAGATTGAGGATAACTCCCAAAAGATTGATAGAATAAACTTGGAAGAAAATGTGAAAGAGAATTTGGAGATAGAAAACCCTTTTCCTAGAGATTTGAGATATTCTAAAAACCACCCAAGGGAATTGATTATTGGTGAACCTAGTGAGGGTGTTAGAACTAGGCGTGGATTAAACAAGGAAGTCAATCATTCAGCCTTTATTTCAACTATAGAACCCACTAATATTGATCAAGCACTTTCTGATGAATTTTGGATATTGGCCATGCAAAAGCATAGTTGGAACTAAGTGGGTACTCAAAAATAAAATGAATGACTCATGAATAGTCATTAGAAATAAGGCTAGATTAGTTGCTAAGGGGTATAATCAGATTGAAGGAATTGATTTTGAGGAGACTTTTGCCCCTGTAGCTAGACTTGAAGCAATTAGGATTTTGTTAGCCTTTGCTTGTTTTAAGGGGTTCAAATTATTTCAAATGGATGTGAAAAGTGCCTTTTTAAATGGGGTAATTGAAGAAGATGTTTTTGTAGAACAACCTCCAGGTTTTGAAAATTCTAAATACCCAAATCATATTTTCAAATTGAAAAAGGCATTATATGGACTAAAATAAGCACCTAAGGCTTGGTATGAGAGGTTAAGCACCTTCTTACTTGAAAGATCTTTTGAAAAAGGAAGTGTGGATACAACTCTCTTTTTAAAGAAATTTGGAAAGGATATACTCATTGTTCAAATTTATGTGGATGATATTATTTTTGGATCTTCAAATAAAAATCTTTGTGATGATTTTTCTAAAATAATGAGTAGTGAATTTGAGATGAGTCTAATGGGAGATTTAAATTACTTTCTAGGTTTTAGCATTAAGCAACTTGAGGAAGGTACATTTCTTAGTCAAACTAAATATGTTAAGGACATCCTAAAAAATTTGAAATGGACAATGCTAAACCTGTTAGTACACCAATGCGTTCCTCAGTTCAGTTGGATAAGGACCCTAAGGGAAAATCTGTTAATCAAAAGAAATTTAGAGGGATTATTGGAACATTTTACTTTACTTGACTGCTAGCCGACCAGATATCATGTTTAGTGTTTGCTTGTGTGCTAGATTTCAATCTTATCCAAAAGAATCACATTTGCAGTAGTGAAAAGGATTTTAAGATACTTACTAGGAACTCAGAATTTAGGAATTTGGTATCCAAGTTTAGCTCTTCATTTGAAATTATTGGTTATTCAGACTCTGATTTTGCAGGCTGTAGGGTGGATAGGAAAAGCACTTCTATAACATGTCAATTCATTGGAAATTCATTAGTTTTATGGTCTAGTAGAAAACAAAATTCAGTGGCCCTATCTACTGCAGAAGCAGAATATATTGCATTAGGAAGTTGTGTGGCACAAGTACTTTCGTTAATACAACAGTTGATTGATTTAGGATTAACTATTGGCACTCTACCAATTTATTGTGATAATACAAGTGCTATTTACATTTCAAAAAATCCTATTCAATATTCAAGAACCAAACACATTGACATAAGGCATCATTTCATAAGGGATCATATATCCAAGGGAGAAATTGAACTTAACCATGTTTCAACAGAAAATCAACTTGTAGACATTTTTATAAAACCTTTAGCCTTTGATACTTTCAGTACATTAAGAACTAGGCTAGGAGTTATTGATTTAAATGCTTAGATAAAAATGTTTTTCTGCTAAATTGATATTTTTTTTTGTTTTGGTGTTCATTGTATTTTTGTTTTTGTTTTGTTTTGTTATTTTGTTTATTTTTTGTGTGTATTTAAGTGTGTCTTGTTTATTTTTATTCGTTTTTGTTTTGAGTGTGAAAATGAAAATTTATGGTCATCATCGTCCGGGACGAAATTTTTTTGTATGGGACGATGTGTGTAAAATGACAAAACTGCGTGATTTCGAACCGTCTTAAGAGCAGTTTTTAATGTAGTTCGTCTGTATGATCTTCACGATCGTCCGGGATGAAATATTTTTCAAATGACGAGACGATTGAATGCAGTAATTGAATGGATAAGATAGTTTTTATTATGAACTTCATCCGTACGAACCTTTGGTTCGTCCAGACGAACACATGTTGGTTCATGGCGGGGGACGGTTTTCAACTGCCATCAAAACGAGTTAAATTTCTGATCGTCCGTACGAACACGTGTTCGTCTGTTCGATCGTATTGGTTAAAAGTCTATATAAAATGACGCTTCGAAAATTGTGTGTTTACGAAAAGACATTATTTTTTAAACTCATTTGTTCGTCCATACGAAATATTTTCGTACGGGGTGAATCTAATTCATATAGGACGAACGAAAATTTTGTCTGGTATGAATAGTAGTTCTTCTTTAAATTAACAACAGTTTTTTTACTGAACAGTCACTTTCACACATCTCTTTCAAACCTTTCCACTCTTCAAATCCTTCAATGGCAAGTTCTAGCAAGCGCCAAAAGACTTTGGCTAAGGGTCCTCCAAGGAATACATCCGAAAACTTCCTTTCTAGAGCCAATGAAAAATCCTTTCCTAGGTTTATCTCTGCAAAAATCACCATCTAGAGTTCTCCTACAGGATCAACTAACTTTTAAGGTAATGCACTTGTTTACCTCCACTCAGTTTAGTTTGATCCTCACTTTAGTTCACTTATACAATAGAGAAACCTTTCACTATTTCTTGGCAAACATGTCATTGAACTCCGACTATTCTGTCATCAATTCTTTTGTTTTCAAAAAGAAAGTTGAAATCATCAAGGATGACTTTGGTATTTTTCTAAACTTAAGGACTGAAGGCTTAAGAGCACACACTTTAACCAACTCAAGTTTTGATTGGACAGAAGTTAATCGTGTTATTAGAGATAGGAGAATTAAGGATCATTTGCCTAAAGTTTCAACCTTAGCGCGTGATGTATCATCCAGCATGTATTAAGAACTTTCATTATACCTAAAGCTGGTGATAGAGTCAACATCACTCCTCTTCTTTCTACTGTTACCTACTTGATTATGACTAGACAACCTATAGATGAGGCCCAACTCCTAATTAACTACATTTATGGTCTCTCTGAAATTGGTCATATTGATCATAAAAGGAAGAAGAACATAGCCTTAGGACATCTGATTGCTTATATTTTGGAAAAGAAGTATGATTTAATTCATCCAGAACAAGACTTTGAAGAACCACTCTACTACAATGAAGCATCCTTTAGGGCTATCTTCAATAAGGACGAGCCCAACAGAACTCATGTAGTTCTGAGTGAAACAGAAGAAGAAGCTGGACCTTCACATGCTGCTGGACGAAATTATGAGGATTTGGTTCAAAGATTTAAAAATTTAGAAGCTCATTTTGATCAAAGGTTTGATCAAATTGAAACTCACTTGCAGCAGCAAGATTTTTAGCACAATCAAGATATAGGAATTTTACGTGAACAAATAAATGCCATTAATTCCAACATGTTCACGATGAGTAGTTACTTAAACTTTTTTGGTGCAGCACCACCTCCTCCTCCAGATCAGGGTCCTTCAGAATGATTTGTTTAGTGTTTGTTCTATGTTTCGTTTTAGTTCTTGTGTTAGTGATTGTCTTTAGTTTGTTGTTCTGTTCTTGTCTTAATTGTGTTACTATTGATATCTTGAACTTTAAATTATAATAGCTTTATCCAATATCAATATATGTTTTAATGTTTTGTCATTTAATGTTTTAAAAATGTATGTTTGACTTTATGACATTCCTTTTTTATTTTTATCTTAATAGTGTTTTATTTAATTTGTAAATTAAAATTAATTTCATTAGAAAATAAAATTTTTCTAAATGTAAGAAATGCTTATAACTTGATATTATTAGAATTTTCAATTCCATGTCTCTTATTTAGACTACATTATCTTTAATATTATTATTGCAATTTAGATGTTTTCTTATGTTGTATTTTTCTTTTCAATTAGTATTTATGCACTTAGAAAAATTTGAAATTCTAGATTATTGATTTTGGAAAGAATTCAAATACTCTTGAGAATTGTACAAATGTACAAAAATCAAAAGGATACTGCAAAAAATTTGTAATGACAAAAAGAGGCATAAAATAAGCCCAAAGTAAAAAAAAGGAGATGCACAAAAGTGTGCCATAAAAATTGAAAAAGATGTGCAAAGCACCACATGTGGTAATTACTTCTTTCCAGACTCTTTTAATCTCTTAATTCAAATTGATCTAATGTTCATTTATAATTTATATTGAAATTTGAAATATAAAATTTTTTATTCATCCTTAGTGCAATGATTCTCTTTATCTTCATGTCTAAATTGACACATGCCCTTGAAAAACTCTTTTTATTTTCTAAGTTATATCATTTCTTAAATTATATGAAATTTTATGTTTTTCTAATGTTTTTTAATTTTATTTGCATACCTTATTTCAATCACTTTCAAGATTAAAATATCAAATAAATTTCATATTTCTGCTTACATTTCTAACATTCTTTTCTTCTTCACTTTTTGATGTTGTCAAAAAGGGGGAGAAATTGTTTGTTGCTGTGTATGTTTTCGTACTGTTTGATTTTCGTATGTGTGTAATGTTTTCGTACTGTTTGATTTTCATATGTGTTGTTTTTGTAGTATTTGATTGTTTTCTTTATTTTATCATTTGTGTTGTTTTGTGTTGTATAAAATTTTTGAAAAACAAATTTTTTTTAAAGTAATTCAAATGCCTCCTTATTTTCATGAGTTCATAAATTCAGGGAGAGTTTAGGAGATTCTTAGAACTTGAAATCCTACAAACAATAATTGTTTTTCCATCATCAAAAAGGGGGAGATTGTAAAGAGAGTTGCTATTTGTATGTTTTACATTATTGCAACTTGTATTATTTTGATGATTTCAAATATTATTGTTTTATAAATCTCCTAACACTTTTTAGAAGAATTGTTTTTGCTCTAGTGTGTACTAACATTTCAGGAAAATCAACTCCAAGCGATGAAGACTTCAAATTATTCTTTTGTAAATTACAAGTTTTGAAATGAGAGGGATTGATTGTAATTGAGTGAAAAATCACAACACACACTCTTGGGGGACAATTTTTATGAACTGATCATACGGGACGAACTTGGTTCGTATGGGACAATCATGTCAATTAACCCTCAGAAGAGCAATGGATCGAACAGGTGAGTAGAAAATTTTCTAAGTCCTAATTGTCCAGGATGAATTTAATATTCATCCCGGGAGTAACGTCTCTGGATTCTCACCTTCACTGTTCGTCCAGACGAAATTAATTTTTGTACCGAGACGAAGCTCTTTGTATGAGATCGTACAGGACGAAATTAGTTTTCATCCCTGGATAAAACTCTCTGTATGCGATTGTACGGGACGAAATTTATTTTCATCCCTGGATGAAATACTCTGTATAAAATCGTCCCTGGACAAAACCTGTTTGTCCCAGGACGAACCTAACCGACTTACGTCAGTTGGTTACATCCTATTGAATTTTGGGGACCGACCTATGCAATAACCGTTAAGTACCGGACGAACCTAGTTCGTATGGGACGATGAGCGTGTACAAACATAAATCATAGCAATATACATTAGGTTCATTTCTGACACTTTAAGTAAAATCGTCCAGGATGATCCATGATCATACGGGATGATCCACTACATACAGAATTGAAAACTTGTAGTTTTTGGGCGGTTTTTCTTGTCTTTTGTATATATAGTCCAAATTAGACTGCCACCCAATCTTTTTGCTCATTGATCTTCATGCCTATTGGAAGAAGAGTAAAGGAGAGAGTGAGAGAGAGCATTCAAAGAAGGATTTCTACCATTGGAGCGTGAAGGCTTTGCATAGTGTTCAAAGGTAAGATTTCCTACTTGTGATTTGAGATTTCTTCACTCTTTTTCTTTCTTCTTTCTAGATTTCTTGGGAAGAGATCTGTCAAGGAGATCCGGTTCTCTGCCGACACTAGGAGAGTGTGAAAGGACAAACGGTTCCTTCCAACACTAGGAGAGTATAAAAGGACGAAAGGGTTCTCTGCCCTCACTAGGAGAGTGTAAAAGGATGACGGTTCTCTGCCAATACTAAGGAAAGTGTAAAAGGACGACGGTTCTCTGCCGCACCGGGTAGTGGTGAAAAGAGTGATTGTAGAGGCTTCTCCGCCTTGATGTGGGTGCAAAAAGAGAGACACTATTGGTATTAGTACAATACTCAAAGGGTGACTCTGGAGAGTGGATGTAGGTCTGGTTTAGACCGAACCACTATAAATCGTGTGTCTTTTTATTTTACTGCTTTTTATTTTCTGCATTTACTTTAGTGTTTTAAAAACTGTGGTTGCAAAACTTTTTATAAAAAAAAATCATTAAAGTTTAATTTCGGTTAAAATTATCAAAAGAGGGAAATTTTTTTAAATACCAATTCACCCCCCTCTTAGTAGCTTTGGGACATTAACTTAGTTTAACAACCTATTTACTAGACTCAACACACTACCCGATGAGGTAGAGAACTGTCATCCTTTTTACACTCTTCCCAGTGTTGGTAGAGAACCGTTTGTCCTTGCACACTCTCCCGGTATAGGCAGAGAACCCTTTATCCTTTCACACTCTCCTAGTGTGGGCAGGGAACCCTTCGGCTATTTACACTCTCGAAGTACGGGCAGAGAACCCTTCGGCTGTTCACACTCTCCAAGTGTGGGCAAATAACGCTTCGGCTGTTCACACTCTCCAAGTGTTGGCAGAGAACCGTATCTCCTTCACAGATCTTCTCACAAGAAATCTAGAAGGAAAAGAGAAAAGAGTGAAGTAATAAAAAACCACTACTAGAGATTCTTACCTTTGAGTTTCAAGTGAATCATTCTCGCTCCAGTAGTAAGAAATTTCCAACAAACACTCTCTCCTTGACTCTCCTTTTAATTAGCACGAAGATCATCAAGCAAAAAGATTAAGTGGTAGTCTAAATTGGACTATTTATATGAAAGACATGAAAAAATCATCCAAAAATCGCAAATTTTCAAGTCAACACAGTTGATTGTCCCGTACGATCGTTGATCGTCTTGGACGATTTTACTTAAATGTGTTGGAAACGAACCAAATGTATATTGGTACGAACTTAATTCATACCCGATCATCATCTCGTACGAACTAGGATCGCCCGGTTCAAACAGTTATACCATAGGTTGGTTCCCAAAAACTGCAGGACGTCGCCAAAATTTGAAGAGTCGGTTCACTTCGTCCTAGGATGAATATGAGTTCGTCCGAACAAAATTTTTATAGAGAACAATTGGTCCTGGGATGAATTTTGCTTTTGCCTGGACAAAATTTTTCTAGAGAGCATTTCTTCCTAGCACGAATTTGAATTTCGTTTGAACGAAAATTTTCCAGAGGACATTTTATCTAGGGACGAATTTGAGTTCGTTTGGACGAAAATTTTCCTGGAATGTTAGTTCACACAAGAGCAAAAATAAATCTTCCAAAAAGTGTTAGGAGATATCAATACATAAAATAATAATATTTGGAATCATCAAAACTATATAAGTTGCAAGAATGTAAAACATGCAAATAGCAACTCTCTTAACAATCTCTCCCTTTTTGATGATGGCAAAACAATTATTATTTGTATAATTTTAAATTCTAAGAATCTCCTAATTTTCCCCTGAATTGATGAACACGTAAAAATAAGGAGACAATTTAATCATAATTTTTTGTTTTTCAAAATTTTTCAGAGATACAAAACAAAACAAAAACACATAAAACAAAAACACATACGAACAAAAAATTTTGTCCCCATTTTTTACAACAACAAAAAGTGAAGAAGAAAAAAGACCTGAAATATAAGCAGTCATATGAAAATCATTTGATAATTGAACGTTGAAAGTGATTGAAATAAATTTTGCAAACAAAATCAAAACATTAGGCAAATCATAGTAATTCATAGAATTTAAGAAGAGTTATAACATTAAAAATAAAAAGTATTTATCAAAAATATGAGTCAATTTAGACACTAAGACAGAGAAAATCATTGCAAAAAGGATGAATAGAAGATTTGTATATTTCAAAATTCAATACGGAATATAAATGTACAAAAGATCAATTTGAATTAAGAGATTAAAAGATTATGGAAAGAAATAACTACCACATATGGTGTTTCGTGTATCTTTTTCAAATTTATGGCACATTTTTGTGCATCTTTTTACTTGTGGGCTTATTTTGTGCCTATTTTTCAACTTACGAACCATTGCGCATTCCTTTTGATTTTTATACATTTGTACATTTTTCAATAGTAATTTTGATCTTTCCAAAATCAATAATAAAAAATTTCAAAATTTTCTAAGTGCATAAATATTTATTGATAAGTGAAATACAAAATAAGAAAACATTACAGTTGCAATAATAATATTAGACATTAATGCATTCTAAATAAGAGACATGAAATTGACAATCTTAATTACATCAAGTTATAAGCAATACTTAAATTTAGAAAAATTAGATTTTCTAATAAATTTAAGTATTTATTTAGATTCTTGAGAGGTTGGACAGGTGTTTGCTTAATTCTTTAGCTATCAATTATATTCATTTGGCAGTAATGAGAAATATTGCTAGAGTAGCTTCGGATCATTGTCCTATAGTTTTGAAAAATTTTTAGTCCTCTTTAAAGAAAAAAGGGGGTTCTAAATTTGAAGATGTTTGGATATCCTACAAAGCTTCAGCCCACATTATTGCTAAGGTGTGGAGTAAGGGATTTCATGGCGATGATATGCAAATCCTTAATAAAAGATGTAATAAAGCTTTGAAGGATTTGTACTATTGGAGCAAGGCTAAATTACAGGAGTTCTCTAAGAAGAAGGATAGATTGAAAGTAGAAAATTTTCAACTACAAGAGGAAGATGTTAGTGTTGGTTGGTTGAGTGAAGAGAAGCTATGGGTGTTGAGATCCAAAGTCAAGGAGCTTAATGTTAATCTTTGCCATTTGAATACTTGGTTGAAGTAAAGAGCCAAGGTAAAGTGGATTGAAGAAGGGGATGCTAATACTAAAATTTTCCATTCTTTTGTAAATGCTAGGAGAAGGTGTAATTGGATTTATCAAGTTAGAAATTCAAATAGTGTTCTTACCGAGGAACCAAAGGAGTTGGGGGACGTCTTCTTCAGGTTTTTTCAAGAAAACTGGAAGGAGAGTGAGTGCCGTGTGGATAACTGGTAGGCTTCGTGCAAGGTTCTGGATGATACAGATAGAAGAGGACTGATTGTAGACATTTCAAATTCTAAAATTATGGAAGTAATCAGATTGCTTGGTAATAACAATGCTCCCTGAATACGATGGTCTAACTTATTCTTTTTTCAAGACCTATTTGAGTGTTGTAGGGAATGATGTGTGCAAAGCAGTGAGAAGATTTTTTCTTGCAGGAAAAATGTGCAAGGAATGGAAGGACACTCTTGTTGTGCTTATTCCTAAAATAAATAATCTAGTTACTCCTTCTGGTTTTCATCCTATAAGCTTGTGTAACTCAATTTATAAAATTGTGGCTAAGGTTTTGTTGAACAAACTATTATTGGTCATTCCCAAGATTATTTTTGAAGAACATGTAGCTTTTGTTAAAGGAAAATCTATATCAGATCATTTATTACTAGCTCAAGAGATGTTAAATAAGATCAGGATTTCCAAATCAAGCGATGGTATGGTTGATATCAAGTTGGACATGAAGCAAGACAATGACAACATGTGTTGGAATACTCTTAATAAGATGATGGTTCTCTTTAGCTTTCCTGAGAAGTATGTAAACTTGGTAATGGAGTGCATTATGGAACCAAGGTTTTCTATCCTAATCAATGGCGAGTTCTCTAAATGGATTGTGGGGAAGAGTGGTTTCCATTAAGGTTGTCCACTCTCGCATTTTCTTTTTTATCATGTGTTCTCAATTGCTTTCTAATGCCTTTTCTAATTCTAATGAAGGCAGGGATTTGGGCATCAGAATTGTTCCAAAGTTTCAAAAGATTTCACATTTTCTTTATGCAGATGATGCCTTATTATTTTCTAATTTTAAGCTGAAGAGTATTAAGAAATTGAAGAGCATTTTTGTGACTATTGTGGCTGGACTAGTCAGAGATTGAATCCTCAAAAATCTGTTATGATTTTTGGTAAAACAGTTGAGAGGGGAAGGAAGAAAAGGATTGTAAAGATTATGGGGACTAAGTTTGTTGAAGAAATGGAGTATCTGGGGACTAATATTGCTCTAAGGAGATTGAGAAAGGCTGATTTCCAAATTCTTATGGATAGGTCTTTGAAGATATTAAATGCTTGGGGGAATAGATACATTTCCCTAGTTAGAAATTGGTTTTGGTGAAGTTGATTTTTATTAATCTTCCCTTATTCCTTATGTCTCTTTCCCTTGTTCCTTTGAGTATATTGAAGGAATTTGAGAAACTTTGTAGGAATTTTATTTGGAATAAGCATAATGGAAGCCGTGTGATGCACTATGTGGCTTGGGAAGTGCTATGTAAACTGAGAGCATTGGGTGGGTGGGGGATAAAGTTAGCTGTCTTGCTTGGAATTGTTGAGGGCAAACTTTGCATCGAAATTATTAGTTAATCCGACCTCCTTGTTAAATAGAAATTTAATTGCCAAATATGGTTATGGTTGGTGGAATAATGAGGCATTGAAGGGTGGTTCTTCAGCATGGAAGATCATTGCTAGTGATTGGAAGGCTCTTAGAAGTTTTGTTAGATGGAAAGTGGTGGTGGGTACAAATATAAATTTCCTTAAGGATGTTTGGATCATGGATAAAAATATGCTCAAATGGCCCTCTTTTGTTGTTAACTTTGAAAATGATAATACAACTCTTGACTTCTTCATTCAAGATGGTAAATGGAATTTTGAAAATTTGCTTCTATTTTTTGGAGAGGATCTTGTTGTTTTGATTAGGAATATTCATATTTGTCAAGAGTACGATGTGGACATCATGGAGCTGAAAAATCAAATTTCTAGAAAATCTGTCTTGGTTATGTTGAGCGAAGATGTCTTAAAGGAGGTAGTAGATATGGAGCCTACTTCATGGATTCACAAGTTGAACTTGAATGCTCGGATAGAGTTGTTTATTTGGAGAATTTGCAAAGGTGCTTTACCTACAACAAATTATTTGATGAGAAGGAAGCTTGCTATCAGCAATTTTTGTCCAAGGGGATGTGGGAAGGTTGAGGATATAAATCATGTGATTACTAAGTAATCAAAGTTGTTAAAGGTAATTGGTATATTGAGAAAATGGGGATTTATGATTCCAAAATTCATTTCTTTACAATAATGTTTATATGAGCTAAAATCAATGTCTGGAATGAATTCAATGAAAGTGAAGATGTACTTCTCCTTATTATGGTTCTCTTGGAGCAACATAAATAAGTTAAAACATGGGAAGGTAGAAAATAGTGAAACAGTGATTGCTGCCAACGTTCTTAGCTTTGTTAGTATTGCTAAACAGATCAATGTTCTCTCGGATCACTAGCATGCCGGTCAGTCTATTGGACTGTTCTCTGATTTTTGGCGTCCTCCTCCTCCCGAGTGGTATAAAATAAATATTGATGCTTTGCTTAAAAGTAATTATGAAGCAGGAATTGGAGGTATTATACGGGATAACAAAGGAAGGTTTGTCTTAGTATTTTGCTTTTATGGTGTTCATTGAGACATACAATTGGAGCTCTTTGCATTCAGTTCTTTGAAGGATGTGTTGAATGATTGTTTATACAATGCTAAAGGTATTATTATATAAAGATGTGATCCAATTTCTTCAAAAGCTGTACAGCAAAGAGAATAAATTAGGTGGAATCATTGAAGATGAAGATTTATTGCTCTTGAATTGTTGGAATAATGTTATTTTCCATTATGTTGGTATGAATTGTAATAAGTTAACTGATTATTGTGCTAATTTAGCTTTTTCTTATGACTTTATTTGGAACTTATTTTGTGAGAGTAAACTTCCTCTTTCTTTTGTTCAGCTTGTGAAGGAAGAAAGTGATAGGGTGGTTTACTCTCAATAGCTTGTATCAAGGGACTTTGGTTTGGCTTCTTTAATACATTTTGCATTCTTCAAAAAAAAAAAAAAAAAAAAAAAAACTGCAGGTGCTAGCCCCTATAGGGAGTCTAGAACCAAAAATAAAATAAGCCTTATATTAATTCTTCTAACGTAGAGGGAAGAATTTTGTGACACTTACCTGAGCTTTAAATATTAGTTTAATTTCATAATCAAAAGATAAGTAAATATTATTTTATTTTTATAGGTAATTTAAATATTCTTTATATTTGATCATATCAAAATATAAAGAAGTAAAACTCAATATTCACCTTACCATATTTAAATAATATATAAAGAGATTTTGAAATATTTAAAGTTTGCTTGACTATATCAAAATTACAGGTCAGGAAGATTTAGAGGGTCCAACATTTACTTGACCAAATTGAAATGATGAAAAAGAAATATTTAGATACTCACCTATTCAAAATGAAATAGTGAGTAGGATTAATACGTGAATGAAAGGTCACTTTCAAACAAGTAAATTTGAGATGTTCAAATGAGAGGTGACTCTTAAATGAATGGATTTATTGGTTAGATTGAGAAAATACTAAGAATCATATTACCTAATCTGGAAGAATATAACATGAGGGATACAATAAAAGTAGACCAATACCTAGAGCAATAGAATGTCATAAAAGATTACTTATAAATTTAAGAAGGATGGATACTGTAAAAGTTGACGAATGCTAAAAGTCAATATGATGCCATAAAAGTGGTGTTATACCTAAGGAAATATATATAATTGAATAAGAAATCTATCTTAAACAAGAAAATTTAAGGAATGTATGAGAAATATTTCTAAAATTAATAAATTTAATTGTTAAATTAAGAAAATACTAGAAATCATATTACCCAATCAACCAAAATTCAAAAGGAAAGGATATCATAAAAGCAAACTTTTACCCAAACTTTAGAAAAAAATTTCAATTTTATTGGGATATCTATACCAAATAAACAAGTTTAGGAAATTTAATTAAGAAGGAATTAAAAAAAGAATTGATTTAGGTAGCCGGATATAAAAATACTAAGGATTGTATCACCTGATGAACCAAAGTCAAGAAGAAAGGTTGCCATTGGGGAAATTTATAGCAATCTTTGAAGATTTATTTAACCAATCACTGGAGATTTTAAAATTTATAAACTTTAGTATATCATTATGAACCTAGTTCTAACATATGGACCCAATTTATTGTAGAAAACCTCAAGAAATTCAGTAAATTGTGAAAATGACACAAATTTTCTTTTTTGATTTAATCTATCATATATAAATACTACTCATCATAATATTTCTTAAGAAATCATCCATTTATAGGTAACATTGAATAATCTCTTTTATAATTAACCAGCTAGTATAAACCCTCTTCGTAGTCCTTTCCAACACAAACAAACCTACCTAGGTTAGGTTAAATTTTCCACCCATCCTCTGATGAGAAAAATCATCTTCTTAGAAGAAGGACCAAGGCTCATAATTGGTAACTTCTTGAATGAACCATCTTGCCATGTGCTTGAATAATCATAGCTTTGTATAACTCCTTGCTCTATTCACTCTAATGCTTCTCTTCCAGACTTTCAATTTCTTCTACTATGAGTTTAGCATTTTGTTCTTTTTTAATTTTATAATTCACTATGATGCATAATAAAGGTCGTTGTACCTCCAAAGGAATAATAACCTCTAATGTGAATACTAAAACAAACATCATAGATTGAATAGGAGTTATGGATGTGGTTCGATATGCCCACAAAGCTTCTCCTAACTTTTTATGCAATTGGTGTTTATTTCATCTAAATTTAGGATATGCACCAAAGTTATATTATTAGCCTTGACTAATTCATTTGCTCGAGGGTAATAGATAGTTCAATATCTTTAATATATTTTATGAAGTTTAGCAAAATTATTTGTTTTAGTTATTCTATAAGATGAACCATTATTATATATGATTTGATAAGGAACACAAATAAATATAGTTTGGTCTTTAAAGAAGTTTAACACTTGATGTGCTTTGGCTTCTCTTAAGAGAATTGCTTCTGCCCATTTTGAGAAGTTGTCTGTAACTGTTAATATAAACCTATGACCTCTAGAAGACAACAAATCATTTTCATCGATAATATTTGTGACCCAATTTTTAAATGGCCATGAAGTAACTTTCACATGGAGGATATTTAGTGGCTAATGGAACTATACCGTACACCTGACACTGCTGATAGTGACGTGCAACATTCATCCAATCATCTATCATTGATGGACAATAATATACAATCCTTTTAATTTTTATTATCATTTTTGAGGACGAGATTGGTGAGTGCCACACAATCCAACATGAACTTCTTTTACTATATCTTTTACTTGTGATTTACTAAGACATTACAACTACATCTGATCAAATAGTCTTCTGTAGAGAATTTTCAAATAAAGGTGTTGTTGTGATAGAAAAACCTTCTGCAACAGTACGATTGGAAATATTAGCCGTGGATCAAAATTCAAAAGCTTTTAAAAACTTGTTTTTAAGAATCCCGCTCTGATACCACTTGAAAGTTCGTTGGGGATGTTAAGCCCTATGAACTTAGTCCCAAAGCTAATTAAGAAGAGTGGTGAATTGGAAAAAGTTTAAAACCAAAGATAAAACTTTAACCACAATCACCACAATCAAAGTGCGGAAGAAAAATAATGCGAAAGCGATAATAAGAAAAGAACACACAGGATTTATAGTGGTTCGGTCAAACCTTGACCTACGTCCACTCCTTGGAGGCACCCCCCAAGTATTGCACTAAACTAGTGTCTCTCCTTTAGCCCCCACGGCTAGGCGGAGAAGCCCTTACAAAATCACTTCCACCTTCCCCAGTGCGGCGGAGTCGCCGGGTCCTTTGACACCAAAGAGATCTTCTTCTTTGGTGAATTTACCTCGAGACAAGCCTTGAATCCGATGGTACTAAGGTGCAAGTTCGCCGGAGCAATCGTGTGGATCCCCCACCACACTCCCTTGAGTTTCTCCCCCTCACAAGATCTTCTCCCTCTCAAACTCCACCCTTTCCTCTCTCCCTTTCAAGCTCTCTCTTCAAGTCTCCCCCACAAGAACGAAGCTCTAATGGCTGCCAAAGACACTTACAAAAGTTGCCATGCCATAGCTTAAATAGAAGCTCTCAAAACGAGCTCATTAAAGCAAGTTCCCGACATTATCGTCCAGAACGATAGGCATATCATCCTGGTCGATTAGTTCAAATATGAGAAAAATCATCCTGAATATCACCCTGAAATGAAGCTGGACGATGTCTAATCGTCCCGGACAATCTTGAGATCGGCCTGGACGAAATCCCCATTAAATGCTTTTCAAAACTGCCTGAGAAAATTTGGAAAAATTATCCTGGATCGTCCTGGATGATATTTTATAGTCCAGGCCGATATACTAGGACGATATCCAAAAATAAGAATTTCCTAAGTAGATATGGCGGCAGATTCTTGCTGAATTGAGCCGATCGTCCTGGCCGATACAAAATCGTCCAGGACGATGTGTTTTGCATAAAGACGGCTGTTTTAAAGAGGATGCCCTAATTAGGGTTTCTACTTTTGTCAGATCGTCCAGGACGATATAAATATCATCCCGGATGATGTTATCAAAAATAGAAATCTTTTAGGGCACAATAGAAAAACTTCCAAATTACAAATCATCAGATGCCACACCAAATACAACAGACTCAAGAAAGGAAAAAGATTACAAACTGACACAGACCTAGTCTACCCAATCATGAGCTTGTTCCAGATTGCAGTCTAATCGTGTGGACCTGAAATGTTAGCACATAAGGCAATCGTAGAGAAATAAGGAATGTTTGCTATCATCAAAATCATAAACCATAGATCCGTAACAAAATCATCTTGTACGATAATTTAATTTTGTCTGGACAAAAATTTTACAGAGAACAAATCGTCCAGGACGATATTAAATATCGTCCTGGACGAATAGGACTTAGAAAAATTTTTCTGGCCAGTTTCTATTTGTTCCATGTGATCTTAATAGGAGATAACTGTCTGATCGTCCCGTACGAACTTATATCATCCCGTACGATCAGTATAAATTTTATATAATCTCCTTATGTGTGTGTGTATGTTTTTATTCACTCAATTACAATCACTCCCTTTCAAGTTTATTTCAAAGAAAAGTACTAGCTTCAAATTCACAAAGTATTACATGCTGAATTTGATTTGAAGTCTTCGTAGTCTGGAGTTTGATTTTCCTGAAATGTTAGTACACACAAGAGCAAATATAAATCTTCTAAATTTGTTAGGAGATAACTACACATTTGAACAATAATATTTGGAATCATCAAAACTATACAAGTTGCAAAAATATAAAACATGCAAATAGCAACTATCTTAACAATCTCCCCCTTTTTGATGATGGCAAAACAATTATTATTTGTATGATTTCAATTTACAAAATCTCCTAAACTCCCCCTGAGATGATGAATACATGAAAATAAGGAGGCATTTTGAACTAAAGAACACAATTTTTGTTTTTCAAAATTTTTAACAAAACAAATAAAAAATAAAAGACAGTACTAACACAAGCCAAATGACACAAAACCAAAATACAAAGCAAAACCAAAATACAAACATACAAACACTTTCTCCCCCTTTTTGACAACAACAAAAAGTGAAGAAGAAATAGACAAAAAATGTAAGTAATTATATGAAATCCATTTGAAAATTTAATCTAAAGAGTGATTGACATATGGTATGCAATCTAAAACTAATAACATTAGGTAAATCATAGAAATTCATAGAATTTAAGAAGTGATATAACATTGTAAGTAAGAAGAATTTATCAAAGACATGATTCAATTTAGACGTTTGAGATATAGAAAATCAATACAAGAGAGATGAATAAAAATTCTATATTTCAAAGTTCAATAGAAATATAAATGAACATAAGATCAATTTGAATTAAGAGATTGAAAGAATCTGGAAAGAAGAGAATTACCACATGTGGTGCTTTGCGCATCTTTTTCAATTATTTGGCACATTTTTGTGCATCTTTTTTACATTGGGCTTATTTTGTGCCTCTTTTTCACATTTGCGAAACTTTGCGCATTCCTTTTAATTTTTGTACTTTTTGTACAATTTTCAAGAGTAATTGATATCAATTCTTTCCAAGATCAATAATCTAAAATTTCAAATTTTTCTAAGTGCATAAATATCACTTGATCAAAGAAATACAAAATAAGAAAACATCTTAATTGCAATAATAATATTAAATTTAATGTAGTATAAATGAATAGACATGAAATTAAAAATTCTAATTATAACAAGTTATAAACAAATTTTAAATTTAGAAAGTCTAGATTATCTAATGACATTAATCTCAAATTACAATCTAATTTAAGCACAATTAAGATTAAAAAGACTAATGAAATTCATAAAAACTAAACACATTTAAAAAACAATCCAAATTTAAAGCAAATACAACATATATTGATATTAATGAAAAAGATTACAAGATTACTTCATAATATCAATAAAAAAAAATACACAGAACTTTTAACACAATAAAAACAAACTAAAAACAAACACTAATACAACAAACATCTAGAAAATCATCACCCAAATCTCTATTCTTCTTTTGGAGGAGGAGGAATGCCACCAAATAAGTTTAAGTAGGAAGTCATCAACATAACATTGGTATTAATTTCATGAACTTCATTTCTTATAGTACCAATGTCCTATTGCTGCTACTGAAGTTGAGCATCAATTTGATCAAATCGTTGATCAAAATGAGTCTCAAGTCTATCAAATTTCTCAACCAAATTTTGATAATTTGATTGAGGTGCAGATGATTGTTCTCCTTCTTCTTCTTCTTCAGAAGCACTGGCAGGTGCTTTCTCTTTTTGCTCCTTGAAGATTGCTCTAAAAGAAGCATCATTGTAGTAAACCGGCTCCTCATATTCTTCATCAGAATGCACTAGATTGTATTTCTTTTTCAAAATGTATGTAATCAAGTGACCCAATGAAATATTCCTTTTTCTTTTCTAATCAGCATGTCCAATTTCAGAAAGTCCATAAAGATAGTCTAAGATAAGTTGGGCTTCATCAATAGGACTTTTATTCATAATAAAAAAAGTCACAACAGAAAGGAGTAGAGTAATGTTGATCCTATCACCAGCCTTTGGAATAATAGAAGATCTAAGAATGTGCTGGATGATTCGAGCATTTTTGGTCATACAAGAAACTCTAGCAATATGATAATCTAGGCTATTTCCTCTAATCACCCTATTAATTTGAAACCACTTGAAGGTGTTATCGTTCATAAGAGTGTGGGCTCTAGAACCTTCAGTTCTTAAGTTAAGAAAAGCACCTAAGTCATGCTTAGTGATTTCAACTTTTTGTTTAAACACATAAGAACTGATAGAAGAGTGATCGGAGTTAAAACTCATATTGGCTAGGAAATAAAGGAAGGTTTGTTTGTTGTAGAGCTGGAAGAGAGGTAAGATAAATTGAAACTGAGTGGAAGCAAAAAGGTGGATTACCTTGAAGTTTATCTCACTTTGAATCAGAATGCGAGAAGGAGTGATTTTTGCAGAAGTAAATCGAGGAAAGGATTCCTCATTTGCTTTTGAGAGAAAGTTTTCAGAAGCATTCCTATGAGGTTTCTTTACTAACACCTTTTGTCGCTTGCTAGAGGAGGCCATTGTTGATTTGGAAGTCAAAAGGGATTAAAAGAGATGTTTGGAGATGTGATTGTTGAGTTAGAAAGCCTTCTTATTTAAAGAAAACGATACGTTCGTCCTGGACGAAACAAGTTCGTCCTGGACGAAAATTATCGTTCGTCTGGACGAAAAAATTTCGTACAGACGATCGAATTTGCCCAAAATGTAATGGCTTTTTGTAATCAACACAACTTACGATACGTCCTTTCGTACAGACTTTTTGACTTGACCGATCGTACAAACGAAAAAAATTTCGTACAGACGATCAAAAGTTAATTCGTTTTAATGTTAGTTGAAAACCGTCCCCCGCTATGAATCGACGTCTCTTCGTCTGGACGAACCAAAAGTTCGTACGGACGAAGTTCACAATTAAAACTGCCTTATCCATTCAACTGATGCATTCAATCGTCCCGACGTTTGAGAGAAATTTTTTTTTGTCCCGGACGATTGTGCAGATCGTACTGACGAACTACATTAAAAACTGCTCTCAAGACGTTTAAAATCACGCAAACTAAATTTTACACACATAGTCTCGTACGAAAAATTTCATCCCGGACGATTTCCACATTTTTGGATTTTTGAATTTTTATTAGAGAAAATCAAACAAAACACAAATCACAATACACTATGACAAATGCATAGACTCTAAAAATAAAATCACTCAAAACACATCACAAAAATAAAAATCATAAAAAAAAACATAAACTAAGAAAACATAAATATCAATGTTGCAAAAATATTTTTATTTAATCATTCAAATCAATTACACCAAGCCTTATTCTTAATGTACTGAAAGTATCAAAGTCTAAAGGTTTTGTAAAAATGTCTGCAAGTTGATTTTCAGTTGAAACATGAGTAAGTTCAATTTCTACCTTGGATACATGATCCCTTATGAAATGATACCTTATGTCAATGTGTTTGGTTCTAAAATGTTGAATAGGATTTTTGGAAATGCAAATAGCACTAGTATTATCATAATAAATTGGAATAGTGCCTATAGTTAATCCTAAATCAATCAACTGTTGTTTTAACCAAAGTACTTGTGCCACACAACTTCCTAATGCAATGTATTCTGCTTCTACAGTAGATAGGGCCACTGAATTTTGTTTTCTACTAGACCATGAAACTAATGAATTTTCAATGAATTGACATGTTCCAGAAGTACTTTTCCTATCCACTCTACAACCTACAAAGTCAGAATCTGAATAACCAATAATTTCAAATGAAGAGCTAAACTTAGGATACCAAATTCCTAAGTTCTGAGTTCCTAGTAAATATCTTAATATTTTTTTCACTGCTGTCAAATGTGATTCTTTTGGATCTGATTGAAATCTAGCACATAAGCAAACACTGAACATAATATCTGGTCGGCTAGCAGTCAAGTAAAGTAAAGATCCAATTATCCCTCTAAATTTCTTTTGATCAACAGATTTTCCCTTAAAGTCCTTATCCAACTGAACTGAGGAACTCATTGGTGTACTAATAGGTTTAGCATTGTCCATTTCATATTTTTTGAGGATGTCCTTAATATATTTAGTTTGACTAAGAAATGTACCTTCCTCAAGTTGCTTAATGCTAAAGCCTAGAAAGTAATTTAAATCTCCCATTAGACTCATTTCAAATTCACTACTCATTATTTTAGAAAAATCATCACAAAGATTTTTATTTGAAGATCCAAAAATGATATCATCCACATAAATTTGAACAATGAGTATATCCTTTCCAAATTTTTTTAAAAAGAGAGTTGTATCCACACTTCCTTTTTCAAAAAATCTTTTAAGTAGGAAGGTGCTCAACCTCTCATACCAAGCCCTAGGTGCCTATTTCAATCCATATAATGCCTTTTTTAACTTAAAAACATGATTAGGGTATTTAGAATTTTCTAAACCTGGAGGTTATTCTACAAAACCATCTTCTTCAATTACCCCATTTAAAAAGGCACTTTTGACATCCATTTGAAACAATTTAAATCCTTTAAAACAGGCAAAGGCAAGTAAAACCCTAATTGCTTCAAGTCTAGCTACAGGGGCAAAAGTCTCCTCAAAATCAATTCCTTCAATTTGATTATACCCCTTAGCAACTAATCTAGCCTTATTTCTATTGACTACTCCTGAGTCATACATTTTATTTTTGAACACCCACTTGGTTCCAACAACACTTTGATCTTTTGGCCTTGAAGTTAATTCCCAAACTTTATTTCTTACAAATTGATTCAACTCTTCTTGCATGGCCAATATCCAAAATTCATCAGAAAGTGCTTGATCAATATTAGTGGGTTCTATAGTTGAAATAAAGGCTGAATGATTGACTTCCTTATTTAATCCACGCCTAGTTCTAACACCCTCACTAGATTCACCTATATTCAATTCCCTTGGGTGGTTTTTAGAAAATCTCAAATCTCTAGGCAAAGGATTTTCTCTTTCCAAATTCTCTTCCACATCTTCTTCCAAATTTATTCTATCAATCTCTTGGGAGTTTTCCTCAATCTCATCTTCAACAACATTTGGCTCTTCCAAATTTCCAGATTCATCAAATACAACATGTGTGGTTTCTTCAATTACTAAGGTACTTTTGTTGAATACCCTATAAGATTTTCCAACACTTAAATATCCAACAAAAATTCCTTCATCTGATTTTGGATCAAATTTTCCTAAGGCAGATTTTCCATTGTTATGAATGAACACCTTGCAACCAAAAACATGCAAATGAGACATATTTGGTGTTCTACCTTTTAGAAACTCATAGGGTGTTTTATTTAAATTTGATCTCATATTCACCCTATTCAGAATATAACATGCAGTGCTAACCGCCTCAGCCCAAAAATATCTAGGAAGTGAGTATTCTGCCAACATTGCTCGGGCGGCTTCTAATAATGTTCTGTTTTTCCTTTCAACGACCCCATTTTGTTGAGGGGTTCTAGGTGCAGAAAAATTGTAATCAATCCCTTTTTATTTACAAAAATTTTCAAATCTTTCATTTTCAAATTCTCCTCCATGATCACTTTGTATAGACATTATTTCACACTCTAATTTTCTTTGAATCCAAGTCGAAATTTTTTTAAATTCCTCAAACGATTCATTCTTATGAAAAAGAAATCTAACCCAAGTGAATCTTGAGAAAACATCCACTATAACAAATCCGTATACCTTCCCTCCTAGACTTACAGTTCCTACTGGTCCAAAAAGATCGATGTGAAGAATTTCCAATGGTTTACTAGTTCTAAGATCCTTATTGGACTTAAAAGAGGACTTCACTTGTTTTCCTAATTGACATGCATCACAAAGGTGGTCCTTAGTAAAGTCTAGTTTTGGTATACCTCTCACTAAATTCTTTTGGGTAATTCTCCTAAGGTTTTTCATACTAGAATGACAAAGTCTCCTATGTCAAAGCCATGATTCATCAGAAACAGTTTTTAAACAAAAAGCAGTTGGAGATTGAATACAATTTAAATCTAGCATGTAAACATTGTTTACCCTTTTTCCATTTAAAATTTCTTTCCCATTTAGGCTTAATATGCAGCTAGTAGGTAAAAATTTTACATTATAGCCCTTATCACATAGTTGACTTATACTTAACAAATTATGTTTTAAGCCTTCAACCAATAATACATTGTCTATGAAAAAGTTTTTCAAATTTCCAATCATACCTGATCCAACCACTTTCTTTGTGGTATTATCTCCAAGTGTAACCTTGCCTCCACTCCTGGCTTCCAGTGTTATGAATTGAGCAATATCTCCAGTCATATGCTTTGAACATCCGCTGTCCAGGTACTATATGCTCCCACGAGGTCTTGTGTGAGAGAAAGCCTCTTCTTGATCTGATTGATCAACATTATTGCCATCAAGCAAAGGTTGGTGACTTCTTCTTCTTTTTCAGTCTCAGATGAGTCTGAAGCTGAGTCCGCCCAAAAAGCTCTTTGAAACTTCTTCTTATCCTTCTTTACAATTGGTTTCTCCTCTACCTTTTCCTTGCTAGGAGTGGCTTTGAGTTTTGGGCATTCAGTCTTGATATGACCTGGTTTCCTGCATTCATAACAGATCACTTCATTAGAAACCTTGCCATTTCTGTTAAACTTACCTCTATTCCATTGCTGGCGTCTCTTCTGCTTCCTCTTTAAAAAGCTTCTGAATTATCTAGTCATCAATGCAATATCATCTTCATCCTCAGGTTGTGAGTGTTCACTCTCTGACTCTTCCACTTTTAGTGCAATATTCTTCTCCTTTCGTGGTTCACCTACATCAAGCTTTCTTTGACTTACTCCTTGCTCATAAGCAATGAGTGAACCAAGAAGATTGTCAATAGAATAAATGTTTAGATCTTTAGACTCTGTAATTGCAGTAATTTTTGCATCATAAGCAATAGGTAAACAACAAAGAATCTTATTAACCATTTCAGCATTAGTTAATTCCCTACTAAGTGCATGCAAAGAAGTGACAATTTGTGTGAATCTTGTGTACATGTCAGAAATAGATTCATTAGGTTTCATGCGAAACAACTCATAGTCATGTAACAAGATATTGAGTCTTTATTGCTTAACCTCATTAGTCCCTTCATAAGTTATACAAAGTCTATCCCATATGTCCTTTCCACTTTTTTAAGTGGAAACCCGCATGTAGTCTTCAGATTTTAAAGCCCAAAAGAAGCTATTTAGACATTTGGCATTTAGTTGTGCTAAGTCACGTTCTTCTATAGTCCAATCTGCAAAAGGTGTTTCTACCCTAACTCCATCAACTAATCTAGTTGGTTTTGTATAACCTTCCTGGACTAGGATCCACATGCGATAATCAAGTGACTGTAAGAAAGTAGACATGCGTGTTTTCCAGAAATCAAAAGGAATATTATTAAACAATGGAGGTCTAGTAATAGAGTAACCCTCAGGTGTGTTTCGGTTTCCGAATGTAGCCATCTACGTTAATCAAAAAGTAGTTTAAACTTATGATTTTGAAACGGAGCTCTGATACCACTTGTTGAGTCTAGTGAATAGGTTGTTAAACCTAAATTAATGTCACAAGGCTACCAAGAGGGGGGGGGGGGGTGAATTGGTATTTTAAAAATTTAAACCCTCTTTGAAAATGTGTTGAACCGAAATGAAAATTTTTATTAAGTTTTTATAGAAAACGTTTTTCAACCACAAAGTTTTTAAAATAAAAGAAAAATGCGAAAAATAAACAGCAGTAAAGTAAATGACACAAGATTTATAGTGGTTTGGTCTAAACCAGACCTACATCCACTCCCCAGAGGCACCCTCTGAGTATTGCACTAATACCAATAGTGACTCTCCTTTTGCACCCACAGCAAGGCGGAGAAGCCTTTACAAACACACTTTTCACCACTACCCGGTGTGGCAGAGAACCGTCGTCCTTTTACACAATCCCTAGTGTTGGCAGAGAACCTTCCATCCTTTTACACTCTCCTAGTGTGGGCAGAGAACCCTCCGTCTATTCACACTCTCCAGGTGTAGGCAGCGAACCCTTCCGTCCTTTCACACTCTCCTAGTGTTGGCAGAGAACCCTTCGGCTGTTCACACTCTCCAAGTGTAGGCAGCGAACCCTTCGGCTGTTCACACTCTCCAAGTGTCGGTAGCGAATCGGATCTCCTTGACAGATCTTCTCACAAGAAATCTAGAAGGAAGAAAGAAAAGAGTGAAGTAATACAAATTCACAAGTAGAGATTCTTACCTTTAAACACCAAGTGAAGTCTTCACACTCCAGTGGTAGGAATCCTCCTTTGAATGCTCTCTCACACTCTCTCCTTGACTTTTCTCTCAATAGGCACGAAGATCAAATGAAAAAAAGATTGGGTGGCAGTCTAATTTGGATTATTTATACAAAAGACAAGAAAAACCGCCCAAAAACTACAAGTTTTCAATTATGTACGCAGTGGATCGTCCCGTACGATCGTGGATCATCCTAGACGATATTACTTAAAAGCCTTGAAATGAACCTCTTTGTATATGCGTACGAAATGTTTTCGTACAAGCTGATCGTCCCGTACGAACCATGTTCGTCTGGTACGAACGGTTATTACAAGGTCGGTTCCAAAAGCTGCAGAAAAACCATCCTAAGTCGGTTGTATCGTCTGGACGAAAATTGGTTCATGCGGACGAAATTCTTACAGAGACCAGATCGTCCTGGACGATATTTAATTTCGTCTGGACGAAAATCTTACAGAGAGCAAATCGTCATGTACGATAATTTAATTTCGTTTGGATGAAAATTTTACAGAGAGCCGATCGTCCTGGATGATATTTAATTTCATCTGGACGAAAATCTTACAGAGAGCAAATCGTCATGTACGATAATTTAATTTCATCTGGACGAAAATTTTACAGAGAACAAATCATCCCGGACGATAATTAATTTCGTCCTGGACGAATAGGACTTAGAAAAATTTTTCTGGCCAGTTCCTATTCGTTCCATGTGATCTTAATAGGAGATAACTGTCTGATCATCCCGTACGAACTTATATCGTCCCGTATGATCAGTATAAATTTTATATGATCTCCTTATGTGTGTGTGTATGTTTTTATTCACTCAATTACAATCACTCCCTTTCAAGTTTATTTCAAAGAAAAGTACAAGCTTCAAATTCACAAAGTTTTACATGCTGAATTTGATTTGAAGTCTTCGTAGTCTGGAGTTCGATTTTCCTGAATTGTTAGTACACACAAGAGCAAATACAAATCTTCTAAATTTGTTAGGAGATAACTACACATTTGAACAATAATGTTTGGAATCATCAAAACTATACAAGTTGCAAAAATATAAAACATGCAAATAGCAACTATCTTAAAAATAAGCTTTAATCGGTCGGGTTATATTTGAAATGTGTGAAGAGATGTTTTGATAGCTCAAACAAACTCTCAGTTGGTTTGGAGGAAGCGTGAGAGGTGAGAAAAGGTTAGATGGAGAATGACGACTCATTTCCTTCATTTTCCCTATTCAAATGACCCCTGGCCAAATGGATGGCTATGATCAAATGTGGGAGCTCCTAGATGGCTGCCACCTACCCTATGGATTGTTGAAAAGATGGGAACAAAGACAAGGTAAGGACATCCTAGGTGGAAAGGTCTCTTGGACCTTTTAGAGCATGTGGATGTAGTCCAAGCCATTTGATCTTGATCCAATGGCTTAGAAAAAGCTTAGGAATGTTCTGGATTGACTCCAAATAGCAAGAGAGGCTTAGATTAAGGGAATTAAGTTTAAGATGTGTTTTGACTAGGTTTGACCACTTCTTAAGCTTGGTTTGACGATTTGACTGGTCCCATGCCACATGGAAGCTGAGGTGGCATCATAGGGTGTTTGACTTGATGGAGATGATTTGAAGAAGGTTTGAATGTTCAAGATTTATGGTTTAAATGCATACACATGCATGAAGAGAGGTTTGACCAAGTCAATTTAAGTTGACTTGGTTCAACTATCCATGACTTAGCTCATATTGAGCTTAGATGTACCTAAGCCATGATATGGGATTGGGTTAAAGGCTTGAGATGAGCTATTTGACTTGGTTTAACCATTACTTAAGAGTTGACCAAGTCAACCATTACTCAAGAGTTGACTAGTCGACTCTAAATCAGTGAGGGATGTGACTAAAGGAGTTTGAATGGGTTTGATGAGGTTTGAATATGCCTAAAGTTTGATTTAGCACAAAAGGGGTTTAAAGGTTAATTAGATCAACCTGGGTTGACTTGGTCAACTAGGTTTGCCCATGATTTGAGTTTGACCTGAATGGGTTTGACATGATGAATGGGGTATGGTAGAAGTGTTTTCATGGATTAGAATGATCTAGATGGTCAAAATAACCATTTAGGTCAACCTAAGTTGACTTGGTGAATCAGGTGGACCCAGAGGCTAGGTCTAAGCTCAACAGGTTTAAAATGATATTTGAAACTTACTGGGGAAATTCCCAAGCAATTTGAAGGTCGTTTGATTTGAAATGGTTATTCAAACCCCTAAGGGTATTTTGGTCAAAAGGTGTAGACTTGATCAACCAGGCTTAACGAGGGTCAAGGTTCGAGTCCATTGCACTCCTAGTGGTGATTAGGATGCATTGGAGGAGGTTTCATGATTTGATTTGAGAAGGCCAAGTTAAAGTTTGGAGAAAACTTCAAAATTGCCCTTAAGGGACATTTTGGTCATATTGACCTCTGGTCAACTAGGGGTCAAAGTGGGTCTAAAAAAATGCAGTTTAATATTCAATAGGTGATAATCAGGTGTCTAGAAGTGATTAGAGTCTTTGGATAAAGCTCTAAGGTCAGGATCCACTGGGTGGTAGGTCTAGTGGCGTAGGTTGTAAATATTTGAAGGTTTTATAGCCTTTGGGTTTCAATTTGGTTTCTTGAGTTAGAGAGCTTAGAATGGGCTCAAATTTGGAGGGTTTCCTCTAAAGACATACCCTATCAATATGCATTTAATAGACTCTAAATCAGAAGTCATTTGATTGGGTTTTAACGTATTTGAAAATTCAATGGAAAAGACTTTCAGGACTTAGCCTTTTACCCTTGAATTTTGGTTTAAAATTCTAGGTTTTATTTGGAATTTTGATTTGATTGCTTGAATTTGAATTAACCCTATCACTTATACCCATATGGGTGATTATGAATGATTGTATAGGATTAAAGCTTGATCAGAGGCAGGATCAAGGTTTGAATTGCAGTTTGGATCTTGAACTGGACTAGGTTAAAGTCTACATTGGTTTGAAGTTTGAATTGATTGAAGTATAGTTTGGTTTAAGATTTGAATTGATCTGAAGTTTAGATTGATTTGAATCTAGACCGATCCTAGACTCTAGAAGGACTCTAAGATCTAGAATCTAGAAGAGTTCTAAGGCCTAGATAGATCCTAAAGTCTAGAATCTAAAAGGATCGTAGAGTCTAAGAAAATCATAGGGTCTAGGATCTAGAGTAGATCCTAAGGTCTGGAGTCTAGAAGAATCATAGGACCTATAATAGTTCCTAAGGTCTGGATTTTAGGTGGATCCTAGAGACTAGATTGGTCTCAAGATTTAATTGATCTGGGGTCAGGATCGATCCAAGTGACCTCATATAAAAATGAGGTCAACACATAGTTAGAATAAAGGTCAAAAGGAAGTTCTATTTTTAATGTTTGAATGAACTATCAAGGGATACATTAGCATTTACACTTTTTCTCATTGAATGTATAAAGGTATTAGTTTTAGACTCTACATTTAGAGTAGGAGAGACCTTAACTACCAACCCAACTATATTATTTTGAGATAATGAGGTTAGAGTCACATTCTCTATACACTTCCTCATTATGGTTTTCTTTTATAGTAATTTTGAAATTTGGCTATTCAACAACTTTCATATGCACTCAGCTTGTTTATTATTTTAAAACACATATGATTCATTCTTTGAACTAGATTCTAAATCAATATCTATTACAAGAAATTTTATTGACTAACTTATTATTATTTTTTTAATTTTACCTTGCTTGACCTCTCTCTCTTGATTGTTGAGCCATTCTATTATATCTTTATGAAAGAGGGGTAGGTGACCAATGAACATTGTGTTTGAAGTTAGAATGCTTTTCTTTCATCTTTTATTTCTTTTTTTCCTACTTTTTTACTTAATTAAGTACTAGTTTTAGATTTCTAGAGAAAATTATCTACTTTTTAAGCAGATAGTATTTGGCATCTTCAAATATCAACTTCATTAATAAAGAAAAGTTTACAAATCTCCCATAATGTAGTTCTTATTACCCTCATAGTAATATTTAATACATTGATATAGGTAGGAAGGCACCATTCTATATTCATGAAGCTACCTTCATTTCTTCTGGAAGAACTTGAGCCTCATAAATACTCAGTTTCATATTTAGTTTTTTGAGATGAGCCAAAATATTATATTACATTTTGAGAATGTTTGAATTAGCTGCATCTTAATATAATTGAGGTTGTGTTAAAGTTTTTGGATTATTATAAACTTTTTTCCTTTATAAGGAGCAGGAATCTTTAGCGGCAGAACTTTACCACTATCGAGGTTTCTTGAACTACCTTTTTTAAGGAGGAAGTTACAAGCTCATCTTCTTCTTTATTGTGGCTTATCTTTAGACTTTCATTAAGAGATTTGTCTGAATCATACATCTCAATTTCTATACTATTAGGATCACCCTAAACATTAAGGATAGGATAATCACTATTATAAAAAACACTCATGAGATTCTTCTAATTTATTTAAGTTTATTTTAGATTTTTAAGAATTACTTTCATTTGAAGTATTTTAGCTAGTATTTAAAAAATAATCATTAGATATAGATAGAATTTACATTAAATATTTTTTAATTACCTTCTATGGCTGAGGAGGGAAAAAATAGAAAACATACAATATAGGTGGTATATGATCTTTAGATGCTCCATCAGTAGAGATTACAATTTTTTTTTATATTTCAACATTTATTTATATAGTCCAAAATTGTGGAAGACTAATGAGTTAATTTTTTCTTGAGTTATTTAGTAGGAACTTTATTTTGGACCCCCTCCTTGAGAGCTACTAGATCAACCTAGATGGGACTTTGAACTACAAGAGGTATATGAGTAGAAAAATAATATAGTTTATTTAGAATCATTTTAGAAGAATGTAATAAATCTATCTCCCAAACATCATCATGCTTTTAAATTAAAGAGGGTGTAGAAAGCTCACATAGCATGTATTTATCTGATTGCTGACCTAGATCACCTAAATACTCCTTGGGTATCACAACCACCTCAAATTTAATATTCCTTTTCCTTTCAAGCCTTTCCTTGAAGGTTATAGGATCTTCAAGTTCATGACCTAGCTTTTGGTGATATGATCAATCATTGGGTTACCTCAATTTAACATGTCTTCTAGCCTTCTTGGGTCAGGAAGCTTGAACTCAAATTTCTTGAAGAGATTTATAAAAAAATATTTTAATGACTTCCCTTTTGAATGAATATGTTTATTTTTGAGAGCATCAAACTTCTCTTTGTTCTCTTCTAGAGTGAGATTAGAATAAAGTCTTAATTATTCATTCTAAAATTTACTAAATTAATTATATTGAGAAGGATGAACTAGATTTTCTTTTGAAATGTTTAGAGCCTATTTTCCTTTGTCAATTATTGACACTGACTTTAACTTCTTCTCTAAAACCTTTCATGGTTACAATTTCTTTATCTGTGCTCCAAACTGGTCTTTAAAGAAGAATAATTGAGAAGCTTTTTCTAGGAGATTTGAGATTTACTTAATAGTTTTTCAATATTTTTATAGTGAATCCTTTTAATGAAAATGGCTACTAGGCCACGTATATTCTTAAGGAGTATCTCTATAATGTGTTGCTCTTAAAGTTGAGGTTCGTACTTCTTATTGAGATTCCTTTATCTTTGAATGTAGCCTATCAAAGTTTAACTAGGTTTTTCATTTTTTGATCACTAGATCCCTGACAATCACATGGAGACGTACTCCAATAAAGGTACAGACTGAACCATTTGGCAACTCTACATAACATTGAAAAGCTACCTCATATAAACTATTGACAAAGTGCTTGAATAATATGTATCATTGTCTTTTGCATTGGAACTACTGGCTCTGAATTATGCTAAGTCTTATTTAGAGTTTTCAGTACAATTGAAGTTTTTGAATATAGGTGGAATAAATCCTTTATAATAAGGAACTAAGTCGTATTCTTCCAGGTAGGGTCCAACTCTTAGAACGGATGAAATACCTTGAGATTATGCCTAAGCTTGTTTTATTTGCTAATATACTAGCTGCTTTATATTTATTAAGTGTGCAAATAATTTTGACTTCAAAACTCTAGCTTGATTTTCTTTTACAAATTCCTTCTAATAATTGCAGTATTGAACAGACTATATAGAATTGATTGAGAGTCAAAAGCATCATTCACCTCCTCAACCCTCTATAGCTAGACCATCCACCCAGTCTGAAGCAACACCCACCACAGATCGCCTCCTCAAGGTGACATGTATGTAATGAATGTTTAGAGGTAGTGTTTTAAGCTAAAGCTTTGGGCAAGTTTCATCTGTTAAAGCAGTCCACACACAAAATACAGGAAATCATATGGAGTAGGTCTGATGCTCTATATGTTTCTTGGAATAAAATCTAAAAGGAAGTGAATGATATGTAGTTTAGGGAGTTTGAGGTTAGTGAGTATCAGAGATAGTAACATCTATAAATTTTAATTAAGCTAATAAAAAATTATATTCTAATTTTTTTATATACAGACAGATTTATATTGGTTGTTAGAACACATGCAAAGATAAAAACAAATTTAAGAAATGTAGATCAACTTGCTGATGAGTGTAAATAATCTTATATTTTATATATTAAATTGCTAGTGAAACTGTATTACTTTAGTTATATTGTACAGGAAAAATCTTGGAAAGGCAAGGAATTCTAAGTAACATACAGTGTTACAACATCAGGCTATACCTTTGCAGTGCCATCACTAACACCCTCAGAGTACCCAATATAGACATAGTAGTGCCTAGTCTTTATTTAATTACGTCATAACATTAAGGATTCAACACTATGCCCTGTCTCTGTATGCATAGTGTTGCAATGTCAATTTCTAGCACCACCAAGCCCATGGGAGTGCCATGTGGACACCGTAGTGCTCAATGATTAGTAGTGCCATAGTGTTATAGTTATAACCGATCATGAAATGATTTTCTAGTGAAGTGATTCATTAATTCATTAAATAGTGGGTCCACCGCTGCATTTGTTCATTTTATAGGCATCACAACATAAGTGTTTAGAGCGTCGCAAAGCTAGAGTCCATTTTTTGTATTTTTTATGAATAATTTATTTGTAATGTTAGTAGGAGAGTTTAGTCACTTAGTTAATTTCAGTCTTCATAGTGCTTCTTTATAATTTTCTTAGGAGTAATAATTTAGGGAATTCATGGAGCACTAGATCCACTTCGAAATGTGTTTTATCAATGTTTGTGAAGTAATTCTATAAGTTTAAGGAGTGTAAAGGAAGATCATTAAGCCCGATCTATATTATCTTTTCTTATGTACTTTCTTTGTTTAATGTAATTAAAAAAAGTAAGTTTTCTTCACTTATTTTTCTTGTCTAGCCAAATTCTCTAATTTTGGATTAATGGTGTAGAAGGAATGTTGAGTACTAATAAATTCTCTTCATTAATAATTTATTGATACTTTTAATATATCAGGTCTTCATTTAATGTAAATAGTGGCCATATATGTAGTTAATATCAGTTGTAATGTGGTTCCTAGGAATAAGAAAGAGGGCATAATAAGTTATATTAGATTGGTATGATGCAAGCATTGACATGGTGCTTGAATACACCAAATTTATAGAGTTGAATTATAATGAGCAATTGTTTTAACACTACAGGCTTTACTTACTATTCCAATATTTTCATAGAGTGGTAGACTATAGGAGTTTAGAGTGGCATTGAGGTTGGAAGGTTTAATTTATCCTTTATCTCCTCAACTGAGCAGTCTATGATGCATATGCTATGAATAGTACCAATATAAATGAGAATCATTATGAAATATATTGTATTTACATTCCATCATTCCTAAATATTTTATCCAAATACTATTTCATTTAATTTTTTCATTTTAAATTAAGTGATTGAATCTCCACCAAAACTTGATTTTCTTAAGAAGCATAATTATTATAATTTTAATAGACAATACTAGTATTTGTAAGTAAATAGTCTTCCTCATTAGATCAATTACTTGATTTAGCATGTATATTTACATATATTAAGTGCTATTATATATATATATATATATATATATATATATATATATATATATATATATATATATATATATATATATCAAAGATAACCTAAGCATTATTTAGGGACTGATAGAGCCCGAAATTATTTTCACAATTCTTTAAGTTACTCCCCCACCCCAATCAATTTTTCAGCCTCATTGTCAGAAAAGAATTTCTAAAGGTTTTCACTTGATTAGATCTAAAATAGAATATATGGAGTGTAATTTTAGTAGTAATAGACCTAGTGAGGGGATTGTGACTTTGGGCAATCAAGTCATTAATAATAGTACACATTTTAGATATCTTGGATCTATTGTTCAGAGTGATGGTGAAATAGATGGGGATATTATCAGCAGAATTCAAGTTGGATGGTTAGTGGAGGAATGCATCAGGCTTGTTATGTGATAGAAATGTACCCCTCAAACATAAGGGAAAATTTTATAAGATGGTAGTGAGGCCTGCAATGCTTTATGGTGCCGAATGTTGGCCATTAAAAGAGAAGCATAATACTAAGTTAAGTGTGGCAGAGATGAGGATGCTTAGGTGGATGAGTGGCTTTACCCTTAGAGATAGGATACAAAATGAGCATATATGTGAAAAGGTTGGAATAGCTCTAGTAGAAGATAAGATTAGAGAGAGTCGCCTTAGATGGGTTGGTCACATAAAAAGGCGGCCTTCTGATGACCCGGTTAAGAGAGTAGAGCTATTAGATTTGACTTGTGTTAAGAAAGGTAGGGGTAGACCTAAAAAGACTTGGTTAGAAAATATTAGGAATGAAATTTCTTTATTAGCTTTAAACAAGAATTTGACTTTTAATAGGACACAATAGAGAAAAAGGATTCATGCAGCCGACCCCACGTAGTGGGATAAAGGCTTGATGATGTTGTTGTTGTTGTATTGTCAGAAAAGAATTTATTTTATTTGTAAAGTTTACTATATTATTGAATTAATTAAAAAATTATTCTAACAATATTCTTTTATTCTTTTATTTTATTTTATGGATTGTACAATTGTGGTTAAATGCTTAGAAGCTATAGAAAGAAATAATTCCTAGTTTTCTATTCAAAAATTGAGAGAACCTTTTCTAAAAATAGAACCATAAAAAAGATTTTAAAAATAACTAACCTTGTTAAAGACTTAGATCATTCTAGACCTCTTAAGAATTTTACAAATCCTATGGAACATGGAATTTGTCAGAGCATAAATAGACTTGTCGTTGAAGCTAATAACTTTGAATGAATACATGTATTCATTCAAATGGCACCAAATTGTCAATTTGGGGGAACTTCCATTGAAGATCCTAACCTTTAGCATGTTTCTTCATAATTTGAGCAATATTTAAGTATAATGGTATTAGTGATGATGCCATTAGACTTAATTTATTCCCATTTTCTCTAAGAGACAAGGCAAAATTGTGGTTAAATGTTTTACCCCTAGTCTCTAATACTATATGAAATGAGATGTCCACAAATTTCTACAAAAATATTCCTCACCTTCTAAGACTGCCAAACTTAGAAATAATATTATTTCTTTTACTCAGTTAGAAGGAGAAACTATTTATGAGAGTTGGGAGAGGTTCAAGCAGATGCTTAGAAAGTGCCCGTGCCCTCACCGTACCTTACCTAAATGGTTGATAATTCAAACTTTTTATAATAGATTGGTATGATCTTTTAGAGCCTGCTGATAGGGTGAATCCTAAGAGAGTGATAGGAGTCTATAAAATAAGAATAAATAATTCAAGTGTCCTGCTGATAGGGTGAATCCTAAGAGAGTGACAGGAGTCTATAAAAATGATTCTTTATCTATTTTGACTGCACAAGTTACAATAATATCAATAAACTTAGGCACTTTAAGTTTAAATTTTTATTCTTCTTTACATTTAAAAGATAAAAGTTCAATGGAAGAGAATGATATCCAAGAGATTAAAAATATAAAATTGACTAGAAGATAAAACATTCTCTATTAAAATACATATAATCTAAGTTGGAAGTATCACCCCAATTTTAGTTGGTCAAATAATAATGGTGGAAATCAATAGAATTTTAGTCAAGATAACAAAGGAGAAAATTGGTATAATCAGAATCAAGCTAATAATTATCCAACACCAACTTATCCTCTGGGATTTAATCAATACAATTAGTAGGGAACTAGAAAGACACCACTAGAATATATCGTCATGTAATTGTGAACTCAAATTCAAAACCAAGCTGCTTCATTGAAAAACTTGGAAATTTAATTAAGTCAGCTTGTAATTTTTATGAGTAGTAGGCCCATAGGATCCTTATCTAGTAACACAAAAGTTAATCCAAATGAGAAGGAAAGAGATACCCAAGTGACCCAATTGAAGAGTAGTAATCTTCCACCTTAGCCAAATGAAATATCTTTTACGAATATGATTCCAGGGAATATAATTTTGATGATAACAAACACTTCTGTTTCTCTACGACTGCCTTTCCTACTAACATTTCAGGTCCATAAGATCATACTATAATTGAACCAGCTTAAGATTGGGTAGATTAGGACTAAGTTAGTTTGTAATGTACGACATGTGTCTTTTATGTTTTCTTGAGTCCATTGTAACATTGTGTGTCCCGATGCTAAGTAACCTTGTACACACACTTGGGGAAATTTTTTTGACTATTTTAGAGATTTTTATTTTTGATCATATCATCCAAAATGATCCAAAAATTGGCTTGGATGATCAGTTAAAAATAGAAACCCTAATTAGGGCATCCTAGTTAAGACAGCCGTAATTAAGCACATCATCCTGGATGATATTTGTATCGACCGAGATGATAGGCTCAAATTAGAAAGAATATGCCGCTAGATCTATTTAGGTATCTTTTATTTTAGCACATCATCCTATACGAAGTAATATAATTATGTTTAAATTAATCTGGTGATTAAGGAAAGCAATTAAGGTTTGATTGCTCAATCATATCGTCTTGGATGATCGCAAGATTGGCTGGGATGATCAGTTCACAAACCTTAGTTACTCCTGGATGATCAAACATCAGCCTGCTTCTATTTAAAGCAATGTTCTAGATGATATGTACTAAATTGAACTAATTGTTTAGGATGATCATGAGATCGACCTAGATAATCAAGTTATTTTTACATCGTCCAGACATCCATTTAGGGCGATGTTATGGATGATATTCAATGATTTGTACTAATCTTACAGGATGATACTAGTGAGTATCAGTGATAGTAACATTTATAAATTTTAATTAAGCTAATAAAAAATTATATTTTAATTTTTTTATATACAGATAGATTTATATTGGTTGTTAAAACACATGCAAAGATAAAAACAAATTTAAGAAATGTAGATCAACTTGCTGATGAGTGTAAATAATCTTATATTTTATATATTAAATTTCTAGTGAAACTGTATTACTTTAGTTATATTGTACAGGAAAAATCTAGGAAAGGCAAGGAATTCTAAGTAACATACAATGTTGCAACAACAGGCTATACCTTTGCAGTGCCATCACTAACACCCTCAGAGTACCCAATATTGATATAGTAGTGCCTAGTCTTTATTTAATTATGTCATAACATTAGAGGATTCAACACTACAAAGCCCTGTCTCTGTATGCATAGTGTTGCAGTGTCAATTTCTAGCACCACCAAGCCCATGGGAGTGCCATGTGGACACCGTAGTGCTCAATGATTAGTAGTGCCATAGTGTTATAGTTATAACCGATCATGAAATGATTTTCTAGTGAAGTGATTCATTGATTCATTAAATAGTGGGTCCACCGCTGCATTTGTTCATTTTATAGGCATCACAACATAAGTGTTTAGAGCGTCGCAAAGCTAGAGTCCATTTTTTTGTATTTTTTATGAATAATTTATTTGTAATGTTAGTAGGAGAGTTTAGTCACTTAGTTAATTTCAGTCTTCATAGTGCTTCTCTATAATTTTCTTAGGAGTAATAATTTAGGGAATTCATGGAGCACTAGATCCACTTCGAAATGTGTTTTATCAATGTTTGTGAAGTAATTCTATAAGTTTAAGGAGTGTAAAGGAAGATCATTAAGCCCGTTCTATATTATCTTTTCTTATGTACTTTCTTTATTTAATGTAATTAAAAAAAGTAAGTTTTCTTCACTTATTTTTCTTGTCTAGCCAAATTCCCTAATTTTGGATTAATGGTGTAGAAGGATCCAATGTCATCTTCTCCTGTAATCATCCCTAGTTCCTTGGGTGTTCTAGAAAGGTCTACTGTAGCATCTGATCGAGGTTCTCTACCTTCTTCAGGAAGAAGCAAAAGGAGTTAGGTTCTCTGCCTACTTCTGGAGGAAGCAAAAGGAGTTGGGTTCTCTTCCTCACTAGGGTCAATGGAAAGGAGGTTTGTAAAGGCTTCTCTGCCTTATTGTGGGGGAAAAAGGAGAGACACTGTGTTTAGTACAATACTTGGAGGTGAGGCTTTGGGGAGTGGACATAGGTCAAGTTGACCGAACCACTATAAATTTCTGTGTTCTTTATTACTGCTTCCACATTTAATTTTTTCACTTTTATTTCTTTGTGGTGAAATTTGGTTTAAGTTTGTGCTTTTGCTTAAAGAATTTTTAAAATACAGTTCACCCCCCTCTTAGTTAGCCTTGGGACTAGTTTATTAGGGCTTTACTTCCCTATCGAACTTTCAATATTTAGGTAAGTAAGACTGAAGACTTAAAACTTAGTGCTTTTGGGAGGTAACTCATGTGTGTATTATGTTAGTACCTTTATGTTATGAATGTTATATCATGTTTTGTGTTGATCATATATTGTATGAGCCTTTTATCATTCTTATGAAAGCATATATTTGTAGTGTTTGTTTATAAATTTTATTTACATATTAGTAAACTCCCTTCATTCTTAAAATGTTATTGTCTGCCAATTACTTTAATTAACCCTCATAAAAATGATAATTAAAAATTATATAAAATTAGGATAATAAATAAATCATAGATCCTAGTTTGAATGAACTTTGTATATACTTCATATGTTGGAAAAATTAATACTTAACTCTTTCAACCATTTGAGCTATTATCATAATTTAGATTTATATGCTATACCTTTATTAAATTAACTTTTAAAATTTTAAGATGAATAATTCATAATAAAAATTAGATATGAGTAGATTAAAATTTGAGATCATAGCTAACATTAAGATGAAATTAGTAATCTCATCAAGTCCTTACATTAAAATCATTAATATTGTATGAAGGTCTAAAGTAGAAGCTAATATTCAAAATCATTAATTATGTACTCCACAAAAGCAAAAAAAAAGTAAAAGAGTTCTCAAAGAAATAAAAAAAAAAATTAAAGAAAAGGATTAAAAGAAAAAGTTGAGTACATTAAAAAATTAGTATCAGTGAAAGCTTAAGATTGCAAATATAACCTTATACATAAACTTATAAGGATAAGATAGGAGAGATAATAAAGCTTAAGATGAAAAATTAAAGTATAATTTTAACTACCATATCTAATCATCAAAACTCCATTTTCACTTTAACAATTACATGTTAATAATTAAATATTTATCTCATATTTCAAATTTGGTTGTAACTAAAATGATTAATTAGTTTAACTATTAATATTTTTTCAAACAAAAAGTACAGCCTTATTCATTTTTACTAATTCTTAATTTGTAATGAATTATCTTATATTTTAATAATTTTAGATTGTCCCTTTTTATTTATGTTAATCACTTAATTAGAATAACAAAATTTTATTTGCTTGAGGGCAAGCAAGAGTTTATGTTGGGGAGGACTTGATGTGTGTAAATAATGTTATGTTTTATGTGTTAAATTTCTAGTGAAACCATTTTGTTTTAGTTATGTTGTGCAGGAAAAACAAAAGACGTAAAATTCCATGTTTCATACAATGTCGCAATGTTGGACACTATACCACCGTGGCACTATCATTGACATTGTTGAAGCACCCAATATGGATATGGTGGTGCCCAGTCTTTATTTCACTGCATTGCAATATCAAAGGAGTCAACTCTATAAAGTCTAATCACTATCCACATATCATCACAATGCCAAATTCTTGTGCTACCAAGATGAGGAGAGTGCCACATAGACGCCACAGTGCTTATCATCATCAACACCATAGTGCTATAGTTGTAACGTGATGCATCATTTTATTAAATAATAGGTCAATGTAAATAAGTACTACTGGGGAGGAAATTCATTAGCATTGTGATGTTAGTTCATTTTATAGTCGTTGTGGTGCAAGTGCCTAGAGCACGACATCACTAGAGTCCTTTTTATGTTTTTTTATATAAATAGTCCATTTTGTAATGTTAGTAGAAGATTTTAGTAACTTATTTAATTTCAATCTTTATAGTGTTTCTCTGCAATTTCCTTAGGAGTGATAACTAAGGGAATTAAAGGAGCACTAAATTCTATAAGTTTGTGGAGGAGTGTAAAGGAGATCATTGAGCCCATCCAATTATATATTTCCTTATATACTTTTTATCATTTTTGTAATAAATGAAAATAAGTTTGCTTCACGTGTTCTTCATGCCTGGCTAAATTCTCTTGTTTTGGATTGATGGTGTAAATGGAATGTGGAGTAATAAGTTCTCTTAATCAATAATTTAATGATGTTTTCAATATAGAAGGTATTCATTTAATGCATATGATGGAGATATGTGAAGTTAATATCAGATGTAATAAGGAGCCTAGGAATAATAAACAGGCAAAACTAGCTAGGTATATTAGATTGGTATGATGCAAGCATAGACATAGTGTTTGGCATATATAAAATTTATAGAGATGAATTATAATAAGGGGGTTTTAACATTACATGCTATACTTACTCTTCAAAAATTTTTATAGCGTGATAAACTATATGAGTTTAAAGTAGTATTGAGATTAGAAGGTTTAATTATGAAAGTTCGTTAGGGATGTTAAGCCCTTATTAATTAGTCCCGAGGCTAACCAAGGGGGGGGGGGGGGTGAATTGCTATTTTAAAAAACTTCTCAATCAAATCACGAACTTAAACCAAAACACAATCCACCATAAAAAAAAATGAGTGCGGAAATTAAATGTGTAAGTAAAAACAAAGAAGGAACACACTGAAAGTTCGTTCGGGATGTTAGGCCCTCTTGAACTTAGTCCCAAGCTAATTAAAAGAGAGAGTTGAATTGGAAAACCTTAAAACCAAAGATAAAACTCCAACCAAAAACACCACAAACAAAGTGCGGAAAAAATAAATACGGAAGCGATAATAAGAAAAGAACACACCGGATTTATAGTGGTTCGGTCAACTCGACCTACGTCCACTCCTTGGAGGCACCCCCCAAGTATTGCACTAACACAAGTGTCTCTCCTTTAGCACCCACAGCTAGGCGGAGAAGCCCTTACAAAATCACTTCCACCTTCCCCGGTGCGGCGGAGTCGCCGGGTCCATTGACACCAAAGGGATCTTCTTCTTTGCTGAACTTACCTCGAGACAAGCCTTGAATCCGATGGTACTAAGGTGCGAGTTTGCCGGAGCAACCGTGTGGATCCCCCACCACACTCCCTTGAGTTCCTCCCCCTCACAGGATCTTCTCCCTCTCAAACTCCACCCTTTCCTCTCTCCCTTTCAAGCTCTCTCTTCAAGTCTCCCCCACAAGAACGAAGCTCCAATGGCTGCCAAAAGACACTTACAAAGTGCCTTGCCATAGCTTAAATAGAGGCTCTCAAAATGAGCTCATTAATTGCAAGTTGCCGACATTATCGTCCAGGCCGATATGGACATCGGCCTGGCCGATCAGTACAAAACTCAGAAGATCGGCCAGAGCATCGCCCTGGGAATAGTCCTGGACGATTGAAATTTGGCTTGATCGTCCAGACCGATCTCACGATCGTCCTGGCCGATTAGTTCAAATCAGAGGAAAATCGTCCTGAGCATCGCCCTGTTTTTGATCTGGCCGATATTTATCGTCCTGAAGTAACTTAAGGTTTTTTGAATAGATCGTCCTGGCCGAGCCTGCGATCGTCCAGAACGATATGATCGTATCAATTAACCTTAATTACTCCCTTGATTTCCTGATCAATTAAGGCATAATTTGGTAATTTCGTCCAGGCCGATCCTTCGATCGTCCTGGCCGATAATTTAAAAATACACTATGCCTTAACTGTCTATGGCGGCTACTTCTTTATGTTTTAAGCTTATCGTCCTGGCCGATACACGTATCGTCTTGGCCGATATGTTAATGACGGCTGCCTTAATTAAGAATCCTGATTAGAGTCTCTGTTTTGAACTCTATCGTCCAGGACGATCCAATAGATCGGCCTAGCCGATGGGAGCAAAAATAGAGAATCTAAATCTCTCAAGTGTGTGTGTGTGTAGGGTTACTAAGTATCAGTCTTTTGACCATTACAAGTAGACTCAAAAAGGTGAAAATCAAAAGTACAGACTGACTCAACCCTATGCTACCCACTTCTGTATTTGCATCGTTTGTTCGTCCAATCTTCGATTCCTGAAATGTTAGAAAAAATAGGCAGTCCAAGATAATCAGTAGGGTTTGCCAATCATCAAAACATAAGCCATGAAATAAGGTTTGCAACAATCTCCCCCTTTTTGATGATGACAAAACAAGTAAGCAATTCCTACTTTCCCTATTTTCTCCCCCTTTTGACATATAAAAAAGAAAATATGCAAAAAAGAAAGAAAAAATGTCTCCTACATTTTTTAATTTTGATTCAAGGAAGGAATATAATATAGCATTCCATGTGATTGATTTTAAAAGCATGTAAGTTAATGAGTTGAACAACATCAAAAATTCAAAGAATTAGAAAAGTATCCGATCATGTTTACCCTAAGCTTGAAGTATCTTTGTGGGGTAGAGTTGTCTTTTGAAATCAATGACCTAACTCAAAACTTCAATCATATATTAGTATAAAGGATCTAATCATTCCTTGAGTCAAGAAAAACATCTTATAGAATAAAGGATCAAAGTAGATACATCATAATCGCAAACACGAACTCAAGTCTTTGGTATATGAAAGCTTCTAAGTTTTTAAAAGATTTGAAAAGAGAGAAGAGCTTGCTTTTTGATGGGCTCATTTTATGCCTCTTATCATTTGAATCGCGCTTTGCGAATCCCTTTTTTTTTTCCATAAATTCAATTTAGCGGCATTGCGCTTCTTTTGTTGGCATCATTGTCCAAATTTTTTTTTTAAGCTAGACTCTCTTTTAGTCATCTCTTAAAAAAGACTTAGTTGTGAGTATATCTTCTAGATATTAGAGAATAGGGGCTCTCTCTCTAACATAGAGAAGAACAATCAACAAAACAAAATCACGGACCAATGTCAAGAGTACCAATGAATCTTGATATGATAAAAAGACTTTTAATCCCTATAATATAAGATAGATTTGCTTTAGCAAGATTTAGAAAAGACCTTAATTTCATATATAATCATTAATTTGAGATAGATTTTTGATTTAGAGAAGAAAACTGTGCCACTAAAATATACTAAAGAAAGAGACACAATCAACGGAATTTTTTCAATCATCTAATGGATTTAAGAGATGCAAACCATTGACTACAAAATTTTAAAAGCAAATGCAAGGCATACGATATCATATTTGCAATGATTTTGAAAAAACCTTTTTTTTATTATTTTCAAAAAATATGCTTCCTTTCTTTATATTTTCAAAACCAAAGTAAACCCAAATTATTGACAACATGAATAACTTGATTAAGAAAATTTCAAGGTGGATTCAACAATCTTGCAAAAGATTCCTATGCGATAGAAAAAATGTAGGGAGATAAAAGAAAATCAGTTTCAAAATCCAATTTAAAATGTGATGAAGATTTTGAATCAAAAGTAAAATAACCTCTTTAAGAAGAGAGAAAGAGAAACAAAATCATGAGTTCCCTTCCTCTTACTGTTTTAGAGAAGTCAAATACAACTTACCAAATATTTCAAGAAAAACAGGAAGTAGATTTTTCATTTTTAGAAAAGTGAATGTGTGTGTTGATTTTAAAAAAAAAATTCACGAAAATAAAATTTCACAGAATAAACAAAACTAAAAAACACAAAAAAAAAGAAAAACACAAAAACACAACACTAAAAACACGAAAGGCTCTTAACCATTATCTCTCTCCTGGTCCGATGCTTCAGAGACCAGATCTGCCCATGAGATTTTTTGCCTTTCATTATTTCCCCAGTTCAAAGTTTGTTTTGTCTTGCCCTTTTCTTTCATAGAAAGAATTCTTAAATTAGGGCACTCATTTTTTATATGTCCAGGTTTCCTACATCGAAAATAAATAATGTCAGAGGAAATATTAACATCCTTACCATTTTTACCTTTTTTCCACTTTGGCTTATGCTTTGGTGAGCTTTGTGATTTGCTTGACAAGTCATTGCTATCGTCACCAACTAAGCTTCCTCTTTTCATATCTTCAGCTTTTAGAATGATCGTTTCACCTGCATCCAAAAGTTTTTGACCCAAACCTTACTTGTAGGCAATGAGTGAGCCAATCAAATTATCAATAGAATATACATTCAAATCTTTAGATTCACAAATAGCAACTACTTTAGCATCAAAATTTTCAAGTAAACAACGAAGAATTTTATTGATTTTTTCAAAATTTGAAAACTCTTTTCCTAAGGCATGCAATGATGTTACAATTTGAATGAACCTAGTGTACATGTCTAAGATCGTCTCATAAGATTTCATGGAAAACAATTCAAAATCATGCATTAACAAATTCAACTTGGATTGCTTGATTTCATTAGAGCCTTCGTATATGATGTGCAATTTATCCCAAACTTCCTTACTGGTAGTGCACGTGGAAACTAACATAAAATCATCTGAATTTAAAGCACAAAAAAAACAATTTAAAGATTTTGCATTTAATTGAGCATCCATTCGTTCATCCCTATTCCATTGATTAAAAGGAATATCAATTTTAATTCCATTAATAATACGTGACGATGATGAATAACCGGTTAAAATCATATGCCACATGCGAAAATCAATCGATTGCAAGAAAATAGACATGCGAGTTTTCCAAAAATCAAATGACATATTTTCAAATAAAGGAGGTCTGGTGATTGAATATCCTTCCGCAAAATTATGATTTGAAAAATTAGCCATGGATCAAAATTCAAAAGCTTTTAAAAACTTATTTTATGAAAACTGCTCTGATACCACTTGAAAGTTTGTTCGGGATGTTAGGCCCTCTTGAACTTAGTCCCAAGCTAATTAAAAGAGAGAGTTGAATTGGAAAACCTTAAAACCAAAGATAAAACTCCAACCAAAAACACCACAAATAAAGTGCGGAAAAAATAAATACGGAAGCGATAATAAGAAAAGAACACACCAGATTTATAGTGGTTCGGTCAACTCGACCTACGTCCACTCCTTGGAGGCACCCCCCAAGTATTGCACTAACACAAGTGTCTCTCCTTTAGCACCCACAGCTAGGCGGAGAAACCCTTGCAAAATCACTTCCACCTTCCCCGGTGCGGCGGAGTCGCCGGGTCCTTTGACACCAAAGGGATCTTCTTCTTTGCTGAACTTACCTCGAGACAAGCCTTGAATCCGATGGTACTAAGGTGCGAGTTTGCCGGAGCAACCGTGTGGATCCCCCACCACACTCCCTTGAGTTCCTCCCCCTCACAGGATCTTCTCCCTCTCAAACTCCACCCTTTTCCTCTCTCCCTTTCAAGCTCTCTCTTCAAGTCTCCCCCATAAGAACGAAGCTCCAATGGCTGCCAAAAGACACTTACAAAGTGCCTTGCCATAGCTTAAATAGAGGCTCTCAAAATGAGCTCATTATTTGCAAGTTGCCGACATTATCGTCCAGGCCGATATGAACATCGGCCTGGCCGATCAGTACAGAACTCAGAAGATCGGCCAGAGCATCGCCCTGGGAATAGTCCTGGACGATTGAAATTTGGCTTGATCGTCCAGACCGATCTCACGATCGTCCTGGCCGATTAGTTCAAATCAGAGGAAAATCGTCCTGAGCATCGCCCTGTTTTTGATCTGGCCGATATTTATCGTCCTGAAGTAACTTAAGGTTTTTTTAATAGATTGTCCTGGCCGAGCCTGCGATCGTCCAGGACGATATGATCGTATCAATTAACCTTAATTACTCCCTTGATTTCCTGATCAATTAAGGCATAATTTGGTAATTTCGTCCAGGCCGATCCTTCGATCTTTCTGGCCGATAATTTAAAAATACACTATGCCTTAACTGTCTATGGCGGCTACTTCTTTCTTTTTTGAGCTTATCGTCCTGGCCGATACACTTATCGTCCAGGCCGATATGTTAATGATGGCTGCCTTAATTAAGAATCCTGATTAGAGTCTCTGTTTTGAACTCTATCATCCAGGACGATCCAATAGATCGGCCTGGCCGATGGGAGCAAAAACAGAGATTCTAAATCTCTCAAGTGTGTGTGTGTGTGTAGGGTTACTAAGTATCAGTCTTTTGACCATTACAAGTAGACTCAAAAAGGTGAAAATCAAAAGTACAGACTGACTCAACCCTATGCTACCCACTTCTGTATTTGCATCGTTTGTTCGTCCAATCTTCGATTCCTGAAATGTTAGAAAAAATAGGCAGTCCAAGATAATCAGTAGGGTTTGTCAATCATCAAAACATAAGCCATGAAATAAGGTTTGCATCACACACCAGATTTATAGTGGTTCAGTCAAACCTTGACCTACGTCCACTCCTCGGAGGCACCCTTCGAGTATTGCACTAACTTAGTGTCTCTCCTTTATCCCCCACAGCTAGACGGAGAAGCCCTTACAAATACTTCTTTCCTCCAACCCTGGTGCGACAGAGAACCAACTCCTTTTACTTCCTCCTAAAGCGGCAGAGAACCCGTCTCCTTTTGCTTCCTATTGAAGCAGGAAGAGAACCTCGATCAATTACTGAAGAAGACCTCCCTTGATCCTCCAAGAATGAGGAATGAAGATCAGAGAAGACGCCTTGGAACCTTGCTTGAGCAACCCTTATGAAACCCCTCATAAGCTCCCCCTCACAAGTTCCTCCCTCTCTCTCCTTTTCTCTCCTTCTCCTCTAGGCTCTTTCAGGTCAAGAAAGTAGTGAAAGATGCTTATGCTTGAGAAAACATGAGTCCTTTAAATAGATTTTCATGAACCAATTTTATCATCCAGGATGATATTGCCATCATCCTGTATAATCAGTATGATTTTAGCTCAATCAGCCCGGATGACTTAAAACGATTAGAAGACTTTTTATTCCTATCATCCAGGATGATAAGATATCATCCTGTATGATTTGTATAAATTCAAGAATATCATCCAGAGTATCGCTCTAGATAAGAGTCTGGACGAAAACAAAATGACTCGATCGTCAAGTACGATCTCACAATCGTCCAGGCCGATTAGTTCAAATTTATGCAAAATCATCTAGAACATCGCTCTAAATAGATGATGTATAATTTTTAGTCATCCAGGAGCAATCAAGGTTTTTAAACTGATTGTCCTGGCCAATCATGAGATTATCCAGGATGATATGATTGAATCAATCAACCTTAATCACTTTCCTTAATCACTAGATCAATTTAGGCATAATTGATCCCCATCGTCCAGGCTGATGTCCTGGATAATAATTAAAAAATAAAACTTCCTAAATAGAACTGGCGGTTGATTCTTTCTGATTTGATCATTTTGTCTTGGCCGATATAAAAATCGTCCAGGATGATATGCTTAATAACGACTGCCTTAACCATGATGCCCTAATTAGGGTTTTTATTTTTGATCGATCGTCTAGGATGATTTTTGGATCATCCTGGATGATGTTAGCAAAATAAAAAAACTCTAAGTCAGATAGAAAAAATTCACTCAAGTGTGTGTGTGCATGGTTACTTAGCATCAGGCACAACAAAGATTACAATTGACTCAAGAAAGGGAAAAATATATTATAATCTGACTCAGACCTAATCTACCCAATCTTGAGCTGGCTTGAGTTGCACTTGATCTTGTTGACCTGAAATTTTAGTGGGCAAGGCAGTCATAGAAAAAATAGGAATGTTTACTATCATCAAAATTCTAATTCATAAAGACGGATTTATAACAATCTCCCCCTTTTTAATGATGACAAACTAAAATTAATTTAAGCAATTCAAGACAATAAATTGGAAGCAGTGCAATCATAAAAAACATAACAGATTCAAGTAAAACACGCTATTCCCTCTTTTGAAATCTCAAAAAGGAGGAGGAAAACAGAACAGAAACAAAGCAGAAAACTAAAAACATCAAGTGAAAATGAAAAAAAAAACAAAGGATTTTTTTTTCAAGGCATGAAATATGACATAGTTTCCATCTGATTGATTTTAAATACTTATAAGTCAATGAATTAACATCGTTAGAATCTAAAAAATTGGTAACACAACCGATCCTGTTATCCCTAACTTGGACTTCTCACAGGGCAAAACTTCTTTTGAAAACAAAGATTTAATCAGAAAAATAAATTGGATAAGAAAAACAAATCCATTCAAAACTTGGTTTTTGAAAAATATTTTATAACATAATATATTAAAGTAATTAGTTATGATCAAGAATCCCGAAATAGAGCCTTTGAAAAATTATCAAGTAACACATGAATTCTTCTAAGATTTAAAAGTTTTGAAAGGGAAGGAGCTTTCTTTTGATGGGCTCATTTTACACCTCTTGTCAATTTGATTGGCTCTCTTTACGCATCTTTTGATTTTGGCTTCATTGGCCATTTTTTTTTTAAAATTTGGCGACATTACGCATCCTTTGATTTTGGATTTATTGGCCACTTTTTTTTCATTTAATTTTGCAAGCTAGGTCCCTTTTAAAAAAATCTTAAAAACTCTTAGTTGTGATTATATCTTCGAGATATTAGAGAAGTCACTCTCTAATATATGGAGGAATGAATCAAAAAACATAATAAAAAATCATATGATAAATGCAACGACAAAATTTCAAAAAATTTGATGGTAAAATAAAGACTTTGAATATTATATATATAAAATAGATTACTGTAGCAAAATTGAAAAAGATTTTAATTGCATAGTCTGGTTCTTGACTTGAGATAGACTTTTATTTGAAAAACAAAATTACACAACTAAAAAAAGTTAGAGAAAAGGAAACAATCAATGGTGTTTCCCTTTTTAACTGATAAAGAGATGTAAAATATTGACTACAAATTAAAAAAAAACAAAAATAAAGCATAAAATATCATTTTCAGCGATGATTATAAGAAAAATTTAAAGCATATAAAAAATAAACCAGCAAAAACAAAATAATTGAAATTACTAGATTCACAAGAGGGGGGGTGAATTGTGAAAACTTCGTAGCAATAATTAAAAACCTAAGCAAGAGTTTTAATTTTTTCGTGTTTTTAAATTTTTAACATGAAAACTTTAACTACTACGAAGGCAAATAATTAAACTCAACATGCAACAATGGAATCCTTTTTCTTTCACAATTTTTACCAAGTAAATATTATGAAAATAAAGTGCTAGCAAAAAATAAAAAGCGATAAGGAAAAAGCACACCGGAATTTTTTAGTGGTTCGGTCAAACCATGACCTACGTCCACTCCCCAGAGTGCTCCGCTCCGGGAATTTCACTACAAACTATAGCTCTCCTTTTCCCCCCTTCAGCAAGGCAAAGAAGCCCTTACAAGACTCACTTTCACCAACCCGGCATAGCGGAGTACCAAGAGCTCTTCTCACCCTCTTGGCGACAGCAGCATACCTTCTTAGTTTTCTCCCTCCTGGAGAAGGCAAATACTTTCGAGGTCACGGATGTAGAAGAGTCTCCCCCTCAGAGAGCCTCCCACAAGTTCTTCTCGGGCCACAGGAGGAGCAAGATGCACTAAGAATGGAGCAACCGTGTAATCTCCCTCACACCTCTTCTCCCTCACCAAGCTCACCTTCACCATCCTCTCTCAAACCCTAAAAACTTCTCAAGAGCTCTCTCCCAAGGATTCCCCTTCTAATCACGTTCTCGTCTCTCTGTCATAGTCTCAAAAAACATAACAATTTTGACACATAAAACGGGATCCAAAATCCCTGAAATTTTTCTAAGTAGCCGTTATAATCATACAGTATGATTTCACATCGTACAGTACGATATGTATAACACTCTTCGTCCTGGTACGAAGGTTTATGAATAGTTCAAAATAAATTGTACTGTAAGATACAACATCATACAGTACGAATCTCTACTCTCCTGTTCGTATAAGACGATAGACGGGACGATCAAAACTCATCTATGTTCATCATATGGTACGATCGACTTCGTACAGTACAATGAGGCAATATCAAGGGATCGTCCAAGATGATCTCTAGGATGATACAAATTGACCTCTGTTCATCGTATGGTATGATAAATATCGTACAGTACAATGAGTCAAAAATAAGAGATCGTCCAGGATGATGTCCGGGATAATTAAGCCATGATTTATTCTACTAATCATGGGTTATATTAAGTAAGTATTCAAATAAAATCGTATCATACAAACATGTTCATGTAATACAAACAGCTAATAAAACTTACTTAAACTAATCTGGCGGCTAGGGTTTTGGATTTATAACATATCATACAGTATGATATGGTTCTTATAGTACGATATGTTCACAGAAAATCATATTACCAGATAAGATCATACAGTACGATATAAAATTATACAGTACAATCAACAGAGAAAAAAAAACTTTATTTTTATTTCTTTTAAAAAACCCTCTCCCCCTGTGTGTCTGCCTGGTTGCTCAGACTTACATGCAGTTTATGGCCAGACTCAAGAAAAGAAAAAATAAATTAAATAGAAAAATGCATTATTTCAGACTCACATTTCTAATCTAACCAGTCTTGTCTTCCTATTGTCTTGAGTAATTTGTTATCTTCTTGAAATGTTAGTACTCACAGGCAATAACAAAAATCAAATGATATTCAATGAATAGATATTTAGACGATATTATTTGTCATCATCAAAAGCTCAAACTAGGGGTCATGGATTCCAACAATCTCCCCCTTTTTGATGATGTCAAAAAATGTTTATTATAGGCAAGTTTGAATGACATTTTTTTCATTTATTTAAACATAAAGAAAAGAAATGCAATACGAAGTAAAAAAAGAAATGCATTCTATTGAACCATAAGGAAACATAAACATGAACAAACTACAACAAACTTCTCCCCCTTTTGACAGCACAAAAAAGAGGAGAAAACAACACAAAAAAATACAACATAGATACACTTCGAAGGGAAGGATTCTGATCACTTGGAGGTGGAGGTGGGTGTGGTTGGAAATATTGAAGGATTGTGTCAAATCGGTGATCAATCACGGTGAGGGTGTGATGATCAGGAACAGCCTTAAAAAAATTTGTTTTTTTTAATGCATTAATATCTATGACACCTTATCTATTCCTGAAGGTGCTAAAGGTGTCAAATGCTAGTGGTTTTGTGAATATGTGAGCCAACTGATCTCCTGTAGTGATGTGATGCAATTCAATCTCCCTTAGCAACGTGATCTCTTATGAAATGGTGTCTAATGTCTATGTGTTTTGTTCAAGAGTGCTGAATTGGGTTCTTAGAGATCCAAATTGCACTTGTGTTTTCACACATGATTGAGATGGTTCCTACAGGTAGGCCAAGATTAAGAGTTTGTTATTTTAACCATAGTACTTGTGCAACATAACTTCCTACTGTAATATATTCTGCCTTGGCTGTGGAAAGGGTTACTAAGTTTTGCTTCCTACTGAACCAAGAAACTAATGATTATCCCATGAATTGGCAGGTACCAGAGGTGCTTTTTCTATCTAACCTACATCATGCAAAATCAGAATCTGAGTACCCTAAGATTTTAAAGGAAGTGCTTTGTGTAGGATACAAAATTCATAAGTTTAGGGTGCCTAGTAGATATCTAAGAATTTCTTGATCGCAGTTAGGTGAGACTCTTTAGGATCAGCTTGAAAATGGTTATAGAGGCACATACTATGCATTATATCCTGTCTACTGGCAGTCAGGTAAAGGAGAGATCCGATCATTCCTCAATATTTTCTCTAGTCTACTGATTTTCCATTCGGATCTTTGTCTAAATGGATTGTTGAGCTCCTTGGAGTGTTCATGTGCTTAGAATTATCTATTTCATATTTTTTCAGAACATCCTTAATGTATTTCGTTTGGCTAAGGAATGTTCAATTATCCATTTGTTTCACACTAAAGCCAAGAAAATAGTTAAGTTCTCCCATCATGCTCATTTCAAACTCATTACTCATTATTTTTGAGGATTCATCACACAGATTTTTATCTGAAGATCCAAACAAGATGTCATCCACATAGATTTGAACAACGAGAATTTCATTTTTGATCTTTTATAAAAAGAGTGTAGTATCTACATTACCCTTTTCAAATCCTCTATCCAATAGGAATGAGCTAAGTCTTTCGTACCATGCTCTAGGTGCTTTCTTTAATCCATAAAGTCCTTTTTTAATTTGAATACAAGGTTTGGAAATTGTGAACTTTCAAATTCGGGGAGTTGCTCAACATAGACATCTTCCTTAATTTCCCTGTTCAAAAAAGCACTCTTTACATCCATTTGATATAGTTTGAAGTTTTTGAAGCAAGCAAAAGCTAAGAGCACTCTTATGACTTCTAGTCTAGCAACAGGGGCTAAGGTTTCTTCAAAGTCTATTCCCTCAATTTGGTTGTACCCTTAGCTATAATATGGCTTTATTTTTTATTATTGTTCATGAATCATTCATCTTATTTTTAAAGACCTATTTTGTTCCAACAACACTTTGTTCTTTAGGTCTCTTGACTAACTCCCAAACATCATTCCTGGTGAATTGGTTCAGCTCTTCTTGCATTGCTAGAATCCAGAATTCATCTCATAAGGCTTGATCTATACTTGTAGGTTCTATCATAGAGATGAATGTTGAATGACTAACATCTTTCCTAAGTCCATGCCTAGTTCTTACACCTTCTAAAGGGTCTCCTAAAATTAACTCTTTAGGATGACTAGAAGAATATCTCCATTCTCTAGGCAAATCTTCCTAAGGTTCTACCCTTTCTCCTAAGGTCATAGTCTCTACTCCTTGAATTGCCTCTACTTCATCATCTTTAATTTTATATTCATAGGGCTTATATGATTCATCAAATACTACATGAGTGGACTCTTCTACTACTAGGGTTCTCTTATTAAAGATTCTATTGGCCTTACATACAGATAAATAACCTAAAAAGATACCCTCATCAAACTTTGGATCAAATATTCCTAAGGGATGTTTGCTATTAATCAGTATGAAGCACTTGCACCCAAAGACATATAAGTGTGAAAGATTTGGTGTCCTACTACCCTTAAGAAGTTCATAAGGAGTTTTATTCAGCTTAGATCTAATGTTTATCCTTTTTAAACATAACACGCTGTATTGACTGCTTTTGCCCAAAAGTATCTAGGAAGGGTGTACCCGCAAACATTGCCTTAGGAGAAATGAGATGTATGTATGAATGAGATGTATGTATACTATACTGTGATGGATGCAATTTTGTTCTCCATATTAGGTGTTTCCTATGGTGTATTGTGCATGTGCGGGCTATGTGACCTAGCATGACACAAGAGAAGCTCCTAACATCAGGATATGGGTTCACTAACCTATGTGGGTGGTGATGCCTCTTCCTAAAGTTATGTGATGCATTCTGTGTAGGGGGTTTGCTAGACCGGGCCAATGTGAGTGATGCATTCTCTTTTTTTAGTTCTTTTATTTTTTCTTTAAAAGTGTTGTTTTAATATATCAATCCATTAACTTCTATTTTTAACAAATGCTTATTGTGATCTACTTCTAATACAAGTTTGTCTAATCGATCAAAAACCTCTTCTAGTTCAATATTCATGGTTTTCAAGGATTCATGTGCTTTAGTTAGTTCAATATGCTTCTTATTTAATGCATCATACACATCAAGAAGTAGCATATGATCTTTATCTAAATAAGAATTTTCTTTAACTAAGTTAGGATGCTTAGTTTGTAAAGTACTAAACTCAATATTAAGACTAGCATGCATCATTTTCAATTTCCTATACGAGTCATGAATTTTTTAGAAGTAAGCAATAAATCTTCATATGAAAGTTGACATACCTCATCTTGATTCGATTGATCAAGATTATCGTTAGCCATTAGACATAAATTTGTTTCCTCCTCCTTTGCTTCTTCTTTTGATGATTCTGAGGCAGAGTCAACCCAAAAAGCTTTTTATTTCTTCATTTTTCCTTTCTTGTACTTGGCTTTATCCTCACTTTTTCCTTAGTAAGTTAGCTCTTTAAGTTGGGGCAATCAGCTCGAAGGTGACCTGGCTTCCTGCACTCAAAATAAATTGTATCATATGAAACTTTATTAAACCTCGAGCTTTTACCTTTATTCCAGCCATTCTGATGACGCCTTTATTTTCTCTTTAAGAAGTTCTTGAACTATCGGGTCATCAAGCTAAGGCTATGTCATCTTCTTCCTCCCCTATAGAGCTGTCACTTTCTGAATTGTTTGCTTTTAATGCCACCATTCGCTCCTTCTTTCACATGCATCACTTTACCTTTGACTCACTCCTTGCTCATATGCAATGAGTGAACCAAGAAGATTATCAATAGAATACACATTAAGATCTTTAGATTCAGTGGAAGCAGTAATTTTAGTATCATAGGAACTAGGTAAGCATCTAAGAATCTTGTTAACCTTTTCAGAATTTGAAATTTCTCTACCTAATGCATGTATGTATGTCACAATTTGGGTGAACCTTGTGTACATGTCAGATATTATTTTTTTAGGTTTCATACGGAAGAGTTCATAATCATGCAACAGAATATTAAGCCTAGTCTGTTTAACTTCACTAGTTCCTTCGTACGTGATGCACAATCTATCCCAAATCTCCTTACCAGTGGCACAGGTAGAAACTCTCATATAACCCTCAGACTTTAATGCACAGAAAAAGTAATTTAAGCACTTCGAATTTAATTGAGCAAATTTGCTATCCTCATTGCTCCATTCATTAAAAGGTACTTGAGTTTTCACACCATTAACAGTTTTAAAAGGTGCAACATATCCATCATTGACTAACATCCACATGCGGTAATCAATAGATTGCAAAAAGGTAGACATTCTAATTTTCCAGAAATTAAATGGGATATTGTCAAAAAGTGGTGTATAGGTTATTGAATAACCATCCGCAGTGTTACGATTACCAAAATTCGATATGATCTTTTTTCAAGATTTTCTAAAACATTATTTTTAAAAAATAGGCTCTGATACCAATTAAAATTACTATATTGAGAAGAGGGGAGGGGGGGGGGGGGGGTGAATTGTGAAAACTTTGTAGCATTAATTAAAAACCTAAGCAAGAGTTCTAATTTTTTGGTGTTTTTAAATTTTTAACATGAAAACTTTAACTACTACGAAGACATATAATTGAACTCAAAGTGAAACAATGGAATCCTTTTTCTTTCACAATTTTTACCAAGAAATTATTATGAAAATAAAGTGCAAGCAAAAAATAAAAAGCGATAAGGAAAAAGCACACAAAAATTTTATAGTGGTTCGGTCAAACAATGACCTACGTCCACTCCCCAGAGTCCTCCGCTCCGGGAATTTTACTACAAACTATAGCTCTCCGTTTCCCCCCTCGGAAAGGCAAAGAAGCCCTTACATGACTCACTTTAACCAACCCAGTGTGACGGAGTGCCAAGCGCTCTTCTCACCCTCCTGGCGACAACACCGTACCTTCTCATTTTTCTCCCTCCTGGAGAAGGCAGAGTACCTTCGAGGTCACGGATGTAGAAGAGTCACCCCCTTTGAGAGCCTCCCACAAGTTCTTCTCAGGCTACAGGAGGAGCAAGATGCAAAAAGAATGGAGCAACCGTGTGATCTCCCTCACCCCTCTTCTCCTTCACCAAGCTCACCTTCTCCTTCCTCTCTCAAACCCTAAAAACTTCACAAGAGCTCTCTCCCAAGGATTCCCTCTCTAATCACATTCTCCTCTCTCTATCACACTCTCAAAAACATAACAATTTTAACACATAAAATGGGCTCCAAAATCCCTGAAAATTTTCAAAGTAGCCGTTACAATCGTACAGTACAATTTCACATCGTACAATATGATATGTATAACACTCTTCATCCTGGTATGAAGGTTTATGAATAGTTCAAAATAAATCGTACAGTATGATACAACATCATATAGTACGAATCTCTACTCTCCTATTTATACAGAACGATAGACGGGATGATCAAAACTCATCTCTGTTCATTGTATGGTATGATCGACATCGTACAATATGATTAGACCAAATCAAGGGATCGTCCAGGATGATCTCTAGGATGATATAAATCGACCTCTATTCATCATATGGTATGATAGATGTCATATAGTACGATGAGTCAAAAATAAGAGATCATCCAGGACGATGTCCGGGATGATTAAGCCTTGATTTATTCCACTAATCATGGGTTATATTAAGTAAGTATTCAAATAAAATCTTACCGTACGAACATGTTCGTACAGTACGAACGACTAATAAAACTTACTTAAACTAATCTGGTGGCTAGGTTTTTGGATTTGTAACACTTCGTACAGTACGATATGGTTTATTCAGTATGATCTATTCATAGAAAATTGTTTTACTAGATCAGATCATACAGTACGATATAAAGTCATACAATATAACTAATAAAGAAAAAAACTTTATTTTTGTTTCTTTTAAAAAACCCTCACCCCCTGTGTGTTTGCCTGGTTGCTCAGACTTACATGCAGTTTGTGGTCAGACTCAAGAAAAGAAAAAATAAAATAAATAGAAAATTACATTATTTCAGACTCACATTCCTAATCTAACCAGTCTTGAGTCTTCCAATTATCCTGAGTAATTTGTGATCTTCCTGAAATGTTAGTACTCACACGCAATAGAAGAAATCAAATGATATTCAATGAATAGATATTCAGATGATATTTTTTGTCATCATCAAAAGCTCAAACTAGGGGTCATGGATTCCAACAATAATAATGAAAATAAACAGAAGTAAAAAAATTAAATAATAAAAAACAAATAAAAATCAGTTGGAATCAAGTTCATTCATTTATGTTAATCACACCTTATCTTGTCCTTAACGTACTGAAAGTATTGAAGGTTAGTGGTTTAGTAAAGATGTCAGCCAGTTGATTCTCAGTTGCCACATGGTGTAACTTAATATCTCCCTTGGTCACATGGTCTCTAATGAAGTGATGTCTTATGTTAATTTGCTTAATCCTTGAATGTTGTATATGATTCTTAGAAATGCAAATGGCACTAATATTATCACAAAGGATTGAGATTGTTCCTACAGGTAATCCTAAATCTAGAACTTGTTGCTTCAACCAAAGGACTTGGGCCACACAACTCCCTAAGGCAATATATTCAGCTTCAATAGTGGAAATTACAATAGAGTTTTATTTTCTACTGGACTAGGAGACTAAAGACTATCCTATAAATTGGCAAGTCCCAAAAGTACTCTTTATATCCACCCTACATCCTGTAAAATATGAATCAGAATATCCAAAGATCGCAAAAGAAGTGTTGTGCCTAGGGTACCAGATTCCTAAGTTTTGGGTCCCTAAAAGGTATTTAAGAATTCACTTAACTACAGTCAGGTGGGATTCCTTAAGATTAGCATAAAATCTAACACAGAGACAAACACTAAATATTATATCAGGTCGGCTAATAGTTAGGTAAAGTAGAGATCCAAACATCCCTCTATACTTCTTTTGATCAATAGACTTTCCATTTGGGTATTTATCCAACTGAACACTAGAGGTCATGGGAGTATTAATTGACTTGGCTTTATCCATTTCATACTTCTTCAAGATGTCCTTTATATATTTAGATTAATTTAGAAAGGATCCATCATCTAATTGTCTTATGCTAAACCCCAAAAAGTAGGACAACTCTCCCATCATACTCATCTCAAATTCTCTACCCATTATTTTAGAAAACTCATCACATAGTCTCTTATCAAAAGATCCAAAAAAGTATATCATCGATAAAGATTTGAATAATGAGTAAATAATCTCCTACTTTCCTCAAAAAAAGGGTGGTGTCTACGCTCCCCTTAACAAACTCCATCTGTAGTAAAAATGTGCTAAGCCTCTCATACCAAGCTCTGGGTGCCTGCTTTAATCCATATAAGGCCTTCTTTAATTTGAAAACATGATTTAGAAATTAGGAACTCTCAAAACCTGGGGATTGTTCTATAAACAGACCCTCTTTTATTACCCCATTTAAAAAGGCACTCTTAACATCCATTTGGAAAACCTTAAAACCTTTATAACAGGTAAAGGCTATTAGCACTCTGATGGCGTCCAATCTAGCTACAGGGGTAAAGGTCTTCTTAGAATCTATCCCTTCTATTTGGTTGTACCCCTTAGCCACTAATCTTGCCTTATTCCTAACCACCACACCAGAATCATTCATCTTATTCATAAAGACCCACTTGGTTCCAACTACACTTTGTCCCTTAGGTCTTTCTATAACCTCCCAAACATCATTCCTAACAAATTGGTTCAACTCCTCCTACATTGCTAAAATTCAAAACTCATCAGAAAGTGCTTGACTGATATTGGTGGGTTTAGTCATTGAGATAAAGGCAGAGTAGTTCACTTCCTTCCTAAGTCCATGCATAGTCCTAAAACCTTCAGAAGGGTCTCCTAAGATCAGATCTTTAGGGTGACTTGAAGAGTATCTCCAATCTATAGGCAAAGTGTTTGTAGGTTCAACCCTTTCCTCCAGATCTACATTTTCTACTCCTTGGGTAATCTCTCCCACTCCTTCAATGTTTTAGGGCTCTACAATCTTCTCTAAATTTTTTACTCCAATGGTAATCACTCCAACATCATCATCATCCTTAACTCTACGCTTCCTAGGATCAGATTCATCAAACACTACATGGGTAGTCTCCTCCACCACCAAACTCCTCTTATTACAAACCCTAAAAGACTTCCAAATACTAAAATATCCTAAGAACACTCCTTCATTAGATTTTGGGTCAAATTTTCCTAAGTGAGACTTCCCATTATTATGAATGAAAACCTTACAACCAAAGACAGGAAGGTGGGAAAGATTGGGTGTTCTACCTTTAAGGATCTCATAGGGTGTCTTATCTAGTTTGACTAACATTCACCCTATTCAACACATAACAAGTTGTGTTAGCCGCTTTAGTTAAAAAATATTTTGGAAGTGAATACTAAGCAAGCATGGCTCTAGTGGCTTCCACTAAGGTCCAATTCTTCCTTTCAGCTACCCTGTTCTACTGAGGGATCCTAGGAGCTGAGAAGTTATGGTTAATCCACTTATCCTCACAAAAATCTCTAAATCTCTATTTTCAAACTCTACCCCATGGTCACTATAGACGGTCAAGATCTCACAACCTAGCTTTTTCTGAATCCAAGTGAAGAAGGCTCTAAACTCATCAAAAGACTCATTCTTGTGTGATAGAAATCTAATCCAAGTGAAGCTTGAGTAGTCATCGACAATAACAAAACCATAGACTTTCCCTCCTAAGCTGGAAGTGCTAATGTGTCCAAACAAAACCATATGAAGGACTTCTAAAGGTCTAGAGGTACTAATATCCTTAATGGAGTGAAAAGTAGAGTGGACTTATTTTCCTAATTGGCACGCATCATAAAGGTGGTCTTTTGAAAACTTAAGCTTGGGGACACCTCTAACTAGGTCTTTCTCAGTCATTTTTCTAAGGGTTTTCATACTAGTATGACATAATCTTTTGTACCACAACCATGAATCATCAATAATAGTTTTTAAGCAAAATGAAGTAGCACATTCAATATTATTAAATCATGCATGTAAAAGTTATTGATATGCTTTCCCTGTAAAACAGTGTTATTATTTAAGCTGATAATGCATGAATTTGCCAAAAAATTTATGATGAAGCCCTTATCACATAGCTGACTGATGATGAGCATGTTGAGTTTCAGTTCATTTACAAGAAAAATATTTTCAATCAAAAGGTTCTTGGAATTTCCAATTATACCTGAGCCTACCACCTTCCTGGTGGTGTTGCCTCCAAGAGTAACCTTGCCTCCTGTCCTGGTCTCTAGCAAATGAATTGATTGGCATCGCCAGTCATATGTTAAGAGCATCCACTGTCTAGGTACCACATGCTCTCATGAGGCCTTTTGTGAGAGCTTGCCTCTTCTTGGTCACTTTGACCAAGATGATCATTTGCCATCAAGAACAAGTTTGTTGTCTCCTCTTCAGGTTTAGTCTTAGAGGAGTTCGATGCAGAGTCAGCCAAGAATGCCTTTTGGAACCTTTTCTTGTCCATTTTGAACTTGGTTTCTCCTCACCTTTCTCCTTGCTAGGATGAGTTTTAAGTGAATATCTGCTTTAACATGTCTTGGCTTCCTGTATTCAAAGCAAATTATATCATTAGAACTCTTAAAATTTTTATTTTCCTTAAATTTATTCTACTTTTGATGGTTCTTTTGGTTCTTACTTAGAAAGCTTTTAAATTGCCTTGTGATTAAGGCAACATCATCGCTTTCAGACTCGAAAGAATTAGTGTCCGTGTTGTTGGCCTTCAGTGCCACAAATTTGTTTTTCTTTTTCTCACCTGCATTAAGATTTCTTTGATTCACCCCTTTCTTGTAAGCAACGAGTGAGCCAAGTAAGTTATTAATCGAATAGGTATTCAAATCTTTAGATTCAGTAATTACAGTAATTTTTGCATCAAAAGAGGAAGGCAAGCATCTTAGAATTTTATTTACTTTTTTATAGTTAATGAGTTCTCTTATTAAGGCATGCAAAGAAGTAACAATTTGAGTAAACCTTGTATACATTTTAAAAATTGATTCAGAAGATTTCATACAAAAAAGTTCATAATCACGCAATAAAATATTCAGTCGAGATTGCTTGACTTAATTAGTTCCTTCATAAGTAATACATAATTTTTTCCAAATCTTTTTACTAGTAGTGCAAGTTGAAACACGCATGTAATCTTCAGAATTTAAAGCACACAAAAAATGGTTCAAGAATTATGCATTAATTTGTGTTAAATTTCTTTCATCAAAAGTCCATTCAATAAAAGGAACTTCAATTTTAATTCCATTAAGTTCACGAGAAGATGGTGTATAACCTTCTTTAACAAGCATTCACATGCGATAGTCAATTGATCATAAAAATATAGAATTGCAAGTTTTCCAAAAATTAAAAGAAATATTGTCAAACAAAGGTGGTCGAATAATAGAATACCCTCTGGTAGTATTATGATTACTATTGTTAGCCATGGATAAAAATTCAAAAAGTTTTCAAACTTATTTTATGAATCCCGCTCTGATACCTCTTGGAAGTTCGTTAGAGATGTTAAGCCCTTATGAACTAGTTTCGAGGCTAACCAAGAGGGGGGGTGAATTGGTATTTCAAACAACTTCTAAATCAAATCACGTACTTAAACCAAAACACAATCCACCACAAAAAATAATGAGTGCAGAAATTAAATGTGTAAGTAAAAATAAAGAAAGAAGACATCAGATTTATAGTGGTTCGTTCGAACCTTGACCTACGTCCACTCCTCGGAGGCACCCTCTGAGTATTGCACAAACTTAGTGTCTCTCCTTTAGCCCCCACATCTAGACGGAGAAGCCCTTATAAAAACTCTTTTCCACCAACACCAGTGCGGCAAAAAACAGACTCCTTTTGCTTCCTTCTGAAGCAGGCAGAGAACCTGACTCCTTTTTCTTCCTCCTAAATTAGGAAGAGAATCTTGATCAATTGCTGAAGAAGACCTCCCTTGAGCCTCCAAAAATGAGGAACGACAATTGAAGAAGACGCCTTGGAACCTTGCTTGGAGTAACCCTTGTGAAACCCCTCAAAAGCTCCCTCTCTCCCTCTCCTCTAGGCTCTCTCAAGTCAAGATAGTATCAAAAGATGCTTTTGCTTGAGAATACATGAGCCCTTTAAATAGATTTTCAAGAACCAACTTTATCATCCATGATGATATTACTATCGTCTTATACGATCAGTATAATTTTAGCTCAATTAGCGTGGACGACTTGGGATGGTTAGAAGATTTTTTATTCCTATCATCCAGGATGATAAGATATCATCACGTATAATTAATAAAAATTAAGGAATATCATCCAGAACATCGCTTTGGATTGGAGTCTGGACGAAAACAAAATGACTTGATCGTCTAGATCGATCTCACGATCATCCTGGCTGATTAGTTCAAATCTGAACAAAATCATTCAGAACATCACTCTGTACAGATGATGTATTATTTTTTCTCATCTAGGAGCAATCAAGGTTTTTAAACTGATCCTCCTGGCCAATCCTGCGATCATCCAGGACGATATGATCAAATCAATCAATCTTAATTACTTTTCTTAATCACCATATCAATTTACACATAATTGATCCCCATTATCCAGGCCAATGTCCTAGACGATGATTAAAAAATAAAACTTCTTAAATAGATCTGGTGGCTGATTCTTTCTAATTTGAGCATATCATCACGGTCGATACAAAAATTGTCAAGAACGATATACTTAATGACGGCTGCCTTAACCAAGATGCCCTAATTAGGGTTTCTATTTTTGATCGATCGTCCAGGATGATTTTTGGATAGTCTTGGATGATGTTAGAAAAATAAAAAACTTTAAGTCATAAAAAAAAATTCACCCAAGTGTGTGTGTGCAGGGTTACTTAGCATCAGGTACCACAAAGATTACAATTGACTCAAGAAAGAGAAAAAATACATTACAAGCTGACTCAGACCTAATCTACCCAATCTTGAGTTGGCTTGAGTTGCACTTGATCTTGTTGACTTGAAATGTTAGTAGACAAGGCAGTCATAGAAAAAATAGGAAGGTATACTATCTTCAAAATTCTAATTCATAAAACCATATTTGCAACAAACTAGTCCTGCATCTTCCACTCGACTGAGTAGTCGATGATGTATATGTTATGAATAACATCAATATAAAAGAGAATCATTATGAAATATATTGTATTTACATTCCATCAATCTAAAATAATTTATATAAATTATGTTTCATTTAATTTATTTTAATTTAAATTAAGTGATTGAATCTCCACCAAAATGTATATTTATTGAGTAGGATAATTTTTTTTGAATTATATTAGATAATATAAGTATTTGCAAGTAAACATTCTTTCTTGTGGTTTTGATAATATACTCTATCACTATATTACTTAATTCAACATGTATACTTGCATATATTAAGTGGGGTTATTATAATTTTGATATAAAAAACCTAATCTTATTTAGGGATTAATAGAGCCCTAAATTATTTTCTAAATTATTTATGTTATTCCACCACCTCCATCACTCGCGTAAGAGACATATTCATATCCATGAGGAAAATAGGAAAGCGACCGATTTGGATTTGAGAGGATGTATGGTCCGATCTCAATAGTGTTTAGGGAAAACAAGATTATATAGAGAAGGGGGAGCATAATAAACATAATCAAGCTTTTGACATTAGAGGGGATGGGTCACTCCCTCTATATTAAGGGTTTATTTCCACACACTTAGCATAGATGATAATTGGTAAGAATTTTAATAGATTTTAATAATTTATTTAATTATGAATACTAATATAAGTATATTATAGAAGGAGCTACTAGATAGAAAACCCACTACTGTTGAGGTGCACAGTCACACCCATGAGCATCGGGAGGACCATTAGTGGGTGGAAAAGTGAGCGAGAAGGGCCTATGTGAGTATATAAGTTTATAGTATTAAGAGAGATATTTTATGTGATAATTATATGATGATTAATCATATGCTATCTTTTATAGGATGAGTATACACAACTTTGAGAAAGTTAGGTTGGAGCAGCTATGGGATCCTTACATGGATCAATAGATTATTCAGACTGTCGCATTTGGTCACAGGTAATAGGAAAAATATAGAATGGATGAGTTTATGGATTATGCTCGTAGGCCTACATGTATGAGGGATAGTCCTTTGGTGCCTCCATCTTTTATACAAGAAGCCAGAAGAGTTTATTTAGCCAATTGGTGGTTTTCCTGATAGCAGTTCTAGAGAAAGTTAAAAAATCACAAGTGTACATGCATATGCAGATATTGGTGGAGTTTCAAAGAATGACAGAGTAGTTTACTGGAAATCATCCTTTGCTTGTATCAACCAAGTAGGAGAGTGATAGATTTTGCTTGAATTGGCTTTGCTTTTTGATGCATGTTAATTTTTCTAATGTATAAGAATTACATGTTTATTATAATAATATTTTATCATTATAGAACAATTGTAAATAGCTTATGGAATTTGTTTAAATAGTTTTGATTAATATGTTTGTACAATGTTAAAATATTAGCATATTTAACACGTACTTAAAATTGTTTGGATTGTGATTGTTTTAAAGTTGAATAATTGACATAAGGTGCTATTTTTTATTTATACTACAAGTTTTTAATAGATTTTTGGCAGATTATCTGTAAAAAATATGATATAAAAACTCCCATAACAATTTACACAACACTTTTTTGACATAATCTACATAAAATTTATTATTAAAATTTCCATCATAATTTATGGCAGACATTATCACCACAAATCTACTATAAATTATAATAAATTTATGTCGGTAAAGTTTTCCATAAATTTTGAAAATATTTTTTGACAAATTTGTTGTAAATTAGGTAAAATATTTAGCAGAAAACTCTACAAAGAATGTCATTTTTTGGAGCTAAAATTTTGTCAAAAATTTTCAAAAATAATTTTAATGAGTTTATTTCCACTAGAAATAACTTTTATATGCTACTATTCTCGTTGGATTAAATTCTTCCATAAATCTATCAATACTCCTATTTACTAATGGAAATGTCAGCTGGAAACAACTGAATTTCCTATTATGATTATCAGAAGTTAAAGTACATAATGTTCTTCATTTCATTAATAACCATATCTTATATCAATTTGACATTTGTTGTCAAATCATATCAAATAATGGTTCATCTTTTACAAGCACAAAATAAATAACTTTGTAAGATGTCAGAACAGTGATTTATTATACTCAACCATTAGAAAAATTGTTTGGCTAAGACTTGAATAAAAAATTTACACAAAATATAAAGAAGATATGTGATGATAATAAAATTTAATTGCATGAAAAATTATGAGAAGCTTTGTTGGCCTATTGAATCACATATAGATCTTTAACTCAGTCTACATTATTTGCTAGTCTTTGGGGCATGTGATGTTCTCCCATTAGTCCTTTAAGAGTTGTTTGGTCAAACCTTAACCTACATCCACTCTCCGGAGTCCTCCACTTCGAGTATTGCACTAATACAAAGTGATCTCCTTTTGCTCCCTCAACAATGTAGATAATTCCTTGCAAAACTCTCTTTCACCAACTCGATGTAGCAGAAGAACAAAACTCCTTTCATAGGTAGAGAACCTTGAGTCCTTTTTCTTCCTCCTGGAGAAGATAGAGAACCTTGAGGATTGAATAAGAAGCATATCTCCCTAAAGAGCTCCCATAAAACTCACCAAGGCCACAGGAGGGGCAAGCATGCATCTAGCCCAAAGCAATCGTGTGATTTCCCTCACACTCATTCTCCCTCATGCTTAAGATCACCTTCTCCTTCCTCTCACAAACCCTAATTTCTTCAAAATCTCCCTCTCAGAGTTCCTTCTTTAGCCATGTTCCTCTCTTCATAATTATTTAGAAAAAGTTAAAGAATTGCTTTTATAAAAGGCTTCAAGAAACCTTAAAAAATTCAAATTAGCCATCACCGTTCATATAGTTCAATCCAAGTTCATACAATATGATCATTTCAAAACTAGTCATATCTAGTACGAAAGAGAATAAAAGTTCATAATTTTTCAACACAACGTGTAGCATTATCTAGAGATCATCCAATACCATCTATTATATTTCCTCTATTTATATGGGACAAATCCTAGGATGATTAAAAGCCATCTCTGATACTCATTTCGTACTGTATACATCATAAAATATGGTTAATTCATTTTAAGCAGTTCATCCAGTATGAAATTAATATCATACCATACGATTAGAACAAAAATCATGGTTTCATCCAGTATAATATATGGGATGATCAAATTACATCTCTATTCTTCACACAGTATGATAAAGATCGTACAATATAAATAAAAAATCATTAATTAACCATAATTTAATTGCCTAATTATGGGGGTTAATTTTAGCAAGATTTTAAATGATTGTATAATATAATTATAATAATATAGTATGAATAGTTCAAAAATCAAAATTTAAAATCTTATTTAAAATAATCTGGCGACTAGGGTTTTCAGTCAAAACATATCATACAGTACAGTCAAGATTGTACAGTATAATTAGTTTTTTAAAAAATATTTATTTAAAAAAAAATTTCTCCCTATGTCTGTGTGCATGGTCACCCAATTTTCACACTCTTTTGTGACCAAACTCAAGAAATGAAAGATGAAAAAAGAATACAAATTATAGACTCTTTCACATCCTATTCTAGCTAGTCTTGAGTCTTCAGCAGTCTTGAGCAGTATGTATTTTACCTAAAATATTAATGCTCATAGAAAAAAAAAAATTTAAAATATTCAAGGAAGAAGTTATAATTCATTCAACATTATTTTTCATTATCATCACAGACTAGGGATCCTGGATTGCAATAATCCACCCGTTTTTTATGATGTTAAAAAAATTTAGTTGATATCAAGATAAGTGTTATTTCATCCTAAGCTCCCCCTTACTAGATGATAGATTTTAAAAATTTTGGAGTTTACAAATTAAATCATTAATTTAAAATATTTTTGTCTTTTTTGTTTTTTAAAAGATGACAAAAAAAAAGGAATACAAAAACATAAGAAAAAGATTATAATAAAAATAACATAATATACAATCAACAAAAATAGACATCTTCTCCCCCTTTTGACATCATAAAATAGTGGAGTATCACACAACCAAAAAATTAAGTAGTAAAAAAAAAAAAAAAAAAAACATAACAAATAAAGACTACTTTAAAGGTGGATCCTGATCAGGTGGTGGTGGCGGCTGAATAAACGAATGGATGGAGGCAAGTTGATGATCTATTTAAGTAAATCTTTCACCAAACCATCACATATCTTCCTCATGCTGTCGTTTTTGTTACTCAATATGGTATTCTAGTTGAGTTTGAAGTCACTTGAGCCACTAAATGATATTATATTGAGGGTAGGCAAGGTAGGCATGTGCAGGTGGTGGTATTGATAGTTCTGGTTCTCCTGTAGGAGTAGTGTCCCCATCTTCATCAAAATCTGACTCAATGTGCTCTTGCCCCCGATGGACAAGAAAATGGAAGGAGGAACCAATATAAAGATAGGAAGATTATTAGGTGGAATCGGAAGATTGAGTTGGTATTTGGCGTCGAGGATGTACCCTAATATTTCTTGAGGAAATATTTTATTTACGTACGACACTTGGATGTCAAAAAATGGTCTTATTAATGTTATAAATGTAGTATAGAATCATTTTAGCTTCATAAAATTTGATTATTGACATGATTTAGCAAGTGACTATAGACAAAAGTTAGGTTATATTCATTCGATCCCCATCTTTGGGTATAATGGATTTTCAAAGGATGTGCTGGATGATACGGGCATTCTGAGTTAGAGATTGGACAAGGGGTGGTGTTGGTTTGAGGGCACATTCTCAAGTAGCTGATTAATAGAAGTCCTAACAAACACATTTGAGATCTGAGGTTTTGGATGAGGTCCTCGGGTAGAGAGTCTTATGTGTTCTGCTAGATCTTCCTTGGTTATTTCTACATTTCATTTGCATAAAATGAAGTCAAGGTGGTGCATTCTAAATTTATCATAAGGTTTGCTAGGAATTCATATAGGAGCTTAGAGTTTAAGGGGAAGGCCAAGGTAAGAAGAAACTTGAGAGTGGTGGAGGCAAAAAGGTTCATAACTTCAAAATTCAAGGCTGATTAGTTTAACATTTAAGATGGGGAGATCTTTGCCTCTTTGAACTTATAGTAGGCATCTTCATGTACGACGGAGAGGAAATGATCATTGCAATGATGAGAGGAGGAGGATCTCCTCTGGATCAATCTGCCATGTTTGCTTCTACTAGCCATTGGACATAAAGATTGAGAGGATGAGAGTTTTAACGAAGTTGAGTGATTTGAATTATACAAACCCTCCATTTTATATTTTTTTGGACCAATCATATATTAAGAAGATGTTCGTATAGCATGATTAGAGAAGTAATTTTGTGTGCATGACTTGTCAAAAAAATTAGTCAAATTGCACTATTTGATCAGTGTCGTATTAGATGATCTTAAGGAATTTCATTTGTTTTGTGTAGTCATCGGTACAACCTTTGATGAAAAGTATCATATAGTATGAATAGGTGTTCTTATAGTATGAAATTGCAATTATTATCAAACTAACTGAGTTAAATTCATCCTAATCGAGTTTGACATGTGTATCGTACCGTATGATGGGAGGTATAATTTAGTACGAATGTCAATAATTTCATACCAAATGGATTGAATTCCTCAATGGTTATTGACATGTGGATCGTACAGTATGAGCAATGGTTCATACAGCACGATGTGTAAATTAGTGAGCTAATCTAGAATATTGATTAAATAGAGGCTTATAATATGTGCATTTGTGAAGATCATATAGAACAGTTGTGTATCGTATAGTACGATAAGAACAAAAAGTTGAGAATTTACGTGATTTTGTGAGATGTGTGTGTGATGATCAGGAAACATCTTATATATATATATATATATATATATATATATATATATATATAATATAATTTTTTTTAAAAATAAATGACAAAAAACATATATATGAACAAACACACACAGAATTACCAATTTTTTGTTTAACTTAACAAACAACAACAAATAAAATAAAAAAGAGCACACAAACAAACATATGCAAGTTAAAATTATATATAATGGATCATTTGTAAATAGAATTTTTTTTCTTAGATTAAGTATGAATATCTATAAAACTTAGTTTTGTCCTTAAGGTGCTAAAGGAGTCATAGGCTAGTAGTTTTATGAATATGTCTGCCAATTGATCTCCTATGGCTATATGATGCAACTCTATATCTCCCTTGGCTACCTGATCTTTTATGAAGTGATGCCTGATGTGTATATACTTTGTGCAGGAGTGTTGATTTGGATTTTAGATATGCAGATTACACTAGTATTGTCACAAACAATTGGGATAGTTCCTACAGGTAGTCCAAGATATAAGAGTTATTATTTTAACCATAAACTTGAGAAACATAACTCCATACTGCTATATATTTTTCTTTAGTTGTGAAAAGGGCTATTGAATTTTGTTTTTTACTAGACAAAAAAATTAAGGATTATCCTATGAACTAACAAGTTCTAGAAGTTCTTTTTCTATCTACCTTACATCCTATAAAATCAAAATCTAAATATCCTATTATTTTTAAAGAGGTGTTGTGTCTAGGATAACATATTCCTAAGTTTGAGGTTCCTAGTAGGTATCTATGAATTCTCTTTACAGTATTTAAGTGAGATTCTTTTGGGTCAGCCTAAAATCTGGCACAAAGACATACACTAAATATTATGTCCAGTCTACTAGTACTCAAATAGAGAAGAGATCTAATTATTCCCTATATTTTTTTATCTACTTATTTTTCATTTGGCTCTTTGTTAAATTGAATGGTGGAGCTCATGGGAGTATTCATATGCTTTGCATTATCCATTTCATATATATATTTTAAAATTTCTTTGATGTACTTAGATTGGCTAAGGAAGGTTCCATCATCTATGTGTTTCACACTAAATCCAACGAAATAATTAAGTTCTCCCATCATGCTCATTTCAAACTCGTTACTCATTATTTTTCAGAATTTGTCACATAAGTTTTTATCTGAAGATCCAAACAAGATATCATCTACATAAATTTAGATTATAAATATCTCATATTCTAATCTTTTAAGGAAGAGGGTGGTGTCTATGCTAACCCTAACAAAGCCTCTATCTAGTAAAAAGGTGATGAACCATTCATACCAAGCTCTAGGTGCTCACTTTAACCCATAGAATGCATTTTTTTAATTTAAAAATATAATTTGGATATTGTGAATTCTCAAATCTGAGGGGTTATTCAATATAGACATCCTCTTTAATTATCCTATTTAGAAAGGCACTTTTAACATCCATTTGATATAATTTAAAACCCTTGAAGCATGCAAAGGCTACCAGTACTCTTATGGCTTCTAGTCTTGCTATTAGGGCATTAGTTTCCTCAAAGTCTATTCCCTCAATTTGGTTATACCCCTTATCTACTAGCCTGGCTTTATTTTTTATGATTATTCTAGAGAAATTCATCTTATTTTTGAAAACCTAATTTATTCTAACCACACTTTGCTCCTTAGTTCTCTTAACTAATTCTCACACATCATTCCTAACAAATTGGTTTAGCTCTTCTCGCATTACTAGGATCAAGAATTCATCCCCTAAGGCTTGATCTATATTAGTGGGTTCTATCATCGAGATAAATGTAGAATGACTAACCTCCTTCGTAACTCCATGCCCAGTTCTTACCCCTTTCGATGGGTCTCCTAAGATTAAATCTCTAGGATGACTAGAAGAAAATATCCAATCTCTAGGCTATTGCTTCTATAGTTCTACCATATCGCCTATTTCAATGGTTTCTACCCCCTGAATGACCTCATCGTCTTCTACTTCTTCAAGTATAGGTTTAGAGGTCTTATCTAATTCATTAAATACCATATGAGTATACACTTCTACTACTAGGTTCCTCTTGTTGAAGATTTTATAGGCTCTTTCGATACATTAATAGCCTAAGAAGACACCTTCATCAAATTTAGGATCAAAGTTTCCTAAGGGTGACTTACCATTGATTAAAATAATGCATTTATTTCCCAAAACATGTAAGTGGGAAAGATTAAGTGTCCTTCCCTTAAGAAGCTCATAAGATTTATTATTATGTTTCGATCTAAAATTTGAAAGTTCATTAGGATTGTTAATCCCTTTTGAACTAGTTCAAGGCTAACTAAGAGGGGGGGGGGGGGGGGGGAGTGAATTGGTAATTTTAAAAATTCTTAAACAAAAAAGAAAAAAATTTTTTGAGACCTTTTCAAATATTTCAAAACAAATGCAATCAACTACAAAAATTTATATATGGAAAAATAAAGTGTATGAATAACACAGAAAGAGCACATCAAATTTTATAGTGGTTCGATCAACTTGACCTACATCCACTCCCTAGACCCTCTCCTCCAGGTATTATACTAAAACACAGTGACTCTCCTTTTGCTCCCACAATAAGGTGGAGAAGCCTTTACAAATTCCTTTTCACTGACCCCAATGAGGCAGAGAACTTGACTTCCTTTTTCTTCCTCCTAAAATAGATAGAGAACTTTGATCGATTGTTAAAGAAGACCTTCATAGCCACAAAGGAGCTAAGAATGACGAATGGAGAAGATGATTCAAATCTTTTCTTAGAGCAACCTTTGTGAACACCTCATAAACTCCCCCTCAAAAGATTCTCTCTCTCTCTCAAGCTCTCCCTCTCCTTCTCTAAGCTCTCTTCGGCCAGGAAGGGAGCAAAAGATTCTCCCAATAATATTTAAGAGCTGATATAAAGAAGGGCTTAAAAATTGCCCTAATTTGCAACATGCCAACAAAGATGATAGATCATCCTGTACGATCAGTGTATCACAGCTAGGACAATCAAGGTTTGCTAGATAATTAGAACAAGTCATTTATTCTGATCATCCTAGATGATGAGAATATCATCCTGTATAATTACTTCAAGATCATATATATCATCCATCACATCATTCTAGTTATTTAGAAGAAAACATCTAAATGATGAAGAATTATAACTGATCGTCTAGGATGATGCTTGGATCGTCCTGTATGATTAGTTCAAAATCTATGATTATCATCTAGTACATCATTCTAGTTGTCCAGTATAATCATCTAGATGATGTAGACTTATAATTGATCGTCCAACACATAGTTTGGGACATCCAACTGATTCAAGAGAAGATTATAGTTTTTCTACTAGATCATTAAGGTCGATTCTGTGATCGTCTAGGATAATATGATCAATTGATCTAACCTTAGTTACTTTCCTTAATCACTTAAATAATTTAGGCATGATTGTATTGATTCATCTAGGATGATATGAGATCATACTATATGATTTATAAAAATAATATCATACATAAAAGAGTTTATTAGCTGATTATTTCTAATTTGAGCATATTATCCAGGACGATGTGAATATTGTCTAAGAAGATTTTCTTAATCTAGCTGGCTTGATACAGATGCCCCAATTAGGGCTTTTATTTTTAACAAATCTTCAAGGATGATTTTGAATTGTACTGTACGATATGATAAAAAAAAACTTTTAAATTTATTTAATTTCTCCCTCTGAGTGTGTGTATGCAATGTTACTTAGTATCAGGATCCACCACATTACATTTGACTCAAGAAAGAGTAAAAAACACTAGAATTAAAGTTACAGACTGACTCAATCCTAATCCACCCAATCTTGAGCTAGCTTTAATTACAATTGACCTTGTGGACCTGAACAGTTAGTAAATAGGACAGCCAAAATAAATTTATAGTAGTAATTATAGTAGAGAAATAGGAGTGCCAATAATATTTGTTATCATCAAAATTATAATCCTTGAATCTAGATTTGTAACAACATTCACCCTATTTAAAAAATAACAAGCAATATTCATTATTTTTGCCCAAAAATATCTAGGGTGAGTGTATTCAGTTTGCATTGCCATAACAGCTTGAACTAATGTTCTATTCTTTCTCTCAGCTATTCTATTCTACTGAGGGGTCATAGGAGTAGAGAAGTTATGTTCTATTCTTATTTATTGATAAAAGGATTCAAACTTATCATTTTTAATTTCTTCACCATGATCACTATGGATTGTTGAGATTTTACATTCCAATTTTCTTTGAATTCAAGTGGAGAAGGTTTTAAATTCCTCAAATAACTCACTCTTATGTGCTAAGAATCTTACTCAAGTGAATATAGAGAAGTCATCTACTATCACAAATCCATAAGTCTTACCTCCTAGGCTGGCTATAATAACTAGTCTAAATAGGTCCACGTGAAGAATTTATAGTGGTCTAGAGGTGTATATATCTTTGATTGTATGAAATGATGATTTTACTTATTTACCTGGTTGGCAGGCATCACATAGGTGGTCCTTAGTAAAGTCTAACTTAGTTATGCCTATAACTAAGCCTCTCTGAGTGATATTCCTAAGTTTTTTCATGCTCGCATGGCATAGTCTCCTATGCCATAGTTAAGAATCATATAATATTACTTTTAAACATAAGGAAGTTGAGTATTCAATACAATTCAAGTCTAACATGTAAATATTTTTCATTTGTTTTCCTTTTAATACAAGTGTATCATGTAGGCTAATCATGTTTTTGTTAGAAAGAAATTTTATATCAAAGCCTTTAATGCACAGTTGACTAATGCTTAACAAATCATGCTTTAAACCGTTAATTAATTGAATATTTTTAATCATAAGATGTTTATAGTTTCCAATTGTACCTGTTCCCACATTTTTCTTAGTGGTGTTATCTCCTAATGTCATATTGCCTCCTAACTTAGCCTCTAGAGTGATGAAGTGCTTTATATCACAAGTCATATGATCTGAACAACCACTATCTAGGTATCACATGCTCTCACTCGATCGTTTGTGAGAGCACCCCTATAATGTCATTTAAAGGTTAGTTTTGGGAACCTACATGAGTTTGGGTTCCACATTATCTTTGAATGAATGAGATGTATGCATGTTATACTATGGTAAATGCAATTTAGGCCTCCACACTAAATGTGTACTATAGTGGATGGTGTAAGTGTGGGCTATGTGTCCTTACATGCCACAAGAGTAACACTTAACATCAGTAAATTGGTTCACTGAGCTATATGGGTGATGGTGTTTCTTTATAGGTTTATGTGATGTATGCTGTGTTGAGGAGTTGCACCATGGAGCCATTGAATGTGGTGGTTTATTTTTTCCAGTGCAATAATTTTGCTTGTAAAATTTTATTTGCATGTTCATAGCTTTCCACTTCCACTTTTAGTGCATGCTTGCTACTATCTAATTGACATACAAGTTCATCTAAATCCTTATATGCTTTTCTAGCTTAATATGTGGTGTTTTCAAGGAATTGTGTGCATCAGATAAATCAATATGCTTCTTATTTAATGTATCAAACTAATCTAATAAAGCTATATGATAGTTATCTAAAGTAGAGTTATTCGTAGTTAAACTTGCATGCTCTTTTTGTAATGTTAAAAATTTAGTATTTAGACTAGCATGCATTTTCTTAAGCTTCCTATATGAGTCATGAATATTTCAGAAATAATTAGTAATTCATCATATTAGAGTTGACATACCTCATATTGATTAAGATTATAATTAGCCATTAGACACAATTCGTTACCTTCTATGCTTCTTCTTCTTTTGATGAATCCTAGGTAGAGTTGGCCCAAAAAGCTTTCTGTGTATTTTGCTTTCCCCCTTTGCACTTTGGTTTCTCTTCACCTTTTTTTTTAATCGAGTGAGTCCTTAGACTGGGGTAGTCAACTCAAAGGTGTCCTCAGTTCCTGCACTCAAAGCAAATTGTATCAGACAAAACTTTAGTAGATTTGTGACTTTAACTTTGATCAAGTTATTTTGATGATATTTTTATTTTCTTTTCAGAAAGCTCCTAAACTGGCATGTCATCAAGGCTATTTTTCCATCCTCATGTGTAGAAGAGTTGTTATTATTAGAATAATTTTCTTTTAGTGCCACCATTCTCTCCTTTTTCTTTTCTCATGAATCATTTTTCCTTTGACTCACCCCTTGCTCATAGACAATGAGTGATCCAAGAAAAATGTCAATAGAGTAAATATTTAAATTTTTTGATTCAATAATTACAATTATTTTTGTATCATAAGAACAAGGCAAACAACATAGAATTTTATTGACCTTTTCAAAATTAGATAATTCTCTACCTAGTGCATGAAAGGATGTTACTATCTGGGTGAACTTAGGGTATATTTTAGACACAGTCTCTTTAGGTTTTATACAAAAAAGTTTGTAGTCATGCAAAAGAATGTTTAGCCTAGACTGTTTCACTTCACTGGTTTCTTCATAGGTGAAACACAATCTATCCCAAATCCCTTTTTTGTTAGTGTATGTAGAAACTCACATATAGTGTTTGGATTTTGAAGCACAAAAGGAACAATTCAAACACTTAGCATTCAACTGTGCAAGTTTCTTATCCTTATTTCTTAGTTCATTAAAGAGAATATTAGTTTTAACAACATTAACACTATGTAATGGAAGTGAGTAATCGGTTTGAATCATATGCCAAATTTTATAGTCAATGGATTGTAGAAATATGGACATACAAATTTTGTCGAAATCAAATGGGATATTTTCAAATAAAGGTAGAAGGGTTATTGAATCACCCTCTACAGTGTTATGATTACAAAAATGTGTCATTGATCATTTATCTCAAATAATCCTATTCAAGAGGATTAATTTTTTTATTTTTCAAATTATCTAATATAAGAGGATTAATTTGTTTTATTTTGCAAAACACTTAGAAATAAGAAATTTTAATTCTTGTATGCGGAAGCTAACAAATTAAAAATGCCTTTGAAAAATAATGATGATGAAATTCTAGTTATAAAAATAAAATATAGATCTTATAAATTTATCAAACAATTATAACAAAGACGAAGTGCAAAAAGTAAAATACATAAAGTAAAATCAAAACAAACAAACTAGATTTTATAGTGATTCAGTCAAACCTTGACCTATGTCCACTCTCCTGAGTCCTCCACTATGAGTATTGCACTAACACAAAGTGACTCTCCTTTTGCTCCCTTAGTAAGGCAGAGAAGTCCTTAGAAAACTCTTTTTCACCAACCCGAAGCGGTAGAGGACCAAAACTCGTTTCACAGGAAGAGAACCTTGATACCATTTTCTCCCTCCTGGAGAAGAAAGAGAACCTTGAGGACTGACTAAGAAGTCTCTCTCTCTTGAGAGCTCCCATAAGACTCACCTAGGCCACAGGAACAGCAAGCGTGCAACTAGCCTAAAGCAATCGTGCACTTTCTCCTTCCTCTCACAAACCCTGATTTTCTTCAAAACTTTCCTCTCAGAGTTCCTTCTTCAGCCACGTTCCTCTCTTCATATGTTTTAAGAAAAAAGGTTAAAGAATTGCTTTTATAATAGGCTTCAAGAAACCTTAAAAATTTAAGTTAGTTGTTACTATTCATATTGTATGATCAAAGTTCATATAGTATGATCAATTCAAAACTAGTTTCGTCTAGTACGAAGGAGAACGAACAGTTCATAATTTTTGAACACATTATACAGTACGATATTGAGATTGTCCAGTACGATCTATTATATTTCCTCTATTCATACGGGGAAAATCCTAGGACAACCGAAAGCTGTCTCTATTAATCATCCCATATTGTATACATCATATAGTATGGTTACTTAATTTCAAGCAATTTGTCTAGTACAATATTAATATCGTATCGTAGAACTAGAAAAAAAATTCATGGTTTCATCTGGTATGTTCTATGGGACGATCATATTCCATCTCTGGTCTTCGTATTAGATAAGGAACATATAATATGAATAAAAAATTATTAATTAACCATAATTTAATTTTCTAATCATGGGGGTTAATTTTATCAAGATTTCAAATGATCGTATAGTTCATATAATATGACATAAATAACCATTTCAATGATCAAATCAGTTTCAATAGCTGGTATGACATCTTAAACCTCCTTAATACTATCAAAAACTTACCTAAATCTATTGGAGCATTCGTTCACCTTTGGTTAACATCGTGACCAAGTTAATCATGCATGAACAATTTGAACCATACACATAATTCATTTAATTAAATTTATAGGTCTTTGAACCCTAGCTTTTAAGCCTATCCAATAGTATATATAAATCTAAAGTTACCTTACCTAGCCAGCCCAAGCCCTTGGCTAGCTTGGGTAATCCAATAAGGCTAACCCAATTTGGCATAAATAGGCTAAATTTACTCTAAAGAACTTATCTTATCTTAAGCCTAGTAATGCAACCTAATTAGTGTTGTGATCTTGCTTGTACCCAATCAAATCCAATGGCCATAAATGTTTAGAACCAAGGCCATTTATATTTCATATGAGCCATTATATTAAAATAGACATCCCTATGCTCTCAATTATTCTAAAGCACTTGCCTACATGCTACTGGGTTAATTTGAATGGGCTCAATTTCCTTTTATGGCCTTAGGTAGCAAAAAATCTATCTCCTTTCATATTTAATTACTCTAACTACTTTAATTTTCACTAAAGTGGGGTTCTGGTATTTTCATTCTTGAGCTTCCCAAGTGTCTTAGCAATTAGTTCCTGCTCTTCCGTAGCCTCCTAATAGCCTTTCCTTGTGAGTATAAGTGAACTCCAACAAACCCACGGTAGTTAGAAAGAAAAAATTTGATCTAGTCTATTTTAGAGTTTGGTGCATGATGAAAGACCATTCTTATGGTCAGATGACTCCAACCCAAAAAAAAAAAATCCCTATCAATTAATTTATTTGATGGTAATTTCCAAATATGTAGATAATTCTTTAAGGGTCTAAGACATTATAAAGAATGTGTTTAATTCATGATGATCTAACTATTAAATTAAATAATTTCATCAAAAAGATAGAACTAGATTGATTTCATATGTAATGTTTAAGTAAAATGCAAGGATCAAGCATAAATGTATAGATAACCTTTGATTGGGAGAGATAGGTAGGAGCGGGGGGGGGGGGGGGGGGTCAAAGAGAGGGAGGGGGCTGATTTAGAGTAGGTATTTGTGGAGAGGATGTAATTATGGAGGATGGAGTGAGTAGTAAGAGTGGTTTGAGAGGTGGTGTGGAAGGAGTGACAGTTTGAGTTGTAATGATTACTAGGGAAAGTTATCCTTATAAAATATGACATGTTGTGATATGTGGGTTTGTCCAGTCATAAGATTTAGGCATTTCTAACCTCTATGAGCGATATAGTTTCCTATGAAAATGTAAAGGTTTGAGCGAGGAGTAAGTTTTTCTCTCATGATTGAGAATATTAGGTTGGTGTTAGTTGAGGGCAAGTGGTTGATGTGTATGTTATAATTTTTTGATTGTGGAGAAGTTGAAATAGGAATTTGTTGTTGGTTTTGGTGTTATTTGATGAGGTAAAGTGTGGTTAGAAGAGTGTCCATCTAGATATTATAGGGAAGATGTGGAGCATGTAGTATAGTGTGAATGGGGTTGAGGATGTTATAGTATTTTCATTTGATGAGACCATTTTGCTCTAGGTAATTTGAGCACTAATGTGATTAAGAATCCCATTTGTTTGGAGGCAGTTGTGGAGAGTGTTGTTTATATATTATTTGCTTCCAGCTATAATGGCATTTAATTTGAAATGAATGTTGGTAATAATTTAGATTTTTAAAGTTAATGAAGTGAGAAGTAATTTTTATTTTGTTGACCATTAGAAAGACAAGTAAAGCATGAATAATCATTAATAATAATGTAATATTTGTACCCTTGAATGGAAAAAATTAGGGAAGGACCCCATACAACAAAATGTATAAGTTTAAAAGGGTGAGATTATATTAGACTTAATAAATGGTAATCTATGACTTTTGGAGGCATTATATAAAATGCAAAAGGAAAGAAAAACTAGAATAAAAAGTGACATATTTGTTTGGAGAAGGTGATGATGACTTGATGGTGAGTGTGACCAGGAAAATGATGGCATAGTAGAGTTGTGGGTGAGATGGCTACTTAGGCTAAACGAGACTTTGTTGGAGGGGTTGATGGAATTAGATAGAGACCATTATGACATGATCCATTGAGAATAATTTTATTTATCTTTAGGTCTTGGATTATATATCTAAAAGTAGCATTGTTAAAATAGTTTTTGGTTTAGTTTAATGCCCAATAAAAAAATTAACCATCTTCAACTAATCATACCCAATTTTGAATTGAATAGATAAATAGGTCAAAAATATAGACCCAAATGTGGCCCCCTTGCTAACCCATGGTGTGAGTAAGGTAGAAAATGAATGTCGATCGTGAGGTTTGAGGCATAGGGGCGGGCCTAGGTGTTATAAGGGAGTGACCACAAGTATGCGAGGGCCAAGTTTTGAGCGGGTAAGAGTGAAAGGCTAGCATGACTACTCGAGCATGGGTATGAGCATGATATTAGAGTGAGTACAAGGCTTCCATCATGATAGTGGGATGTATGGTGTGTGTTGGGCCTAGTGTGCAAGCATGACATGGTGTGGGACTTTAGATTATAAGATGCAAGTCAAATTTGAGTCATTTTTAGGTTAGCAGGATAACCTTGAACAAGACTAAAATTTTTAAATGGGGGTAAGGAATTAGGATTTGAACCTGGCCCTTTTTTCAAAATGGGTCGACCTAAAATAAAATTTTTCGGGTTAGGTTCTTTTCAGTGTTGCAAATCTATTTTTTCATGACTTATATTTTGATGATTGACAAACACTACTTCTCTTGGACAACTTGTTGCTTCTAACTTTTTAGGAATCGAAGATCGGACGATCAAGAGGAAGCCAGTTCAGGATTGCGTAGGTATAGGGTTGAGTCAGTCTGTAATCTATTTTTTCTCTTCTTGAGTCAGTTTGTAATGTTCAAAAGATTGATACTAAGTAACCCTACACACACACACTTGAGAGATTTAGAATCTTTTTTTGCTCACATCGGCCAGGCCGATCCATTGGATCGTCCTGGATGATCGAGTTAAAACCAGAGACACTAATCAGGATTCTTAATTAAGGCAGCCGACATTAACATATCGGCCTGGACGATACATGTATCGGCCCGGACGATAAGCTCAAAATAGAAAGAACTACCCGCCATAGACAATTAAGGTATACTGTATTTTTAAATTATCGGCCAGGACGATCCACGGATCGGCCTGGACGAAATTATCAAATTATGCCTTAATTGATCAGGAAATCAAGGGAGTAATTAAGGATGATTGATACAATCATATCGTCCGGGACGATGGCAGGATCGGCCAGGATGATCTATTCAAAATCCTTAAGTTACTTCAGGACGATAAATATCGGCCAGCTCAAAAATAGGGCGATGCTCAGGACGATTTTCCTCTGATTTGAACTGATCGGCCTGGATGATCGTGAGATCGGCCAGGACGATCAAGCCAAATTTCAATTGTCCAGCACCCAAAACAGGGCGATGCCCAGGCCGATCTTATGTGATTTGTACTGATCGGCCAGGCCGATGTCCATATCGGCCTGGACGATATTGTCGGCAACTTGTAATTAATGAACTCCTTTGAAGCTCTTCTATTTAAAGAGCTCTTGTTCAACGTTTTAAAAAACCTTTGGCTGCTGCCTTGACCTGAGAAGACTTTGAGGAGAGAAAGAGAGAGAGGGAGAGAGAGAGAGGATCTTATGAGGGGGAGCTTGTGAGGGGATTCATAAGGGTTGCTTCAAGGATCGCTCTGCTTGTCTTTTGTCTGGAGTTTCTCGTCCGTGGAAGAGCCGAGGTAAGGAGTTTGCTTTTGGTTGTGGTTCTCTTCCAGCTTCAGGAGGAAGCAAAAGGAGGTAGGTTCTCTGCCTTGCCGGGGTGGCAAAAAGGAGGTTCTTGTGAGGGCTTCTCCCTCTAGCCGTGGGGGCTAAAGGAGAGTCACGTTTTGTAGTGCAATACTTGGAGGGTGCCTCCAAGGAGTGGACGTAGGTCGAGTCGACCGAACCACAATAAATCTCTGAGTTCTTTTTCTTGCTTCCGCACCTTTTAAATTCCGCATTTTTTTTTCTGTGGTGTGATTTGATTTATGCAATTTTCTTTCTTTGTGAAAAGAGTTTTTAAAATACCAATTCACCCCCCCTCTTGGTTAGCTTGGGACTAAGTTCATAGGGCTTAACATCCCGAACGAACTTTCATTCAGGTTTTTGGGTTAAGTCAATAATTAACACCCTTATTTAGAATTATCAAAGGAGGTTGAGATATTATTATCAAATATAAGATTGTAAACATATAAGAGATTATGAGCTAGAGAGGGCATGCAAATAACTATGAGAAGATATACCTTACTGATTATGAAAGTTTGATAAGGATGTTAGCCTTAGTTAACTTGTCCCTAAGTAAACTAATACTAAGGTAATATGCTCACTTTGATGTGGAAGCTAATTAACTTGTAAATAATTAAATTAATGGTGATTATATTCTAATAATTACAAAAAAATTTAATTACAACTTTTCACCACACAGTTATCATAAAAAAATTGTACAGAAAAATAAAAATTAGATTAAACACATCAAATTTTATAATGGTTCGTTCAAACCATGACCTACATCCACTCCACAAAGTCCTCATCTCTAGGTATTGCACTATCTCTATAGTGTCTCTCCTTTATCCCCTAAAGTTAGGTAGAGAATCCATTACAAAATCTCCTCCACCAACCAGGTATGGCATAGCCTTGTAATCCTTTTCACCCTCCTGGTGAGGCAGAGAAGATGTAATCATTTTCACCCTCCTAATGAGGCAGAGAATCTTGGAATTCTTTTCACCCTCTCGGTGAGGCAGAGAAGTTTGTAATGACTTTCTCCTTCCCCTGTGCAGTGGATTAGCTTGGTCTTTTATCATCGAAGAGGTCTTTTTTCCGAAAACTTCTCTTAAGACAAATCGTGATGCATGGAGGAACTCAGGTGCAAGTTTGTTGGAGCAGTTGTGTGAACCCCTCTCACACTCCCTTGAAACCCACAAGGATCTTCTCCCTCTCTCAAACTCCACCATTTCTCTCCCTAGCTCATGGCTCTCTCTTTAAGCTTTCAGAAGGGACAACACAATGAATGACAAAAAGACTATCACAAAGTTTAATGAGAAAGCTTAAATAGAGGGCCTCAAGAAATCCTAGAAATTCAATTATGTTTTTATGATCGTATAGTAATATCCTTGACCGTATCATACAATTAGTATAATATATCCTTGTTAGTAATGTACAAAGAGTAAGAAGTTGTATGATAAGTTCAATTCTTTAAGCTGATCATCTAGCATGATACATTGTCTAGTATTATTAGTATAATCAATTTGGATTAATGCCCTATATAACTGGAGAAGATAAAATATTGTCCCATTAAAGGATATGGCCATATAGTATAATTTATTCAATAATATAGTATGATTTTACTGGAAAATTAATCTAAATTTGATCCCTAACTAAAAGATTAATTTAGGTAAGATTTAATAACATCGTACCATATGATACCCATCATACAATATGATCATTACATATTTTATATTTTAAAATATTTCCTAAGATCATGATTTTAACTGATCATCTTGCACGTTCAATATTGTCATATACGATTAGTTCAAATAGCATTAATTATCCTAATTAGCGGATTTAATAACTTTTTGAATAATTGATCATACAGTATGATACCTATCATACAATACAATTAGTTCACAAAATTCTCTTTTGATTTTTCTCACTCCTCACTCCCTTGAGTGTGTGTATGCATGAATACCTGGCTAGCATACACCCTTAAAGGACTTGACTTAGCAAATAGAAAAATACATAAATGAATTTTACAAACTCTTTCAGCATATCTTATTATATCCCATCTTGAGCTTTTAAACTTCATTGATTGGTGCATGATGTACCTAAAATGTTAGTACATATAATAAAAATATATAGTACAAATACTATGAGACATAAAGATACAACCAATAATGTTTGTTATTATCAAAACTATAAACCATGAAGCCTAACTTGCAGCAATATTCTCCTTTATGATGATGAAAAATATTATTGGTTAAATTTGCAATCTTAAAGTTACTTTCTCCTTACCTCCCTCTCACTAAGAGAATTATGTTAAAATAAAGAAAGTATTAATAAATGTTTTATCTTTTAATTTAAAATAAATTGAAACTAAATAACAAATAGAACTTAATATAAATGCAATCAAACACTTTCTCCCCCTTTAGACATCGCCAAAAAGGGGATAAAATAGAACAACTATTATTGAACTATATGTAGAAGGAAATTAAATTATACATTCATACATAAAAATAACTAACAAACCACAAATCAGATAAACAAATATAAAAAAAAATAAACAAACACAAAAATAGAGAGATAAACTTTATACCTAATCAAAGTTATCAATCAAATCCTTGACCATCCAGCATAAGTTTTTTATCTCATTATCTTGCTCCTATTCTAATGAGTTACAAGCTAAGTTTTCCTAGGAGATTTTAATCTTCTTTTCATTTCCCCTTATTAAAATTGGCTTATCCTCGCCATTTTCCTTTACAAGGTGCTTCTTAAGATTTGACATTCATATTTAAAATGTTCAGGTTTCTTACATCCACAGAAAATAATTTTATAACAAAGCTTATCAAATTTACCATTTTTACCTTTGCTCCACTTTTGTTTACGCCTGTACATGTGCTTCAGGAGACATTTGTATTAGCTTGTTATCTCCTCACTCTTATCATCTCCTAAGACTTTATTTTCTGAGTCTCTTGCCTTTAACACTATAACCTTCTCATCACCTGCATCTAAAAGTTTTTGCCTCATACTTTGCTCATATGCAATGAGTGAGCCGATCAGATTATTAATAGAATAAGCATTCAAGTCTTTTGATTCACATATAGTAGTGATTTTGGCAATAAATTTATTTGGAAGACAATGTTGAATTTTATTATTTTTCTCTAAGTTTAAAAGTTCTCTATCTAAAGCATGCAATGATGTCACTAAGTAAACCAAGTATACATGTCTAAGATAGTCTCATAAGGTTTCATACAAAAAAGTTCATAATCATGCAATAACACATTTAACCTTGATTGTTTGACTTCACTAGTGCCTTCATATGTAATGCTTAGTCTATCCCAAATATCTTTGCAAGTGGTATATGTAGAAACTCTCATATAGTCTTTTGACTTAAGTGTACAAAGAAAATAGTTTAAGCATTTAACATTCAATTATGTATAGATTTGTTCTTCTTTAATCCATTCAATAAAATGAAAGTTTGTTTTGATTCCTTTAATAATATGTGTTGGTATATAATAATTAGTTTGAATCATATGATATTTGTTGAGTCTAGTGAATAGGTTGTTAGACCTAAATTAATGTCCCAAGGCTACTAAGAGAGGGGTGAATTGGTAATTTAAAATTTAAACCCTCTTTGAAAATGTGTTGAACCGAAATGAAAATTTTTATTAAGTTTTTATAGAAAACGTTTTTCAACCACAGAGTTTTTAAACAAAAGAAAAATACAGAAAATAAAAAGCAGTAAAGTAAATGACACAAGATTTATAGTGGTTCAGTCTAAACCAGACCTACATCCACTCCCTAGAGGCACCCTCTGAGTATTGCACTAATACCAATAGTGACTCTCCTTTTGCACCCACAACAAGGAGGAGAAGCCTTTACAAACACTCTTTTCACCACTACCCGGTGCGGCAGAGAACCGTCGTCCTTTTACACAATCCCTAGTGTTGGCAGAGAACCTTCCGTCCTTTCACACTCTCCTAGTGTGGGCAGAGAACCCTCCGTCTGTTCACACTCTCCAAGTGTAGGCAGTGAACCCTTTCATCCTTTCACTCTCTCCTAGTGTGCGCAGAGAACCCTCCGTCTGTTCACACTCTCCAAGTGTAGGCAGCGAACCCTTCCGTCCTTTCACACTCTCCTAGTGTGGGCAGAGAACCCTCCGTCTGTTCACACTCTCCAAGTGTAGGCAGCGAACCCTTCAGCTGTTCACACTCTGGCAGCGAACCCTTCGTCTGTTCACACTCTCCAAGTGTTGGCAGCGAACCGAATCTCCTTGACAGATCTTCTCACAAGAAATCTAGAAGGAAGAAAGAAAAGAGTGAAGTAATCCAAATTCACAAGTAGAGATTCTTACCTTCAAACACCAAGTGAAGTCTTCACACTCCAGTGGTAGGAATCCTCCTTTGAATGCTCTCTCACACTCTCTCCTTGACTTTTCTCTCAATAGGCATGAAGATCTAATGACAAAAAGATTGGGTGGCAGTCAAATTTGGACTATTTATACAAAAGACAAGAAAAACCTCCCAAAAACTGCAAGTTTTCAATTCTGTATGCAATGGATCGTCCTGTATGATCGTGGATCATCCTAGACGATATTACTTAAAAGCCTTGAAATGACCTTATTTATGTATGTGTACGAAATGTCTTTGTACAAGCTGATCGTCCCGTACAAACCAAGTTCGTCCAGTACGAACGGTTATTACAAGGTCGGTTCCAAAAACTGCAGAAAAATCATCCTAAGTCGGTTGTATCGTCTGGACGAAAATTGGTTCGTCCGGACGAAATTATTACAGAGACCAGATCGTCCTGGATGATATTTAATTTCGTCTGGATGAAAATTTTACAGAGAGCAAATCATCATGTACAATGATTTAATTTTGTCTGGATGAAAATCTTATAGAGACCAGATTATCCTAGACGATATTTAATTTTGTCTGGATGAAAATCTTACAGAGACCAGATCGTCCAGGACGATATTGAATTTCATCTGGACGAAAATCTTATAGAGAGCAAATCGTCATGTACGATAATTTAATTTCGTTTGGACGAAAATTTTACAGAGAACAAATCGTCCGGACAATTTTTAATTTCGTCCTAGACGAATAGGACTTAAAAAATTTTTCTAACAAGTTCCTATTTGTTCAATGTGATCATAATAGGAGATAACTGTCTGATCGTCCCGTACGATCAGTATAAATTTTATATGATCTCCTTATGTGTGTGTATGTTTTTATTTACTCAATTGCAATCACTCCCTTTCAAATTTATTTCAAAGAAAAGTACAAGCTTCAAATTCACAAAGTATTACATGCTGAATTTGATTTGAAGTCTTCGTAGTCTGGAGTTTGATTTTCCTGAAATGTTAGTACACACAAGAGCAAATACAAATCTTCTAAATTTGTTAGGAGATAACTACACATTTGTAATGTTTGGAATCATCAAAACTATACAAGTTGCAAAAATGTAAAACATGCAAATATCAACTATCTTAACAATATTTTCAAAAATCAACAGATTGAAGAAAAGTATACATATAAATTTTCCAAAAATTAAATGAAATATTATTAAATAAAGGTGGACAAATTCTATAATAGCCTTCTATAGTGTCCCCATTTTAAAAATGTGTCATGGATCATTTTCATCTAAGTTTTCTAAACACTCTTTTGAGAACCACTCTGATTCCAATTGAAAGTTTGATAAGGATGTTAAGCTTAATAATCTTGTCTCTAGGCACACTAATATGAAAGTAATGCTTTCACTTTGATATAGAAGCTAATTAACTTGTAAATAATTATAATAATGCTAATTATATTCTAATCATTATAATAAAATATTAATCACAACTTTTCACCATGTAGTTATCACAAAAATAAAGTGTAATGAAATAAAATGTGGAAAATAAAAATTAGAGCAAAAATACAAGAATTTACAGTGGTTTGGTCAAACCATGACAAACATCCACTCCTTAGAGTCCTCCACTCCAAGTATTGCACTATCACTATAGTGTCTCTCCTTTAGCCCTCACAGCTAGGTGGACAAGCCTTTATAAAATCTCTTCCACCAACCTAGTGCGGCAGAGGGTATTAATCCTTTTCACCCTCCCTATAACCCTTTTCACCCTCCTAGTGAGGCAAATAACCTTAGAATCCTTTTTCCCTCTTGGTGAGGTAGAGAACCTTTGAATCACTTTCACCTTCCCTACTGTGGTAGAGTCACTGGGCCTTTATCACCAAAGATATTTTCTTCCCTAAAACTTCCCTCAAGAAAAACCTTGATGCGTGGAGGAACTTAGGTGCAAGTTTGATTGAGCAATTGTGTAAACCCCTATCACATTCCTTTGGAATCCACAAGAATTTTCTCCCTCTCTAAAATTCCATCCTTTCTCTCCTAAGATAAAAGTTCTATCTTTAAGATTTCAGAAGGAACAACTCAATGAATGCCAAAAGGAATATCACAAAGTTCTATGAGAAAGTTTAAATAGAGGGCTTCAAGAAACTTTATAAATTTAATTATATCGTGTACAATACAATCCTTGATCATACATTATAATTAATACAATATATCTTTATTAGTACTGTAGAAAGAGTAAGAAGCTATACGATCAATTCAATTCTTTAGCTGATCATCCAGTATGATATGATCATTATCCTGTATAATTAGTACAATAAAATCAGATTATCATCCATTATGATTGGCGATGATAAAATATCATCCCATGCAAGGATCTGGTCATATAAAATGATTTGTTCATTCTTGCAACATGATCATACTGGAACCATTATTCCAAATTTGATCCCTAATTACAAGATTAATTTAGGTAAGATTTAATAACATCATATTGAATGATACTCATTATACAATATAATTAGAAAATAATTTGTGTTTTAAAGTTTGGTCTAAATTATGATTGATGGTTAAGATCATAATTTCAACTAATCATTTTGTATGATCAACATCATCCAATATGATTAGTTTAAATATCATTAATTATTATTAATAACCAATTATATAATTTTTTGAGTAACTAATCATACAATATGACACCTATCATACAATACAATTAGTTTAGAAAAATTCTCTTCTGATTTTTCTCTCTATCTCACTCCTTTTAGTTTGTTTGTGGATGGTTAGCAGGCTAACATGCACCCTTACAGGTCTAGCCTTTAAAAATTGGAAAATATATAAATGAATTTTACAAAATCTTTTAGCATATCATATTCTACCCTATCTTATGCTCTGAAAATTCATTGATTAGAGCATGATGTACCTGAAATGTTAGTACAAATAATAATAAATATATACTTCAAACATTAGGATGCATAAAGATACAACTAGTAGTGTTTTTTATCATCAAAACCATAAACTCGGAAGCATGAGTTGCAATAGATTGGAGTCGGTAAAAGAACTTACAAAAATGATTAATGGGAAGTGAGCCACCATTCATATGTTTATGAGGTCTTTTATGAGATGTTATGGAGATCATTCTAAATTTGGTAAAAGAACTTAAATATGAGTAGGTAAAAACTTTTAAGTTCATTTGAGGTATTGAGTTGTGGAGAGATTCTTCTTCATAGAGATATTATGGAGCTCATTCTTAGGTTGGATGACTTAAGAATGATTGGATGGTTAGCTAGATGTTGTGAGATGAGAGTAAATATTTACATATGGGATACTATGGGGATGAAGGTGGAATTTATAGTGGTTTTGAATGTCCGTTAGGGATGTTAAGCCATTAAGAACTAGACCGAGGCTAACCAAGAGGGGGGGGGGGGTGAATTGGTATTTTTAATTTTTTTTTCTTTATGTAAAGAACTACAAACTTAGAATCAAATCACCACAGAAATCAAAGTGCAATAATAAATAAATGCGGAAGCAAAACAAAGAAAGATCACACCAGATTTATAGTGGTTCGGTCAATCCTTGACCTATGTCCACTCCTCAGAGGCACCCTCCAAGTATTGCAGTAAATAAGTGTCTCTCCTTTAGCTCCCACAGTTAGGTAGAGAAGCCTATACAACAGACTCCTTTTCACCGACCCCGGTGCGGTAGAGAACTGACTCCTTTTGCTTGCTCCTGAAGCGGGCAGAGGACCCAGACATTTTGCTGAAGTAACATCCCAAGAACCTCCCAAGGAAGAAGGATGAAGAACGAAGACGACGACTTGGAACCTTGCTTGGAGCAACCTTTGTGAACCCTCTCACAAACTCCCCCTCACAAGTTCCTCTCTCTCTCTCTCTCTCCCTCCCTCTCCCAAGGCTCTCTCAGGTCAAGACAGCTGCACTCAAGGTTTTGTTGCATGAGAAATTCAGGTTCTTTAAATAGATTTTCAAGAATCGACTTTATCGTTCAGGACGATATAAATATCGTCCTGGCTGATCAGTACAAAATAAGCTCAATCAGCTAGGATGATTCAGAACGATCAGAAAAAAATTGATAACATCGTACAAGCTGATACAATATTGTCCTGGCTGATTAGTTCAAATCTGAGTACAATCATCCTGAACATCGCCCTGAATAGAGTATGGTCGATGTCAATCATCCAGGACATCATCCTGGCCGATTCTGCGATTGACCCGATCGATGTAATCGTATCAATCAGCCTTAATTGCTTTCCATAATTGCCAAATTAATTTAAGCATAATTGTGCTGTATCATCCAAGCCGATATGGAGATCATCCGGGATGATAATTTAAAATAAGAATACCTAAATTGATCATGGCGGTTGATTCTTTCTGATTTGAGCCTATCATCCTGGCCGATACACGTATCGTCCTTGACGATTTGCTTATTGACGGCTGCTTAATCAGGATTCCCTAATCAGGGTTTTTTATTTTTAGTTGAATCATCCTGGATGATAGGAACATCGTCCCGGCCGATGTATTCAAAATAAAAAAATTTAGAAAACTCCTCAAGTGTGTGTGTGTGTGTGTGCAAGGTTACTTAGCATCAGGAACCACTTTTACATTTGACTCAAGAAAGAAAAAAATATAGACTTGACACAATCTAAATCTACCCGATTTTGAGCTAGCATGAGCTGCACTCAATCTTGTGGTCCTGAAAAGTTAGTAGGCAAAGCAGTCATAGGGAATCATGAATCTTTGCTATCATCAAAAATATAATCCATAATCTCATATTCGCAACAGGTTTAACTCAGTCAAAATTATATACAATGAGCCATAAATTTATTCCTTATCACATTTTCCTAAGAATGAAATGGGAAATGTTGCCAATGAAAGATTGGTAGTTTAAACCTATTATAAGAGCAAGTATATTGTCAACAAAAATACTTAGTCACCATAAAATATGGAGAGAGGAAAGGTCCCCTGTAGAGTTACTAAAAAACTTTATGGGAAAATAAACTAAGATGTGATTTAGAAATTTATCTTTCTATACACAAATCTGTATATCGAATAAACAAACATCTGAAAAGATAAAAATGATGCCCAACCATTGATTTAAAAATAGATATGGATTTTATCATTTTAGTGATCAAATGCAGCAAAAAGGATAATATACAATCTTGAAAGATAGAAATTATATTTATACTATCATTTCTAAAATTAAAATGGTTTTAAGAGAACTTTTCATAGTTCTAGAGACTTTTTCCCCTGATTTAGATAACTAAAATAAGGTTTATTTTATGCTAGGGTAATAAGTTACACATAAAGGTAAGCCTATATGATTTATTACTTCTCAATAGGAGCTCTTGAGAAAAATCTTGGGTAAAGGGGTGAAAAAATATTTCAAGATTGATCTAAAGATTCTAGTATGGATTTGAAGTTATGGATTTATCATAGGGAATATGACAAAGTTGACCAATTCTTTCTTGAGTTCAGAGGATTAATGGTAAAGAGCACCATGATCTAAAGAAGCTTAGAAGTACTATAACATATTACATGATTGGGCTTTAATATTTTAGAACAGTTTGAATTTATGTTTCAGTAGATTAGATTATTAGAAATACATGATTAGATTCCAAGAGAAGAGAACTTATGATTTTCTACCAGCCTAAATCCTAGATCTAAAATGAACCATTATAAGGTAATGATATGATCCCAATTTATCAATGTGTTAGAATAATGTTTCAGCACTTACACCATGAAATTCTAAAAAATCAAAAGTAAGACCAGCACATGCTAAACTTATGTCCTCCTATAATGTACTCCTAGCTAACCCACCTAAAGTGCTTTAAAAACATGAGTTTATGTCTGAATGATATGTAGGATAGTCAGGATATCATTTTCTTAGCTGATATATTTATATTTTAGAATTTACATTAAAATATAATGATGTAAGAGGTTCAAATGCACCTAATATGAAACTCTCATTAACTTCTAAATCTTTTATATGAACTAAATTCAATATATATGGCCATTTTTTTTTATGAAATTATGGAAGTAAAATGGCCATAATACCAATAAGAAAGGTGGACTAGCCCCATCTCTTAGGCTGCCTTTATCTTGCTACTAGCATGTGTGAGTTTTGTGTACTTAGAAAAAAAGAAAATTATGCATACCATGCTCCCAGAAAACTAAAGGTTGGTGTTTAAAATAATTAAACCATAAAGTTCCTAAGAGTCTAATGTTTATCTAGGCCAACTTACATTCAAAGAAAAAAAAATCTAAGAAAAGTGGACATGTCTTAATATTTAGTCATATATAATAATCAATCCTATCAACAATCAAAGTGTAAATAAAGAGACAATTTGTGGTAAGTGGCACTTAATATACATCCAAGGGTCAATATGAAGAGTAATGGTGCCAAGCTCAACTAACATAAGTTTAGATTTCTACACCTAGAATGATGTAAGTCTTGAGTAAAATGAAGTTGTGTATATAAATATTTTTATGTCTTCTTAAGTTTTAAAGCTACGATAATCCTTTTAAAGAATTCTCGAGAATACCATCCACAAAAGGAAAATTCATTCTTATGGACTTCCTTACTTTACAACAAACAACTTGATTTAGACTTTCATAACTCATTTACATTTATAATATTACAAACTTTATAATTGAATAAAAAGGAAAAGACTCATTATACACCTATAAGATTAATATACAAACTAATTTAAATATAATATATAAATATCATCACATCACATAATGAAAGAAACTGATCAATCATTTCTATTAGATCTGTACAATTGAGCATGCTTTTAATATATAAAGGGTTTATCAAATTTAAGCACCTACATAAAACATGTTATTTAAAATCACAATATTTGCCACCTTTTATTTAAAGCCACAAACAAGCATGGTCACCCATAAAAAATCTGAATTAGCAAAATTGGATGCTCATAACCAAGGATAATCTAATCCGCCCATCACTTTATCATCACAGATATACAAGTGTAGAAAAATAAATACTTATATCATCACACATTCACTAGAACTTTAGTTCACAAAAAACATTAATGCTGGATTAAATAGACAAACATGCCATAAAGTTAGCATAGCTTAAAGCTAGATTTAGTTACCCAATCAAATAAGTCTAAGTGTGTGCTAATTTTTCTGACAAGGTTATGTCCTATCCAGGATTAAGATTGAATTATCTATAAATTAAAATTTGCTAAAGGCCAAAGGCTTTATGGAATTATAAATTTTGAGAGATTTATAATTTAATATTGAATTTTATTCATTTAAATTTAAATTTTATTTTTAAGTTCTAGAAAACCATGTTAATTAGCAACTTTAAAGTGCTTTGAAATTATTAATAAAGATGTCCGAGACTTTAGAAAAGAATGCATTTGTTTCAATCCAAAAGATTGAGGCAAACACATAGTGCAAAACATTTTTTTTGAATTATTAATTTAATTTAATTTATTTAAATAAATTATTTAAATTAGTTTATTTTAATTTAGTTTGTGATTATATTTATTTAAATTGAAGTATTTAAATTTTAAATTTAATTTGTAATTCTGTTTTATTAGGTTGAACTATTTAAATGTTTTTATATGTATATAATTTGTAATCAATTTTATTTAATTTGATTTGTATTTATTGAGGGTTTTTCAATTTTTTTATTCTTATTTTATTTATTTAAAAAAAATCTTTAATCTTGGATTTTAAGAAATTTAAATTCATATAATGCAAATTTTCTTGTTTATTTTAGTTTTTTAATTAAATGAATTAAGGGGTGCTTATAAAGCTTGTAAAATTTCTTAAGTGAATCATAAAATGTCTCATTGATGAAATTCTTAGTGCTTTAAAACCACTAGGATTATCAAAAAAAATTTATTTAATTTATTTTAGCTTTATTATTTAAGATGAATCCTTAAGTTTGAACAAAGTTAAACTTTTTTACTTTAAACTATGAATTTCAATGTATATTTGTTTTATTTTAAATTTCACACATTATTTTAAATTCAATGCACTTTAGTTTGTATTTTTTAGATTTTTCCTAATTTAATTATGATTTTTTAAAATTTAAATTTATTTAATATTTATTTATGGAACAGCTTTAGGTATTCTATACTTATTGTACCAAATAATGCCCAAAAATTAAGAAACCTTTACCATAGGTTAGGAATAACCTAATATATCATGAAAGTTTAAAATAATTTGGACCTATGTTTTTTTTAATCATTCTATTTATTTAGTTTCCCCTAATTTCTTATCATATATTTTTTTAGTAATTTCAAAGAGGGCTTTTATTTTTACTATATTATACATTAATTTCCAAGAAGAATAAACTTTAGCATATTTATATATTTATTTATTAATTAATTGTTTAAACCTTTTTTTGTTTAAGAAAAAAACCCACATACGGGCTTACGAGTCAATATAAAGAAAAACTACAAAGTTCTTAAGGGGAGCCTTAGCTCTGTATTGCTTCAGAGAGCTACAAAAAATGCCAAAATAAATACTATGAGCCAAAGGTAAGCACCTGTATAAAAAAATCCAAAGAACATCTTAGGTGGCTAGGAGCCAACACCCAAAAATGTAGTACTTTGGAGTAGTAGGTTCTTTTATTTATTTATTTATTTATCATTAATATTATTATTATTATTATTATTATTATTATTATTATTATTATTATTATTTAGTTTGGTGAAATCCCACAGAGGGGCCTACACATTGATTAAAATAAAAGTTAGAAGGTCCTTAAAAGGGACCTCGCGCTCACTGCTGCTCCTAAGAGCTAAAAAAAATCAAAATAACTCCTAAGACCTTAAGATCCCTACTTAGAAAAAGTATAAAAAATCCTATGAACATTCTAGGGTGGCAAGCAGACAACACCCAAAAAATAGAATAGATCAAAAGATTAATATTATTAAGAAAAAAACCATACCAAATTCTAAGATAGAGATTAATATAATTGATGGAACAACATAAGGAAAACTAAAAATTAGCACAAGGCTAATTAAGCGAGAGGTGAATTGGTTGTTAATGATCTTTTAAAACAAAACTCCAAACCAAAATCACCACAAAGAAATCAACGATGCAGAAATTAAATGTGGAAGCAATAATAAGAAAAGAACACACCATATTTATAGTGGTTCGGTGAAACCTTGACCTACGTCCACTCCTTGGAGGCAACCTCCAAGTATTGCACTAAAAATAAGTGTCTCTCCTTTAACCCCCACAGCTAGGCGGAGAAGCCGTTAAAAAATAACTTCCACCTTCCCCGGTACGGCGGAGTCGCCGGGTCCTTTGAAACCAAAGAGATCTTCTTCATTGGTGAACTTCCCTCGAGACAAGCCTTGAATCCAACGGTTTTCAGGTGCGAGCTTGCCGGAGCAACCGTATGGAACCCCCTCCACACTCCCTTGAGTCCCCCCTCACAAGATCGTCTCCCTGTCTCAAACTCCACCCTTTTCTCACTCCCTTTCAAGCTTTCTCTTCAAGTTTTCCCCAAAAGAACAAAGCTACAATGGCTGCCAAAGACACTCACAAAAGTGTCTTGACAAAGCTTAAATAGAAGCTCTCAAAATGAGCTCATTAATGCAAGTTGCCGACATTATCGTCCAGGACGATATGCATATCGTCCTATACGATCAGTATAATTTAAGCCCAATCAGCCGGGACGATTTGAAACGATCATAAGAAATTTATTCATAGCTATCTGATGACCAATCGTCCAGCATATCGGTCAGGACGATTTGGCGATCGTCCAGGCCGATTTGATCATAAAATCAAGTCATAATTGCTTTCCTTAAATTTTAGAGAAATTTTGGAAAAATTGACCTAGATCGTCTTGGACGATATTTTATAGTCTTGGACGATCCACCTAGACGATGTCCAAAAAAAGGTTATTTCTAAATAGATCTGGTGGCAGATTCTTTCTGAATTGAGCCTATCGTCCTGGCCTATACAAAATCATCCAGGACGATGTGTTTTGCATAATGACGGCTGCTTTAATGAGGATGCCCTTATTAGAGTTTCTGCTTTTGGATAGATCTTCCAGGATGATATAAATATCGTCCCGGACGATTTTACTAAAAATAAAAATCTTTAGGGAGCAATAGAAAATCTTCCAACTTACAAAACATCAGGAGCCACACCAAATACAATAGACTCAAGAAAGGAAAAAATGTACAAACTGACTCAGGCCTAGTCTACCCAATCTTGAGCTGATTCCAAATTGCAGTCCAATCGTGTGAACCTGAAATGTCAGTACATAAGGCAGTCGTAGAGAAATAAGAATGTTTTCTATCATCAAAATTATAAACCATTAATCCGCAATAATCTCCCCCTTTTTGATGATGGCAAACAATTCAATTTCAATTTTCAAAAAAAGCAATTTCTCCTAATCTCCCCCTCACTAGAATAAACCCTTTTAAAAAATAGGGGAGATAAAAAATATTTTTGTTATTTTTAAATTTTTTGAAAAAAAAAAGATACAAATTCAACATTACGTTCTCCCCCTTTGACATTATTAAAAAGAGAGGAGGCACAAATAATAAAACGAACAAAAGAAAAATAAAATGTTCCCTGATTTAGTGAAAAAGCAAATATTCTTAAAATGAGAAAGTTACCTCTTGGTTTTAATCAAAAATTTAGTAGAATTGGATTGACAACGCATAATCCAGAAAAAGTAAGAAATTCATAAATTGTTAATCCAAGCTCAAGTTCTTTTAAAAGATAAAAAAAACTTTTTAATTTAATATCTAAATCAAGGAATAAACGGGAAAAAGAAACATTAATTTTTTGAAACTCCTTTCATAAAACATATCTAATAGAAGATCAATGCACGAATTGTTGAATCAAGAATCAAGATTTTTAAACTCAAGTATCGAAAGTATCAAGGGTTTTCTTAGGCTTTTAGTAGTATAAGAAAAAATAAGCATATTTTTTTGTGTTCTCATTTTATGCCCTTTATCACTTGAATGGCTCTTTGAGCATCTTTTGATTTTTAATACACTTTGTGTATTATTATTTTTTTTAATATGGTGTCATTGCACATCTTTTGGTTTGGTATCATTGGCCATTTTTTTATTATTTTCAAAAAATATGCTTTATTTCTTATATTTTCAAAACTAAAGTAAACCCAAATTGTTGACAACATGAACAACTTGATTAAGAAAATTTTAAGGTGGATTCAATAATCTTGCAAAAGATTCCTATGCGATAGAAAAAATGTAGGGAGATGAAAAAAAAAACCAGTTTCAAAATTCAATTTAAAGTATGATAAAGATTTTGAATCAAAAGTAAAATAACATCTTTAAGAAGATTGAAAGAGAAACAAAATCATGAGTTCCTTCCTCTGACTGTTTTAGAGAAGTCAATCACAACTTATCAAAGATTTCAAAAAACAACAGGAAGTAGATTTTTCATTTTTAGAAAAGTGAATGTGTGTGTTGAACAGAGAAAAATTTTCACGCAATAAAAAAATTCAAAGAATAAACAAAAATAAAAAAATAAAATAAAAATAATAATAAAAAAAAATAACTAAAAACATAACACAACACAAACATGCAAATAAGGCTTTTAACCATTATCAAAAGTAATATTTTCAAATAAAGGTGGTCTGGTGATTGGAAAACCATCCACAAAATTACGATTACTAAAATTAGCCATGAATCGAAAATTTAAAAGCTTTTAAAAACTTAATTTATGAATACGGCTTTGATACCACTTGAATGTGCTCAGATGACACTAGAAAGTGCTCTGATACCACTTGAAAGTTTGTAAGGGATGTTAGGCCCTTATGAACTAGTCCAAGGCTAATTAAGAGAGAGGTGAATTGGTTGTTAAAGATCTTTTAAAATAAAACTACAAACCAAAATCACCACAAAGAAATCAACGATGCGGAAATTAAATGCGGAAGCAATAATAAGAAAAGAACACACCAGATTTATAGTGGTTCAGTCAAACCTTGACCTACGTCCACTCTTTTTAGGCACCCTTCAAGTATTGCACTAAAAACAAGTGTCTCTCCTTTAGTCCCCACAGCTAGGCAGAGAAGCCTTTACAAAATCACTTCCACCTTCCCCGGTGCAGCAGAGTCACCGGGTCCTTTGACACCAAAGAGATCTTCTTCTTTGATGAACTTCCCTCTAGACAAGCCTTGAATCCGATGGTATTCAGGTGCGAGCTTGCCGGAGAAACCGTGTGGAACCCCCTCCACACTCCCTTGAGTCCCCCCTCACAGGATCTTCTCCTTCTCTCAAACTCCATCCATTCCTCACTCCCTTTCAAGCTTTCTCTTCAAGTTCCCCCCCAAAGAACGAAGCTACAATGGCTGCCAAAGACACTTACAAAAGTGCATTGACAAAGCTTAAATAGAAGCTCTCAAAATGAGCTCATTAATGCAAGTTGCCGACATTATCGTCCAGGACGATATACATATCGTCCTGTACGATTAGTAAAATTTAAGCCCAATCAACCGGGATGATTTGAGATGATCATAAAAAATTTATTCATATCTTCCAGGATGATAATATATCATCCTAGACGATCAGTACAAATTGTGGAATATCATCCTCGACATCGCCCTGAAAAATAGCTATCCGATGACCAATCATCAAGCATATCGGCCAGGACGATTTGGCGATCGTCCAGGCCAATTTGATCGTGAAATCAAGTCATAATTGCTTTCCTTAAATTTCAGAGAAATTTTGGAAAAATTGATAATACTAAAATCAAGTCATAATTTTGCTTTCCTTAAATTTCAAAATCCAATTTATAATATAATAAAAATTTTGAATCAAAAGTAAAATAACCTCTTTAAGAAAAGAGATAGAGAGACAAAATCTTGAGTTTCCTTCCTTTGTCTATTTTTAGAGAAGTCAAACATAACTTATATAAGAATTCAAGAAAAACAGGAGGTAGATTTTTCATTTTTAGAAAGGTAAACGTGTGTATTAATCAGAGAGAACTTCAAAAAAAAGAAAAATAAAGACAAATTAAAAATTTAACGAAAAATAAAAGATGGGAAACAAAGAATAAAAAATAAATCCAAAGAAAAATACACTAAAAATAGACAAAAATGAATAAAACATGCATACACAGAAAAATAAACACATAAATAGTGGTTTAAACATCATCTTGCTCCTAGTTTGGTGATTCAGAAGCTAAGTCTGCCTAGAATATTTTTTGCTTCTCATTATTTTATCATTTTTACAATTTGCTTAGCTTTGCCCTTTTCTTTTGCAGGAAGAGTTCTCAAATTAGGGCAATGATGTTTCATGTGTCCAAGCTTTCCACATCCAAAGCAAACAATGTCAGAAGAAATCTTAACATTCTTACCGTTTTTACCTTTATTCCACTTTTGTTGATGCTTATGTTTTGATGAGCTTTTTAATTTGGTTGATAAGTCATCGCTTTTGTCACCAACTAAGCCACTTTTCTCTGAGTCTTCGACATTTTGTACTATCATCTCACCTGCATCCAAAAGTTTTTGACTCAAACTTTACTCGTAGGCACTGAGTGAGCCAATCAAATTATCAATAGAATATTCATTCAAATTTTTTGATTCATAAATAGTAACAACTTTGGCATCAAATTTGTCAAGTAAATAATGTATAATTTTATTGAGTTTTTTAAAGTTTGAAAATTCTTTACCTAAAGCATGCAATGATGTCACAATTTGAATAAACCTAGTATACATGTCTAAGATCTACTCATAAGATTTCATGGAAAATAATTCATAATCATGCATTAAAATATTTAATATGGATTATTTAATTTCACTAGTACCTTCATATATAGTGTGTAATTTATTTTAAATTTTCTTGCCAGTAGTGCACGTGGATACGAACATAAAATCATCAGAATTTAAAGCATAGAAATAATAATTTAATGATATAGCATTCAATTGAGCATTGATTTGTTCTTCTCTACTCCATTGATTAAAAGGAATATCCATTTTAATTCCATCTATAATATGTGACAGCCCAGAATAACCACTTAAAATCATTTGCCACATTCGAAAATTAATAGATTGTAAGAAAGTAGACATGCAAATTTTCTAAAAATCAAAAGTAATATTTTCAAACAAAGGTGATATGGTGATTGAATAACCTTTCATAATATTATGATTATAAAAATTAGCAATAGATCGAAATTCAAAAGTTTTCAAAAACTCATTTTTATGAACCCCCCTCTGATTCCACTTGAAAGTGAACTAAAGTCACTTGAAAGTTTGTTAGGAATGTTAAGCCCTTATGAACTAGTCCTGAGAATAACTAAGAGGGGGGTTGAATTGGATATTAAAACTAAAAACACAATCAGATTCAAAACCAAGATTCACCATAAATAAAATTAAAGTGCAGAAAATAAATGCAAAAATAATAAAGGAAAACACAATTCAGATCTTACACACCAAATTTATAGTGGTTCGGTCTAACCTTGACCTACGTCCACTCCTCGGAGGCACCCTCCAAGTATTGCATAAAACTTAGTGTCTCTCCTTTAGCTCCAACAGCTAGGTAGAGAAGCCCTTACAAAATCACTTCCACCTTCCTCGGTGTGGCGGAGTAGCCGGGTCCTTTGACACCAAAGAGATCTTCTTCTTCCCAAAACTTCCCTTAAGATGATCCTTGAATTTGATGGAACTAAGGTGTAAGATTGTTGGAGCAACCGTGTGAAACCCCCTCTACACTCCATTGAAACCCCATCTGAGGATCTTCTCCCTCTCTCAAACTCGACCCTTTCCTCTCTCCCTTTCAAGATTTCTCTTGAAGTTTTCTCCTAAAGAAATGAAGCCTCAATGGCTGCCAAAGACACTCTTCATGAGAAAGCAAGAGGTCTTTAAAAAGATTTGCAAAACTGATATTATCATCTAGGATGATTGTCGGATCATCCCGTATAATATGCATAAAAAGAGAGCGTTTGAAAACCTTAAAAAATCAATTTCTGTGCCAAACATCATCCAGGATGATTGCAGTATCGTCCCGTACAATGTGCTTAAAAAGAGGGCTTCAGAAAACCTTAAAAACTCAATTTCAATGCCCAGACATATCCTGGATGATCACAGGATCGTCCAGTACGATGTGCAGAATTTGACCTGATAGTTCTGGACGATATTAGGATAGTCCAGAACAATCAGTACAAAAAATATACAAATCATCCAAGATGATATTGTGGATCATCCAGGATGATTAGAAGAAAAATTATGGTATTTTAGCTTGGACGATTTAGGAAAATCAAGTATGTCGACAAACATCATCTGTACGATATACAGATCATCCAGGATGATCGCATTGAAAAATTTAACCATAATTAGTCCCTTAATCACAAGATCAATTTAGGCATGATTTACATTGATCATTCGAGACGATCTGATTGTTCGAGATGATTAGAACAAAAAATTAAACTTAAATCTTTGCCTAAATTATCATTGGCGGCTCTTTTCCAAGATCATAAAGGATCATCCTAGCCGATCCAAAATCATCCAGTATGATTAGTTTAAAAATTGATCTTCTAAATTTGAGTAGATCTCACTCTTTTGAGTGTGTGTGTGCATCGTCACGAAGCAAGCATACTCCCTTATAGGACTTGACTGAAGAAATCAAAAATTACATTAATGAATATTACTTACCCTTTTACAACATAACATTATTCAACCCAATCTTAAGCTGTGATTCTTTATTTGATGTTGCATGGTATTCCTGAAATTTTAGTATACACACAAACAAACATATATTTCAAATACATGTAGACAATAGAAAGTGAGCCATAATTTTTGTCATCATAAAAAACATAAACTCATAAGCTTGAGTTGCAACAAAAGCCTTCTCTAAACTCTTGAGTCACCTTATTATAAGTATAAAAAGTATGTTGCTTATTATAAGTATAAAAAGTATGTTCTTAGCCCAAACACTAGTTTTATCACAAAAATTAAACCATAATTTGATAGAGAAAGAATAAGCTAAATCAGCAATCTCCTTATTCTTCTAAAAGGCCACAGTGATTACCCCATAAAGTTCAAAGAATTTTGGAATTGGAACTATTATTTTTCCAAAAAAATTTATTGAATAATTTTTCAAGCCTATTACAAATAGCCAGAATAGGTTGAATAGTTTGAAAAATATAGATAGGAAGAGAGCATAAGACACTCTTGATCAAAATCAATCTCCCACCAAAACTTAAAAAGTTGAACTTCCAAGAGTTAGTCTATTTTATGTAGAGGTAATCAAATAATAAAAAAAGAAAAATTTTTTAGAACCCTTAAAAAGGGGAACCCCAAGATACTATAAATGTAAAGAACCTTTGATAAAAATAGTAAGATCTCTAACAACATTAATACGATTAGTAGACATGTTTTTAGTACGAATAAAACAACACTTATTTTGATTCAAAGTTCTAATCTCAAAATTATGCAGAAATTTGGTAAGAACATTAATCATATTCAAAGAGCCATTAGAAAAAATAATGATATCATAAAAAAAATACATAAATGAGAGATAGGAAAACCACATGATGTTTTATAATTAAGATTAGGATGCCTTTCCTACTGGTGGGTAAGATGCCTAGAAAGGTATTAAGCAACAATAATAAAAAGAGCAGGGCAAATAGGATCACCTTGTCTCAGGCCATGGGAGGACATAAAGAAACCATTACTTTTACCATTGATAAAGATCGAAAAAGGGATCCTTCAATAAGTTTTTTGATCATCTTAATAAAATTGGAATTAAAACCAAATAATTACAAAATAGAATAAAGAAAATTCTAGTTAATGTTATCATACAATTTAGCAATATCAAGTTTAAAAATAATATTACCACCTCTCACTTTAAGATCAAGATCATGAATGAAATCTTGAGCAAGTAAAATATTCTTAAACTAATAGGATAAAAATCATCCCATTTTTTAAGTGCAACTTTTTTAGGAATAAGCACAATCAAAGTACTAAAGAAAAATTTAAGAATAATGTTATAGGAAAAATCGAAGATAGCAACACATAAATCCTCAAATATAATGTTCCATGCCTTTTAAAAAAAAATTGATAGTATAACCATCAGGGCTGACAACAGAATCAACATTCATAGAAAGAACAATCTGCTTAACCTAATCCATTGAAGGAGGTAAGGTCAAAGCATTGTTATCATCCTCAATAATGATATAAGGGATGAAGTCAGAATGGTTAATAGGAAGAAGCTCAAATTTTTTATTAAAAATATTAGTGAAATTTGTTGCAAATCTATTTTTATGACTTATATTTTGATGATTGACAAACATTATTGATTCTCTTGGATTGCCTGTTATTTCTAACTTTTCAGGAATTGAAGATTGAACGAACAAACGAAGCCAGTTTAAGATTGCGTTGGTTAGGGTTTAGTCAGTCTGTAATTTACTTTTTCTCTTCTTGAGTCTATTTGTAATGTTCAAAGAGACTGATGCTAAGTAACCCTACACACACACACACTTGAGAGACTTAGAATTTCTATTTTTACTCACATCGGCCAGGACGATATCCTTATCGGCCTGGACGATTTAGTTTAAAACTGAGATTCTATTCAGGATTCTTAATTAAGGCAACCGTCATTAACAGATCGTCCTAGACGATACGTGTATCGGCCAGGACGATAAACTCAAAACAGAAACAAGTTGCCGCCATAAATAATTAAGGTATTATGTGATTTTTGGTAATCGGCCAGGATGATCTTGGATCGGCATGGACGATATTCACAATTATGCCTTAATTAATCAGACAAATCAAGAAAGTAATTAAGGATGATTGATACGATCATATCATCCTCGACGATCGCAGGATCGGCCAGGACGATCTATTCAAAAACCTTAGTTACTTCTGGACGATAAATATCGGCCAGCACAAATTCAGGGAGATGCTCTGGATGATTTTCCTCTGATTTGAACTAATCGGCCTGGACGATCGTGATATCGGCCAGGACGATCAAGCCAATTTTAAATCATCCAGTTTGCATTCAGGCGATGCTTTGGTCGATCTTCTGAGATTTGTACTGATCGTCCAGGATGATGTCCATATCGGCCTGGACGATATTGTCAGCAACTTGTAATTAATGAGCTCCTTTGAAGCTCTTCTATTTAAGAGCTCTTGTTCAATGTTTTGAACAATCTTTTGCTACTGCCTTGACCTGAGAAGACCTTGAGGAGAGAAAGAGAGATAGAGGGAGAGAGAGAGGATCTTGTGAGGGGGAGCTTGTGAGGGGATTCACAAGGGTTGCTTCAAGGATCGGTCTGCTTCTTCTTCGTCTAGAGTTTCTCATCCGTGGAAGGGTCGGTAGAGGTAAGGATTCAGCATCTGATTGTGGTTCTCTGCTAGCTTCAGGAGGAAGCAAAAGAAGGTAGGTTCTCTACCTTGCCGGGGTGGCAAAAAGAGGTTCTTTGTAAAGGCTTCTCCGCCTAGCCGTGGGGGCTAAAGGAGAGTCACGATTGTAGTGCAATACTCGGAGGGCGCCTCCAGGGAGTGGACGTAGGTCGAGTTGACCGAACTACTATAAATCTCTGTATTCATGTTTCTTGCTTCAGCACTTTAATTTTCGCACTTATTTTTTTGTGATTTGGTTTTGGTTTGTGATATTGCTTTTGTTGAAAAGAATTTTTAAAATACCAATTCACCCTCCCTCTTGGTTATCTTGGGCTAGTTCTATAGGGCTTAACATCCCTAACGAACTTTGAAGTGGTATAAGAGTGGGATTCATACAAAATTAAGTTTGAAAACTTTTTGAATTTTTATCCATGGCTAACCTTAGGAATCGTAACACTATGGAAGGGTATTCTATTACCCGACCTCCCCTGTTCGATAACCTACCTTTTGATTTCTGGAAAACCCGCATGTCGACATTTTTACAATCTACTGATTATCGCATGTGGATGCTTATCAAAGAAGGTTATTCTCCACCTTCTCCTGAAATTAATGGTGATAAAACTGAAATTGCTTTTACTGAATAAACTTTCGATGAATGAGATTTAGCCCAATTAAATGCAAAATGTTTGAACTATTTTTTCTGTGCTTTAAAATCTGATGATTACATGCGTGTCTTCACTTGCAAAACTGGTAAAGAAATTTGGGATAATTTGTGTATCACTTATGAAGGAACTAATGAAGTTAAACAATCTTGTTTGAACATTCTCTTGTATGACTACGAACTTTTTCGTATGAAACCTCATGAATCAATTTCTAACATGTATACTAGGTTTACTCAGATAGTTACTTCACTGCATGCACTAGGAAGAGAACTTTCAAACTTTGAAAAGTAAACACGATTCTGAGATGCTTGCCTTCATCGTATGATGCTAAAATCACTGCAATCACTGAATCTAAGGATTTGAATTTTTATTCTATTGATAACTACTTGGCTCACTCATTGCTTACGAGCAAGGGGTGAATCAAAGAAATCTTGATGCAGGTGAGAAAAAGAAGGAGAAAATAGTTGCACTAAAGGTGCACAAATCAGATTCTAAAACTTCTAGGTCTGAAAGCGATGGAGTTGCCTTCATCAGAAGGCAATTCGAAAGCTTTCTAAGGAAGAAATAAAAGCATCATTGGAGAAAAGGTAAGGATCATAAACATTCGAAAGGATCTTCTGATGTCGTTTGTTATGAATGCAGGAAACTAGGACATGTGAAAACTGATTGTCCTACACTCAAAGATCACTCAAGCAAAGGAAAAGGGTGAGAAGAAACCTAAGCTAAGGAAGGACAAGATGAGAGTACAAAAAGCATTTTGGGTGGATTCTGCATCAGACTTATCGGAGATGGAACCAGAAGATGAGACATCGAAATTGTGCATGATGGTTGACGACAATCTTGATCAAGAAGAGGTATGTGAACTTTCCTATGATCAACTTCTTGAAGTTTCAGAAAAAATTCATGCATCATATAGGAAATTAAAGAAAACACATGCCAGCTTGAAATTAGAATTTTTGAATCTACAAAAAGAGCATGAAATTTTGACTAAAGACCATCAAATGATTGATTCAAATCATATGACCTTACTTGATGAATTTGATGAGTTAAATAAAAATCATTGTGAGTTAGTTGAAAAGTATGATGCATTAAAAGTGTCACACACATCACTTGAATCTGATTTTAAAAGGTCTAAAGAGATGGAGAAAAATTTGAGGATTGAAAATGAGGTCTTTAAGAGCACTAATTTGAGGATTCAAAATGAATTAGAAACTTGTAAGAAGATTAGGAAGACACCTGCTTTTGATCAATTGCCAAAACCTAGGAAGAGGCATTATAACTCAAATCACTTATGAAATTCTTTTCCTAGAGTTAGATGTTTTTCATGTGGCATGCTAGGACACATCTCACACACTTGCAAAGTTCACCATAGTACACATTGGGTGTGGAGACCAAAGGTGCATGATCCACAGCATATCACACATGCATCGCATTCTACTTTTCATAAGGAGGAACCCAAACCTGTTTGGGTTCTATATCTAACATTTGATAATTTTGCAAGAGAGCTATCACAAAAGGCCTCGTGAGAGTATGTGATACCTGGACAGTGGATGCTCTCAACATATGACTGGTGATGTCAACCAATTTGTTGTACTAGAGCCCAAGACTGGAGCCAAGGTTACTCTTGGAGACAACACCACCAAGAAGGTGGTAGGCGCAGGTATAATTGGTAATTCCAAGAACCTTATGATTGAAAATGTTTTGCTTGTAGATGGATTGAAGCACAACTTGCTCAGCATCAGTCAACTCTGTGACAAAGGCTTCATCGTGCAATTCTTTGTAAATTCATGCATTGTAAGTTTAAGTAACAACACTATTTTGCAGGGAAAGAGGATCAAGAATATCTACATGCTTGATTTAAATAACATTGAATGTGTTGCTTCATTTTGCTTAAAAATAGTGATTGATGATTCATGGTTGTGGCACCGGAGACTTTGTTATGCAAGTATGAAAACTCTTAGGAAAGTGACCCAAAAAGACCTAGTTAGAGGTGTCCTCAAACTCAAGTTTTCAAAAGACCATCTTTGTGATGCCTGTCAACTTGGAAAGTAAGTCCACTCCACCTTTCACCCCATTAAGAACATTAGCACATCTAGACCATTAGAAGTCCTTCACATGGATTTGTTTGGACCCATTAACACTACTAGCCTGGGAGGGAAAGTCTATGGATTTGTGATTATTGATGACTACTCGAGGTTCACTTGGACTTGATTTCTTTCACATAAAAATGAGTCTTTTGAGGAGTTTAAAACATTTTCTACTTGGATTCAGAAAAAGCTAGGTTATGAGATTTTAACCATCCATTGTGATCATGGGGGAGAATTTGAGAATGAAAGATTTAGATATTTTTGTGAGGACAAGGGGATTAGCCATAATTTTTTAGCTCCTAGAACCCCTTAGCAGAATGGGGTAGCTGAAAGGAAGAATCGGGCCTTGGTGGAAGCCGCTAGATCCATGCTTGCTAATTATTCACTTCCAAAATACTTTTGGGCTGAAGCGGTTAACACAGCTTGTTATGTGTTGAATAGGGTGAATGTTAGAGCCAAATTAGAAAAGACACCCTATGAGATCCTTAAGGGTAGGACACCCAATCTTTCCCATCTTCATGTCTTTGGTTGTAAGGTTTTTATTCACAATAATGAGAAGTCTCACTTGGGAAAATTTGATCCTAAATCTGATGAAGGAGTATTCTTAGGATATTCTAGTGTTGGGAAATCTTTTAGGGTGTTTAATAAGAGAACTTTGATGGTGGAAGAGACAACCCATGTAGTATTTGATGAATCTGATCCTAAGAAACATGGAGTTGAGAATGATGATGATATTGGAGAGATTACTAGTGGAGTAGAAAATTTGGGGAAAGTGGTAGAATACCAAAGTAATGAAGGAGTAGGAGAAGTCACTCAAGGAGTAGAAAATATTGATTTGGATGAAAGGGTTGGACCTTCTCACACTTTACCTAGAGATTGGAGATACTCTACAAGTCACTCTAAGGATTTGATCTTAGGAGACCCTTCTAGTGGAGTTAAGACTAGACATGGACTTAGAAAGGAGGTGAACTACTCTGCCTTTATCTCAATGACTGAACCCACCACCATTAACCAAGCCCTTACTGATGAGTTTTGGATTTTAGCAATGCAAAAAGAAATGAATCAATTTGTTAGGAAGGATGTTTGGGAGCTTGGAGAAAGACCTAAGGGACAAAGTGTAGTTGGGACAAAGTGGGTCTTTAAGAACAAGGTGAATGACTCAGGAGTGGTGGTTAGGAATAAAGCAAGATTGGTGGGTAAGGGATATAACCAAATAGAAGGGATAGACTTTGAGGAGACTTTTGCCCCTGTAGCTAGATTGGAAGCCATTAGAGTGCTATTAGCCTTTGCTTGTTATAAATGATTTAAGCTTTTTTAAATGGATGTCAAGAGTGCCTTTTTAAATAGGGAAATAAAAGAAGATGTGTTTGTAGAACAACCCGCAGGTTTTGAGAGTTCCCAATTTCCAAATCATGTTTTTAAATTAAAAAAGGCTTTGTATGGGATAAAGCAGGCACCAAGAGCTTGGTATGAGAGGCTTAGGACATTCTTACTAGAGAGGGAGTTAATCAAGGGAGCGTAGACACCATCCTTTTTCTTAGGAGAGTTGGAGATGACTTACTCATTATTCAGATTTATGTGGATGACATACTCTTTGGATCTTCTAATAAGAAATTGTGTATGATTTTTCTAAAACAATGAGTAGAGAGCTTGAGATGAGTTTGATGGGAGAGTTGTCTTACTTTTTGGGGTTTAGCATAAAATAATTGGAGGATGGAACCTTTTTAAATCAAACAAAATACATAAAGGACATTTTGAATAAATATGAGATGGACAAAGATAAGCCAATTAACACTCCCATGACTTCTAGTGCTCCATTGGATAAGGACCCAAGTGGTAAGTTTATTGATCAAAAGAAGTATAGAGGCATGATTGGATCTTCACTTTACTTGACTGCGAGCCGACCTGATATTATGTTTAGTGTTTGCCTTTGTGCTAGATTTCAAGCTGACCCTAAGAAGTCCCATCTGACTACAGTTAATAGAATTTTTAAATACCTTTTAGGGACCTAAGGCTTAGGGATTTGGTACCCTAGACACAGCACTTCTTTGAGATTATTGGATTTTCTGACTCTGATTTTGCAGGATGCAAGGTGGATAGAAAAAGCACTTCAAGAACTTGTAAATTCATAGGACAATCTTTGGTCTCTTGGTCTAGTAGGAAATAAAATTCTGTTGCACTTTCCACTACTGAAGCTGAGTAAATTGCTCTTGGAAGTTGTGTGGCCCAAGTCTTTTGGTTGAAACAACAGGTATTAGATTTACGATTACCTGTAGGCACCATCTCAATCTTTTGTGACAACACTAGTGCCATATGCATATCTAAGAATCCTATCCAACATTCAAGGATTAAGCACATTGACATTAGACATCACTTCAATAGAGATCATGTGACTAAGGGAGACATTGAGTTACACCATGTGACAACTAAAAATCAACTGGCTGACATCTTTACTAAACCACTAGCCTTCGACACTTTCAGCTCTTTAAGGACCAGATTGGGTGTGATTGACATAAATGCATGAAACTTGATCTTTAAGTTACTTTCTTTTGCTTTTTTATTTTGCTCTTAGTTTTTGGTGTGTTTTTACTTTCTTTTATGTGTTTTTTTTATTAAAAAAAAAACAAAAAAATTAGTTTTCAAAAATCATCGCTGAAATGATATCATATTCCTTGTCCTTATTTTTGAAAATTTGTAGACAATGTGTTTTTCATCTCTTTATCTCTTAGATGGTAAAAATATTTTGTGATTGTGTCTCTTTCTTTAACCTATTTTAGTGGCATAGTTTTCATTTCTAATCAAAAATCTATTTCAAATTAGAGATTGTGTATGAAATTAAGATCTTTTCTTAAGCTTGCTTAAGCAAATCTATCTTGTATTTATAATGATCAAAGTCCTTTTGTCACATCAAGATCCCTCATTACTCTTGTCTTTGATTATTGATTCTGCTTGTGATAATTCTTCCTTATGTTAGAGAGAGAGCTCCTATTCTCTAATATCTAAGAAGATATACTCACAACTAAGATTTTTTTTAAGAGATGATAAAAGAGAATGTAGCTTGCAAAAATAAAAAAGTTTTGGCCAATGATGCCAACAAAAGAAGCGCAATGATGCCAAATTGAAAAATATACAGAAAAGTGTATCAAAAATAAAAAAAATGCGCAAAGTACCACTCAAATTGACAAGAGGCATAAAATGAGCCCACTCAAAAGCAAGCTATTATCTCTTTTTAAATCTTTTAGAACTTAGAAGTTTTGATTCTCAAAGACTTGGTTTCGATTGTTTTGCGATCGTGACAGAGTTACTTTGGTTCATCATTTTATAAATATATTTTTTCTTGAACCAAGTGATGGATGGATTCTTTTTCTCATATCCAATTAATTCTTTGAGTTAGGTCATTGATTTCAAAAGACGATTCTACCCTAAGAAAACGTCTGAGCTAAGGGTAACCATGACCGGATATTCTACCATTCTTTGGATTGTTGAGATTATTAACTCATTAACCCACAAGTTTTTAAATCAATCACATGGAATACTACATCATTTTCATGAATTGTTTAAAAAAAAAATTATGGTTTGCTATTTTTTTTCTTCTTCTTATTTCTGTTCCATCCTCCTTTTTGATATGTCAAAAGGGGGAGAAGTTTATGATGTTTTTACACTGGTCAATCCCAAAATTTTACTGCTGATTATCTTCAAGTGTTTTGCCATCATCAAAAAGGGGGAGATTGTTATAAATCTATTTTCATGACTTATGTTTTGATGATTGACAAACACTATTGATTCTCTTGGACTGCCTATTATTTCTAACTTTTCAGGAATTAAAGATCGGACGAACAAATGAAGCCAGTTCAAGATTGCGTAGGTTAGGGTTGAGTTAGTCTGTAATTTGCTTTTTTTCTTCTTGAGTCTATTTGTAATGTTCAAAGAGACTGATGCTAAGTAACCCTACACACACACACACACTTGAGAGACTTAGAATTTCTGTTTTTACTCACATCGGCCAGGATGATTTAGTTTAAAATAGAGATTCTATTCGGGATTCTTAATTAAGGTAGCAGTCAATAACAGATCGTCCTGGATGATACGTGTATCGACCAGGACGATAAGCTCAAAACAGAAACAAGTTACCGCCATAAACAATTTAGGTATTCTGTAAAATTTGGTAATCGGCCAGGACGATCTTGGATCGGCCTGGACGATATTCATAATTATGCCTTAATTAATCAGATAAATTAAGAAAGTAATTAAGTATGATTGATACGATCATATCTTCCTGGACGATCGCAGGATCGGCTAAGACGATCTATTCAAAAACCTTAGATACTTCTGGACTATAAATATCGACCAGCACAAATTCAGGGCTATGCTCTGGACGATTTTCTCTGATTTGAACTAATCGGCCTAGACGATCGTGATATCGTCCAGGACGATCAAGCCAATTTTAAATCATCCAGTTTGCATTAAGGGCAATGCTCTGGCCGATCTTCTGAGATTTGTACTGATCGGCCAAGACGATATCCATATCGGCCTGGACGATATTGTCGGCAACTTGCACTTAATGAGCTCCTTTGAAGCTCTTCTATTTAAGAGCTCTTATTCAACGTTTTGAATAATCTTTTGCTGCTTCCTTGACCTGAGAAGGCCTTGAGGAGAGAAAGAGAGAGAGGGAGAGAGAGAGGATCTTGTGAGGGGGAGCTTGTGAGGGGATTCACAAGGGTTGCTTCAAGGATCGCTCTTCTTCTTCATCTAGAGTTTCTTGTCCGTGGAAGGGTCGGTAGAGGTAAGGATTCAGCATCTGATTGTGGTTTTCTGCCAGCTTCAGGAGTAAGCAAAAGGAGATAGGTTCTCTGCCTTGCCGGGGTGGGAAAAAGAGGTTCTTTGTAAAGGCTTCTCCGCCTAGCCGTGGGGGCTAAAGGAGAGTCACGATTGTAGTGCAATACTCGGAGGGCGCTTCCGGGGAGTGGACGTAGGTCGAGTTGACTGAACCACTATAAATCTCTGTGTTCCTGTTTCTTGCTTCCGCACTTTAATTTCCGCACTTATTTTTTTGTGATTTGGTTTTGGTTTGTGATATTGCTTTTGTTGAAAAGAATTTTTAAAATACCAATTCACCCCCCCCCCCCCCCCCCTCTTGGTTAGCTTGGGCTAGTTCTATAGGGCTTAACATCCCTAACGAACTTTCAAAATTATTCATAATAGACTTGATAATATCCCCACCATCCTTAGTAAAGAGACCATCAGAAAGATATATTTTATGAATGAAATTTTTGGTTATATTCTTCTTAACAAAGGATGAAAAATACTTTGTATTCTTGTCACCCTTAATGAGATGCTTAGAGGCAACTTTTTTGCTTCCAATATACATCATCGTGATCTTGAAGCTTAAAAGGGTGTTTTTTATTATGCTAAAATTATAGTATATATATTTTTGGCCAAGTTGAATTCAAACTGTGTTAGGCTTAATTCTAGAGGTACCTAATAAACACTTCATAGAAGTTTGAAATTAATTTGTGAATCTAAATTTTACAGATTTTTTAAAGTTTTCTTAGCAAAAATTTAAGAAAATTTTATAGCCTAATCTAGGGTTTGAATTTGGATAAAATTAATGTCATTTTGTAGTTTTATGAATTTTCCAATTCCTAGGTCCATTTTAGACCTATGAATCTGAAAATTTAACTCAAGCTGCTAAATTAAAGTAATGAGATGCGCTATGAGGGGGGGGGGGGGGGGGGGGGGGGGGGGGGGGGGGGGGGGGGGGGTGAATTGATATTTTTTGAAATAAAGAACAAAGCCTAAACATGAGTTCTAATTTTTTTTTTAATTTTTGAAAAATAACTTAACATGAAGTGGAAGCAAGTGATTAAAACAAGATTACAATAACGGTGATGAAATTTTAAATCACATAACAAACTTCTAAAATTATATTCTCTTTTTTTTTGTTTGTTTGAAGGAATGCATCATTTGCATTAAAATAACAGCAAAAGAACTACATACAAGTATTCAAAATATCACATTCCTTCTTGATTAAAGTCATCAAGACGGAAGGGATACTATCAAAGGAAAAACTATTTTCCAATGTCAAAGTAGCACAACAATTAGCTTCTTTATTACAAGATCTATAGGCATGATGGAAAACTACTTTATTAAAATCATTTAGAAACAATACCTCCTTTGTAGACCAACTATTTAAAGGCCATTTATTCTTCTTCAAAGAAATCTTGAATGAAATGGATAATGTTGACATTATCACTCTCAATGATCGATCACCCCCTTGCATTCCATCATCCAGCTTTTAAGAAACTCCTTCACCGTAAGGATTGCTTCCATTTCCAGTTGTGCCACATCCCAATGAATCTTCTTCTTGCCAAATGCAGTAATCAGACGTCGTTTATGATCTTGAAAGACTTCACCAATACCCCCAAGATTAGAGCTAAGTAAAGAAGCATCTAAGTTGATCTTAATCCACTCTTTCGGTGGAGGGCACCAAGTATTTGAAGACTCCCTAAGGAGGTTAGTACCCCAGCTAGAAAGATAAGGACTAGACATGGACACAGCTAAGAACAATGCATTGGAATCAACCAAAGACGCAGGCAATACATCTTTACCATGCTTCACATAGTTTCTGTTCTTCCAAGAAAGATAAATCACCGAGCAATACAGCTTTGCAATTCCAGAATTAGACGTTGAAAGCCTTTTAAGTTCACGTAGACATTCCTCCAAAGAGTTAAAAATAGGGATTATAATACCCCATTCACGTACCTTCATGATGATCTCCACCATATACTTATAATGAACCATAATATGTTCATAAGATTCAACCACTTGGCATCCTCTCTCACAACTATCCAGCAATGAAATTCTATGATTCTTAAGAAAAAGATTAGTTGGAATTGCAGCTTTACCTAGCCTCCACCAAAAAATTTCAACCTTCTTGCTGAGTTTGAGCTTTTTCAGCCATTTGAAGTACTCTACATCATCAAAATTGTATCTGTTAATCAGCATTTGTTCATAAACTAGTGCAAAAACTGTTTTCCCTGAACACCATTTTAGTAACTCTATATTATCCTCCTCCACATCCTCGATTTGGATTTGAACAATTAACAAAATAAGCTCTGAATGAAAGGCCCTCTGAAGCAATTCAGAATTCCAGCCACCATTAAAAGTCAATAGCTGCTGAACAAACATCCCCTCCAGCACATTACAATCCACATAAGTTGGCCATCGATTGATGCTTTTATCCAACAACCAAGCATCATTCAAAACACTGATTTTATTTCCCTTACCCACCTTCCATCTAATAGCATTCTTCAAATTTCTGCCCCTATCTAGCATTATCTTCCAAGCACTAGACGTGACTTTCTTCTAATCATCCTTCATAATCTCATCTCCATATTTTGCCTTCAGAGTTCGGTGTAACAAAGAATCCTATTTGTGAATGAAGCTCCAAGCCAATCAATATCTCAAAGAGCCAATTCTCAATAGAGGAGATTGCAAACCCAGCCCACCCATACTTCTCGGCTTGTAAATTTCACTCCATGCAACATAATGCATACCTTTAGACCCATCACTCTTATGCCATAAAAAACTTCTACACAGTTTTTCTAGCTCATGCAAAACTCTTTTGGGAACCAAAGAGTGAGTGATTAAGAAGTTTGGCATAGAAAGTAAAGAAGTTTCAATGAGATTGAGCTTACCTCCCATTGATAAGGACTTCTTACCCTAAGAATTGAGTTTGTCCATGACCATACTCAAAAGTTCTTGAAACTCTGCCACTTTGCTTCTTCCAAGTGAGATCTTGACACCTAAATACTTCATCTCCTTGACCTCCTTAAAACCAAGAATTTTGGTAATCTTCTTCTTCAAAGGGTAGCTCACCACCTTGCCAAATAAAATCTGTGATTTGTTGATATTGACTCTTTGTCCTGTCCACTTGCAAAACTCCTTCACAATTTTCTTCAATTCTTTGGCTAAAGTAATAGAAACATGAGACAAAATCAACACATCATCTGCATAAAGGAGATGTGTGATCCTTGGACCTCTAGGTGAAATCCGAATACCAAGATCCTTCCCCCTTTGCTCCAAAGAATTGGATAAGAGTTGAGAGCACATAATGAATAGATACGGAGAAAGTGGACATCCTTGACGGAAGCCACTTTTAGCACAAATCCAATTGGAATTTCTTCCATTGATAATTATAGAAAACCTCACATCTACAACACATTCCATAATGAGGTTAGAAAACAAAGTAGGAAAACCATACCACTTAAGAACCTGATGAAGTGTTGACCATCCCATACTATCATATGCCTGTTCCATATCCAATTTAAGAGCCATCAATCCCTTCTTATTCTTGGATACCTTGAACTTATGGAGAATCTTCTGAGCCAACAGACAATGCTCAGAAATGGATCTACCAGGAATAAATGTTGATTGCTCTTCATACACCATCTTTTCAATGACTTTCTTCAATCTATTGACTAACATGCTAGCCACAATTTTATAGTTGGTCTGACATAGGCTAATAGGCCTATAGTTTGATGGAAGCAAAGGATATTTTACTTTAGAGATCAAAGTAATTAAAGTATCCTTCCATTCTCTATTTAGAATACAAGTTTTGAAAAAACAGTTGATTGCATTCCATAAGACTTCCCAAACTATGCTCCAATAGCTTTTATAAAAGGCTGAAGTAACTCCATCAATACATGGTGCCTTGTTATTCCCTTGCTGAAAAATTGAGATCTACAGTTCCTGAATTGAGAATTCCTCATTAAGCATAACCAAATCAGCATTATTAATTTTCTAGATTTCTTCAATGAATGGCCATCCCTTCAACTCGCACTCTCTATGCTTCCATTTCTTCTCAAAAAAATTTGTAAAAACCTTCTCTATTTGATTCTCCTCCACATGTAGTGTATTGAACTCATCTTTAATTTGGTTAATACGATTGCCATTATGTCTTGCTGATGCAAAATTCTGAAAAAATCTTGAATTAGTATCTCCTTCATCATGCCATCTCACTTTAGCCCTTTGATTCCACCAAGTAGACAACCGTCTCAATGTAACATTCAATTCATGCACTTTGTTTCTTAGCAAAACAAGATCATCAGCAGTCCAGTTAACATCACAAGCTTCTCTACTTTGAAGATCAAGAATTTCCCTCTTCAAAGTTTCCTTCAAAACATTCAAGTCCTTGCATTTATTTTTATTCCAGAAAAACAGAGCCTTCATCGTACGTTTGAGTTTTCTTTGAAGTATACTATACTCATCACCATTAAACAATACTCTTTACAGTAGGGTATGATCTCCAAGTGTCCTCAAACTTAAATATTTTAGCTTTACAATGCATTTTATCCTTCATGCTTAGAACAATAGGACTGTGATCTGATGCTACTCTAGCAAGATGCTTGATAGTAGCCATTTGAAGCATTTGAATAGCAGCTGAATTCAAAATACATCTATCCAACCTTTCCCAAATCCGAGAGGTCCCCTCTTTGTTATTACACCAAGTAAATCTTGGTCCCATACTTCCAATGTCATGGAAATCAGAATTCACCATAAAACTTTTCATCTCCCTAGGTCCTTTTGAGAACAAGATCCTTTTGCCTCCTCTCTTCTCCTCCTTGTTAACAATACAATTAAAATCCCCTCCAATTATAGAGGGAATTGCATCCTCCATACAATCATGAAGTTGCTTCCATAAGCTTTCCCTTTCCTTACAAATTCTGCTCCCATAAACCGTGGCAATTCTCCAAATTCCCAAGTTAGGAACCGAGAGACTACCAACAATTACTTGTGATGATGTCTCACCTATATCGAAAGAAACCATATTCCTATTCCATAAAACCAGGATGCCTCCTGAAGTACCCTCAGCAGGGTAATGAAAGTACTCCCACTCCTTCCTAATCAAATAATCAACATCTTTTCTGTCAATGCTAGCCAACTTGGTCTCCATAAGCCCAATAAAATAGATACTATGATCTCTAACAATTTCCTTCAAATATAAGGAGGCTTCTTTTTTCCTTGCCCCCCTACAATTCCAAAAAAGAATTGAAGACATTAAACACGTGTAATTGATCTCCCCCCACTCTTGGGGTTCAACCTATCATACCTCTTTTTCTTCTTATGATCCATTTCCACAGGTCCTAGTGATTTCAATTCCTTAGCCAACTTCACCTTGACAGCAGTACTTAAGACACCCAAACCACTGTTATTGATATCAGTATCAATACATTCCCGGTCTATTTCTGTAGTTTTTATATCTTTTTCCTGCTCTACCAAATAATTTTCTTCAGTATTTTCACTCAGTACCACAAACCTGTTGGTTACAGTAGTCTCCGAGTTCTCCTTTCCAGCATGTATTTCATGTTCATCCCTACTTTCTGGAGCCAGGACATTGTTTCCATCAACATTATCCATCTTATTCAAATTTTTTCTATCAAACTGTACATTATTCTTCTATTTTTTCTTCCTTGACAGAATTACCAAGTCTATCAGCATTCAAACCCTTCCTAGCAACGTTTCCTTTATTGTTTCTCCTGTCTTTGAAGTGAACATGGATCCATGGACCATATTCGGAACTAATCAATGAGGATTTATTCTCCTGCATTTTCTTCTCACCATTTTCCTTACCTACCTCCTTCTCCTTCAAAGATTGATTTTGTATTCCAATAGACACATTTTCTGGGCATATCACTCTGTTGTGGCCAACTCTACCACACTGATAACAGAGAAGATCGATTTTCTCAAATTCAACCCTTTAAAAGAACCTCCCAGCTAAGCCATCCACCCACACACCATTCAGCAGCTTTTTCTCCAGATCAATCCATACACACACTCGAGCAAACTCCCCTTTACTCCATCGGAATGTGTTGCCATCAACGTACATTAGCATTCCCAAGCAAGATGCAATTCTTGCAATGTTGTCCTCATCCCAGCAATACAACGATAGACAAGGAAATCTAACCCATACTGGTGTCGAAACTCCTTTAAACGTGTTCGGATCGAATGCAGCCGACCACCTATCCATTTCAACAATGAATCCATTTATGTACCAGGGTCCTCCATTCAGAACTTCTTCAACCACTTCACTCGTATGGAATGAGCACAGAAAAAATTATATTCTCAATAAGGAATTATAAGATGCAAAAAAATAATAATAATAAACTACGATAAATGGAAAAAGCACAACAGAAGAATTATAGTTGTTCGGTCACTCGACCTATGTCCACTCCCCGGAGTCCTCCACTCTTAGAATTGCACTACTCAAAAGTAATTCTCTTTCGCCCCCACAGTAAGGCGGAGAAGCCTTTACACAAACTCACTTTCACCTTCCTCGATGTGGCGGAGTACCAAATGATATGTCACCCTTTCCAGTGATGGAAGTGGACCTTCTCATTTTTTCTCCCTTTTGAAAAGGCAGAGGACCTTTGAGGATGTTGACCTTGAAGGCTCTCTCCCTAGAGAGCTCCCATAAGATTTACCTAGGCCACAGGAGGAGCAAGAATCTAGCAGGCTTGGAGTACTGTGTGATCCCCTCACAAACTCACCTTTTCCTTCCTCTCACAATCCATAAATCTCTTTAAGAAGCACCCTCTCAAGAGTTCCCTTACTTTGTTACATTCCTCTCTCTTTTTTCAAAGGGAAAAAACATTACTTAAATATCAGGCTCCAAGAAACCCTAAGATTTTCAATTTAGCCATTTTTAATCATATAGTAAGATCATATATCTAACAGTACGATAAGTTCAAAAAACTTTTTTTCTTATAGAAAGGATTATGAATCGGCAACAATTGTAAAATACATTGTATAATAAAAAACAAATATCATCCAACATGATATGCTATATTTCTTCTATTCATATAGGATAAATGCTGTGACAACTAAAATTCCTCTATGTTCATCTTTTGGTATGATCCAATTTGTATAGTATGATCGATTAAAATCTTCAAGTCGTCTGGTATGATGTATATATCATTAAGTATGATTAGTTTAAAATTTAAGGGATCATCCGGTATAATATTTGGGAAGACCAAAAATAGCCTCGGTTCTTCATATAGTACGAACCAGGTCGTATATTATGATGACCAATCATAAATTAAGCTTTGATTTAATTGATTAATAATGGGGGTTAATTTTAGTAAGTATTGAAATATTCATACAGTATGATGTGATCATACAGTATTATCAGTTCAAATTTCATCAATTAAAATTTGCTTAAATTAATCTGATAGCTAGGGTTTTGGATTGAAAATGAATCGTATAATATGATTGTGATCATATAGCTTGATTAGTCAATATAAGATAGCCATTGAGCCACAGTATTTCATACAGTATGATGTAAAATTATATTGTATGATCTACATAAAAAATAATTTTTTTCCCTATAAAAAGACTCCCCTTGTGTGTGTGTGTGCATTATTACTCATTTTGCTTACAATTTTTGTGGCCCGAGTCAAAAAAACAAATAAAAAATAAAAAATACAAAGTTACAGACTCCTTCACATCCTATTCTACCCAATCTCAAGTCTTATGTTATATTGAGTAATGTGATCTCCTTGAAATATTAGTACTCACAGAAAAGAATAACATTTAAAATATTCAATGAATAATATGCTAATTCAATCTACATTATTTGTCATCATCAAAATCTCAGACTAGGGGTCATAAGACTGCAACACTAAAGAGGTGAAATCATCTTAAAAAACAATACGTATGTATAAAATATCCTAAATTTAGCTTGGATTAAATTTAAGCTGATGCAGACACAAGTCTAAATAATTAAAAAGATATTTTTAATATTTGGAAATTTGCTACAATTTAGATATTCAATGGATATGAAACTTATAACAATAAATAATATATATTAAGGTGAGTTCGTAGAGGCATTATTTGTATAAAATGGTTCATTGGATCAAGAGTTTTAATTTTTTTAAGTTTAATAAAATTTCTAGAATGAAATTTCATCTATCTATCTATTTACATGGACAATGTAAAATTTTAAAGTTTGTGAAAGTTGTTAAACCTTTAAGAACTAGTCCGAGGCTAGCTATGATGAGGGTGAATTGGATATTTAAAAAATTCTTTAGGGAAAGAAATCCTTTAAAAAACTTTTCAAACCCACACATGATTATCAACACAGCGGACATGAAAATAAGTAAATTTTTCAACAATGAAATAAATCAGATTTTTCAACCACATATATAATTGCAAAAAATAAATTACAAAAAATAAGAAAAATGTTCACACCATAATTTATAGTGCTTTAGTTAACCTAACCTACATCCACTCCCTAAAGACTCGCTCTTCAAGTATTGCACCAAATAATAGTGAATATCCTTTTGCTCTCATAGCATGGCAGAGAAGTCTTTACAAATGCTATTTCACCACCCCGATGCTGTAGAGAACTGTGACTCTTTTACAAGCAGAGAAACTTAACTCTATTTTCACCCTTTAGGTGATGGTCAAAGAACTGCAACTCTATTTTTACCTTCTAGGCGATGGTCAGAGAACCACAACTCTATTTTCACCCTACATGTGATGGTTAGAGAACCATGATTTTTGCTAAAGAACTTCTTCTCCAAAGACACAGAGAATCCAGGCAGACACTTGTAGATATTAGGGAAGATTCTTGCTTGGAGAAAAATTATGAATCCCCTCACAACTTCTCCCTCACAAAAACTTTCTTTCTTCTCTTACAAAACTCTCCTTCTTCTCACCCTCAAGGCTCTATCTTCTGAAGCCTCAATAGCCAAAAAATTCTAATTGAAGTATTAGAAAACTTTAAGTAGTGGGCTTCAAAAAACCCTAATTTTTAAGAGTTTTACTTTTGTTCATATCGTATGATACACATATCATATCGTATGATCAATATAATTTAGACTCATTCAGTAAGTTTGTGTAGATGAAATGTTCAATCTTTATAGTATTTTGTATAGTACAAACTGTAGAATTTTCTTCTATTTATTTAGGATGACACTTAAGAAAGCCAATATCATAAAGTGTTAATTATCCAGCACTATATACTTCATATAGTATGATCAGTAAAAACAATTATAGATTTCATTCAGTACTATCACTAGGATGACAAATTTCATACATTATCAATCATATTGTATGAACTGCATCATAAATAATTGTTCATGAATTGATTTCTTGATATCAAAGGGTTAATTAAAAAAAATGTAATTAGGGCATACATTATGAACAAAATCATATTTTAAGAACAACACAAACTAGTATCTTTCTTAACCTCTAGTGGCTAGAGTTATGACAAAGCAATAGATTTTATAATATGAATTAAAATCATACAATACAAAATAAAGGTGTACAATATGAAGCCAAAATTGTGCAGTACAAATAACAACAAAAACTCTCTCAAAATGTTTTTTTCTCTCTCCCTTTACGTGTGCAAGGTTACTCAGCAACGATATTTTTCCAATTACATTATACAACTCAAGAAGGAAAAAATATAGAAAAAAATTAAAAATATAGACGATAACCCTTGTCTACCTAGTATTAAAATGATAAAAAATGCAAGTGAATGGTGGACTGTGTTGACCTTGATTTTGCCCAGACTACTGGTCAAAGAGGTTGACTTGGTCAAATTGACCAAGTCAGACCCCAAGACCCCCTCCCATGGGTTCAGTGAGTCGAGTTGAGTCTGTTGAGTCCAGACCTAGGCCCTAGGTCAAACTGGTTGACCAGGTCAACTCGGGTTGACTGAATTGGCTTTAATGGGCCTAATTTGACTTCTAATCCATTTCAAGGCCTTATAAGCCCAAATCCAGGTTCTCCTTGGCCTATTTGACTGGGTTGACTAGATCGATGGTTGACTCGGTCAACCCAAGTCTTAAATAGGTCATAATCACCTATTTTAATGGGATTAAGGGCCCATTAATGGGAATTAAAGCCTCCATTCATTTTGAAATTCAAACCACGGCCTAATTAGACTAATTTCCCTCCCAATTAGCTTAGGATTAGATCTAGGCCGTCCACCTTAGGTCTAGAGGCTTTAAGTACAAAAAATTTTGCCTTTTTTTTGGACTTTTTCTCTTGCTTCCTCTAGAGACCTCCTTTTGCTCTGAGATTTTGCAAGAGCACGCCCACAGCCTTTCCCCACCTTTTCCAATCCAAACCCGACGACCTTGAGCCATCGCTGACGAAATCTTCGGCCACCCGAGGAGATCCACATTCCAAGACATTGTGGGATCGATCCAGGATGTTTTGAGATGCAGTTTCTTCTACAAAAGGATACGAGGACAGTCTACAAGTGCAGCCGTATCAAGATCTCCCTTAAAACTCTTAAAATAGCTCACAACACTCCACGTTAAATAGCTTTTTGAAAAGCTAATAATTTTCCAAACAGACACTTCCCCACAATTTTTGTTCATACATGGATCTTAAGTTTAAAATTTCATGAAATTTCATCATATAGATTGAAAGAACGAAGTAATTTTATTTTTAGGGTTTCGGTCCGGCGAGATCAAGCTCTATAAGCATCCTGGACCGTTGACCTGCCAGTCAACGATCCAGATTCACTATTCCCAAGGTTGGGACTGACCGCGGGCCTTTAGCAGCCGTTATGTGTGCCATGCAGCACGATCTAAGCCACCCGTCTCAACCGCATCGATCCGATGGCCCGCGTGAGCTGTCGACGTGGTTAAGTGCCTGGCGCTGAATTCCACGCTGCTGCAATCATTGCCAATGATTGCACGGCGGTACATTCATTGGCAATGATTACGTCAAACCGCAGGATCCAGTTCGTGTGCGCCATGTGTCATCCCCGGGCCCGCCGCCATTTTTTCTTAAATAAAATAAGTATTTTTAATGTTTTAAATTTCTTTTAAATTAAAAAAATTATAATAAATTCATTATTGAGCCAAAGAATGTGTGTAATACCTTGAATTGCTCGTATTTATGGCCCAGTTATTTTAAAATTACTTCTAATTAAAAATGTAATGCATATTTTTATATTTTATTAAAATAGTGAAAATACTATTTTAAAAATACTATTTTAATTTTTTTATTACTATTATATTATTATCAATATTTATTTAATCATAATAATAATAATAATTATTGCCTTAATATTTTTGTTACTGTTTAATTTTATTAATATTATTACTATTATTATTATTTAAATATAAAAAGTATTTTTTTTGTAATTAAGAACTATTGTAATTACTTTATTTTTTTAATTTATTATTAGTAAATATTATATTACTATTATTATATTTCAAACTATTTTCAAATTTCAAAACTTTCATTATTTTAACTTTATTCTATTTATTAGTTACTTTTTAAATATTAATTTTTTTAAATTATTTTAAATCCCTTTCATTGCCTTTAAAGTTCCAAAAATCATAACTTTCTAATTTTAAATCGGATTTCGGTGTGCAACCCCTCGTTCTTCTCAGAAAAATGTGAATTTTATTTTAAATTTACTTTCAAAATTTATTTGTGGCTTTCTGGATAGATCCTTGTTTGGGTTGGCTTATGAGAGTATTTTAACATTATTTCTATAATAATTATTATAATTATTTTAAAATTAAAAGTTATTTTTCAAATTATTTTGAAACCTTGCTTGGGTGGTCAGTGGGTCTCCCAAATACCTATGAATGAAAATATTTTGAATTATGTTTATTTTTACAAAACTTTATTTATTTTCTTTCAATATATATTTATTTTAAATTATTTTAATTTAAAATTTCCTATATTACTAAATTAACCTAATTTTGGGAGATCCATTCGATGAAATTTTAGACATGGGTCCTATATGTGAAGAGTAATCATGGGATAGTGGTTCAGTGGATGGTTGAGTCCCAATCATTCACTAATCCCTTCATTAGGTGTCTTTTCTTTCTTATTTATTGTAGTTTGCATGTGTAGATTGCACCACCACTTAGTTTAGGCTCTCTTAGATCTAAGGACATGGTGTGTTTACTATTTTTATATGCTCCATGCATTTATTACCCGACATCAACGTGAAGTGCAGCCCTTCAATTTTTAGGTATTGTGAACTTCAATTTAAGCCCATATAATGTAGTGACACTTTAAGGACAATAATTAAGGACCTGTCTAGAGAACTTAGAAATTTTCTAGGAGCTAGGGCAGATCCCAGATTGATATGAAAACTTTAACACTTAAACGTAGAGACATCTTGAACACTCCAAAATTTTCTAGGAATTTTTAGGGCTTGTTAGATCAGGAATGACTATAATTAACGTGCTAAATAGGGATCTGCAGCCTTCTAAAAATTACAATAAATACATTTTAGGTCCAAAAATTACCCATAATACCTTGTTTTGTTTTGAATCTAATCCTTAACCTTAGATAAAAAGGTCTCCTCCGTTTGACTTTAGGTTGACCCTTAATTTGACCTTAAGTGGAAATTACCATTTTGCTCATAATAATTCATTAAAAATTATTAAAAATCCTAAATTTTTCCCAAGCACTTCGGATCACTTCCTTAGGTCATTCCTGACCTTTAGAAGTGATTCCAATCAGTTTGGAACTAATTTGGATCAAAACCATAAAATCAGCCTTTATTAGGAAATTTAGATAATTCCATAAATACCCTGAATTTAGAAAATTCATAACTAATTGTAGAAAATTCCAAATTAGGCAAACTCACCTGTATTAGACTCATATTAGGGTCTAGTATTTATTAAAAATATTAAAATTTCAGAAACTCACCTAAATTAGAAGGTTAACTTTTTGGTCAACCATAGTTCATTTATAGGGTCCAAAACTTAGAAAATTCATAATTTTGCCTAAAAAACTCCAAATCCAGTGTACTACCTGGCTAACACTCCTCTTATGGTCTAGTATTTTCATAAAATATTAGGAGACCCAAACCTAGCCTATTTCCCATAATAACCTTTTGGACCCCCTCAACCTAGTGCCTAGGAAGACCCTAGACTTTCCAAAATTAGCTAATACAATTTGAACTTCAAATATCACTACCCTAAGCTTTTAAAACTGATCAACAAAATAAATTTACTAAAATGAATCCTAATTCATTAATATTTAAATTTTAATTAAAGTTTCCTTTTCTGGCCTATAATAAACTTGAACTCTAGGTAATTTTAACCAACTACCCTGCTTAGGACCTATCTCAACCACACAAGCCTTACACACACATAGAATTATTGCTAGGGTTCCACTTCTAGATCAAGGCTAGGCCGCTGAGTTTTATTTTCTGCTATGTACCGTAGTTTTTCGACGATTTTATTGCATGTTATTTGAAATTGTTGGTGTGTGTGCTTACGTTTCCTGCACTTAGTGGATATGATGTGATGAGAACTAGATCTAAGATCTACCCCTAGGCTAGGAACGATATATATATATATATATATATATATATATATATATATATATATATATATATATATATATATATATATATATATATATATATATATATATATATATATATATGTTCTTCCGTGCAGGTGGCCATGCTCAAGCTGATAAAAGGGGGGCACTGTCATGATTTCTAATTATAACTGCTACAGATGGACTACTTAGCCCTTATAATTAAGAGCATGGCTTGGCACAGCTTCAATGGGTTGAGTTTTATTTTTATATATAAACTACTTGGGATGATTTTTATTAGGATAACCATACAGGGAGTATAGAATTTTTTATTTTTAACTGATGTAATATTTGTAATAATAGTTAATAGTTGTGAAAATGTTCTTTGAGTGTAGATATTCTTATCCAACTCGAATTCCAAAAGAAGAAGGCATCCCTAAAGAGGAGAGTCTTCTTCCATTTTGAAGATCGAGTTGGATGGCTTTAGATATCCAAAGAAAAAATACAATACCCCTACCAAGGGGGAATTGTCTCTTCGTTTGGATATTCAAGCCATGTCGGATCTAAGAAGTCCAAGGAGGAGATTTCTAAGGAGTCCAAGGAAGAGAAATCCAAGGCGTCCAAGGAGGGAGATCCAAGGTCATTTGCATCTGTTATAGGCTTAGATATCCCAGTTGTTGGCAGTGGTGCCCAGCCACTTTATTTTCTGTATATCTGGGTTGTAATAAGGGCAATTTGCCTATGACCATTTAGTTGATTATTTTTCTGGATTTATATTGATGTGTTTACCTGATTGCACATTAGAAATTACCTGCTTTTTCTAGGTTTCATTCTTGCATGCCGATTTTGTCTTAGCCTAGATTGTGTTAGCCACTTTTAAGAATTATAAAAATTCTTCTACTCATAATTAATCTTTAAAATTCTAAGTTTAAATAACATAGAAATCTAACGAACCTAAGAAATTGCTAGAAACATCCAGGGTCGCATGCATATTACTGCATCTTTATTTCCTTGTTATAAGACATCTCCCTACCTGCGGGTAGAGTCAAGATAATTTGGCTTATGAGGATGAAGTGCCGGACCTAGGGACACCCAGTCTTTTCAAAAAAAATTATTTTCTATAAACCTATTTTTAAAACTCTATAGCATTCATGAGCTGACTTTTTAACTAGCATGCATTGCATTAGTAACCAACTAATTAAACTTTAATAGCATTAGTTAGGGGTATTCACCCAACATAAGTCCAGGACCAATTAGGAAATCCTCTAGATATCGGTCCTATTTCAAATAACTGTACCACCCACCCATCTTTCATAATTGACTTGATAGTATAGTTTTAAAGCGATTAGGTGGTTAGCTGGCTCCCCAATCCAGGCCGGGGTAAGTCCAGGTTTTGCACGGCATTAGCTAGGACACGGGTCTTAGTGTTGTGTAGAACACTAAGCCCAACCTAGATTTAGGGTTCGAGGCTACTACATTCGGTCTCATAGTATGCCTTAAATAGTAGGTAGGTCCCTTCATTTCAGGGATTATAAATCATACTTATCTGTATCACAGGATGACGCCACCTCTATCTTTCTCTCACGCATGTAATTGATTGCCTGATTTTTCTTTCTCTAGATTTTCTTTAGTACCCTAGAGCCTCCAAATGTTGGCATGAGCCACGTATGTTGATTCAGCTCTTTGAGACCCTTCTTCCCTTTTGAGCAGGACCTCTTAGTCTATACCCCTATGCCAATCCCACTTTAGGAGGGAATAATGTATGATCCTTAATCGAGAATTTTCTCGGGCTCTGGCCTGTGATGTAATTAACCACGGGGGCTTGCGCCTGTGGAAAACTCGGTCCCACATCTACTAAAATCCACTCGAGCTATTGCATCGAGTGGGGGAAACCCGTGATTAGGTCATGTATATTACTGCCCATCGGAGTGTGTTGGCAACAGCCTCTATCCTCAATGGTTAGTCGTATGCACGATCCAATCTGTCCCTTCCAATTGACCCATTCACGCGGATCTCTTTCAGAGGTCCACAAGTTTCTGGCGACCACGGTGGGACCAGTTTATCTCTCCATCTTTGGATTATATATTATCCTTTCTTGTGTGTATTCCGGGATTGGTACTCCTTAGATTAGGTCCATCCAACTCTTAGTTAGAGTCTTTCCTTAGTTAGGGTTCCTTTCCCTGTAGCTAGGGTTCCCCTACTCTACTTCTTTCTAGCCTCACAGGCTACTCCATCTTTTATCCATTCCTACATTTCTTTATCAAATCCATATTCATTCCTGTCTTCTTTCTTGATTTCAGTTTTGACTGACCTTTTTCAATTTCTTTTCTTGGTAGCAGTGCCATGGCTTCTTTTGTGACTTTTAATTAATTTCAGTTTTGGCTCGGACGCGCGGGTGACTCTCCCTGAGTCCCTGCTTGCCAGTCCTCCCATTGGAGGGATCACTTTTGGTTCATTCACGGACTTGGCCTTCGCCACTCTTGGTAGGCTGACACCGGCGGAGGCTGCTGCATTCTCTCCTCCTCAGAGGAGAGGATGAACACTCATGCGCCCTTTCGAATGACCAGCTGCTCGGAAAATAGCCTGGGCACCTCCTCATCCCGTTTCTGTACCTGTGGATAGGTGACTAGTGCATAGGCCACTCCCTGTTCCACTAGTCCATCCTGCTGTTAGGCATCCAATGCCTACCGCTCCAGCTACGCAGGATGCCCAGGGCCCTCAGCTTCAGCAGCCTGCTGCAGTTATTTTACCCGTTCTTCTAGCGGCCAGGTGACCTGCGCCTATCGTTCCTGTTGCACAGGTTGTTCCGGCCCCTCGACGCCGGCAGCCTGCTGCTGTTGTTACTCCCGTAATTCCAACGGAAGTACCTTGAGTTCGGGTTCCCCCTCCCACTTCCACTAGGAAGAGGGGTGCTCAGACTGAGGTGCCTTCGCCCTCTTCTGGCCGAGTTTCTATTTTTTCTCGGCTTTCTCACACTGAGACTGCTAGGCAGACCCTGGCACTTCTATTTGTCCCTGTTCCCCCTGGCACCCAGGCAGTGGGTTCATATATCCCTTCCACCTCAACCTCCAGCCTTGGGAGAAGGTCTCGAAGGAATAGGAATAGGAGGTTGCATTTAGCTTCATCCGAGATAGAGAGGCAGCAGATGGATAAGGTTATAGCTCAACAAGAGCTAGTTCAGAGGACAGTGACTCCCAGACAGTGGAGACCATGACCAGTTGTAGTTGTACCTACTCTAGAGGTTGTAGTTGCTCCTGAGATAGAGTCAATCCATGGAGGACGCTTCTCCCCACTGACACATAGTGGGGATGAGGAGGACGTTGCCCGTATTACGGTGGCTCCTCCTGTCGCCACTACCTTACCTCGGGCTAGGGTCCCCAGGGATGTTGGTGTTTGAGCCCTAACTCAGAGGATTCAACACATCGTCCGCCTAGCTCGTGGTAGGGGGCCTGTCAGTCAGGAGAAGATACTATGACAGATTTCTCAATCGATCTTTTTGATACAGAGACAGACTGCGATGAGACTTTTTAATTGGCAAAGGAGGAAGACACCTCAGCAGCCTGTAGTTCCAATAGTTGGCCGCCAGCAGTTTCTCCTGTGGTAATGGTGAACCCAAAACAGCAAGTTATCAGTACGGAGCCTCACCGAGGATGGAGATAGCTGTAAGAGCCTGCCCAGTCTCAGGTCAGTTTAGTAGTGGTGAACTAAGAACAGCCAGTTGTTGAAAGTTCGTTAGGGATGTTAGGCCTTATGGACTAGTCATGAGGCTAACCAAGAGGGAGGGGGGGGTGAATTGGTATTTTAGAAATTCTATAAAACCAAAGGAACGATTATCACAAACCAAAATCACCATGAAAAAACAAATGCGAAAATTTTAAGTGTGGAAGCAGTAAAAAAGAACACAAGGGTTTATAGTTGTTCGGTCAACTTGACCTACGTCCACTCCTGTAGGCGCCCTCCGAGTATTGCATTACCAACGTGACTCTCCTTTAGCCCCCACACCTAGGCGGAGAAGCTCTTATAAAACACCTCCTTTTTGCCACACTTGACAAGGCAGAGAACCCAACTCTTTTTGCTTACTCCTGAAGTAGGCAGAGAACCACGATCACTTGCTAAAACTTACCTCTCCTAACACTTCCAAGGATAAGAGACTCTAGGGAAGAAGAAGTGGAACAATGCTTGGAGCAACCCTTGTGAACCCACTCACAAGCTCCCCCTCACATGATCCTCTCTCTCTCTCTCCCTCTATCTCTCTCCTTTAAGTTTTCTCAGGTCAAGACAGTAGCCAATGATGTTAAAAAATGTTAAACAAGAGCTCTTAAATAGAAGAGCTTCAAAGGAGCTCTTTAATTACAAGTTGTTGAATTTATCGTCCAGGACGATATGGAAATCGTCCTGGCCGATCAATACAAATCTCATAAGATCGGTCAGAGCATCGGCTTGAATGCAAACTAGATGATTGAAAATTTACTTGATTGTCCCGAATGATATCATGATTGTCCCGGCCGATCAGTTCAAATAAGAGAAAAATGGGCCAGAGCATCGCCCTAAATTTCTGCGGGCCGATATTTATCATCCAGAAGCAACTAAGGGTTTTTGAATAGATCGTCCAGAACGATGTGATCATATCAATCATCCTTAATTACTTCCTTGATTCTTGGATCAATTTAGGCATAATTGTGTGATATCGTCCAGGCCGATCTCATGATCGTCCTGGCCGATTTCCAAAAATTTAGAAAACCTAAATTGATCATGGCAATAATTTCTTTCTATATTGAGCATATCGTTCTGGCCGATAGGTATCGTCCAGGCCGATCAGTTAATTACGGCTACTTAACTAAGAAATTCTGATTAGATCTTCTATTTTGAGTTCGAGCATTCATGACGATATAAATATCGTCCGGGATGATGTGACTAAAAATACAAGTTCTAAATCTCTCAAGTGTGTGTGTAGGGTTACTTAACAGCAGTCACTTCAAGCAATTACAATTGACTCAAGAAAGAAAAAAGAAAATTACAGACTGTCTCAATCATAATCTATCCAGTCTTGAGCTGATTCTGATTTCTGTTCGGTCTTTGAGTCCTGAAAAGTCAGTAAAAAAAGGCAGTCGTAGTGAAACAAGATTGTTATCATCAAAATCATAATCTAAAAAACATGTTTGTAACAATCTACCCCTTTTTGATGATGACAAACATATCGATAATCAATTCTAAAACAGTAATGTAAAACTAAACAATCATTCAAATTTTCGAACAGAATAAGTACAAATATACTACAAAAGCAAGTATAAACATACTACTCCCCCTTTTGACATCTCAAAAGGAGGAGGAAACTAAAAATACAAACTAAAGCACCTAAAAACACAATACAGAAAAAGAAAGCAATCTACAGAAAATAGAAACTAAAACTACAGAAACGACGGATCCTGATCATCAGATAGAGGTGGAGGTGGTGGAGCCTGCTGAAAGTAGCTAGCTAGCGTAGTAAACTGAGCATTGAACCAGGCTATGTCCTGGTCGTGCTGCTGCTACTGGTGAGAAATGTAACTGTCAAAATGGGCTAAGTCCTCCACGCGGTGCTGCTCGTAGCGGGCAATGTCCTCAGAATATTACTGCACTGTGCAGCAACGTAAGTGTTGAATCGGGTCTCCCATCAATCAAATCTCTCCACTAACTGATCAAACTGCGAGTGCTGGCAGTGGAGCAGGTTCAGGAATGGGAGCGGGAGCCTCCTCCTCCTCAGCCCCATGAGGTTCCCCATCCCCTTGGTGGAGACGAGTACTATGAAGGATATTAAAAGAGCTAATTGAGTAGAAAGGAGGCTGAAAGTCGTGACGAGCAGGATATTGAAGATTCTATTTGGTTTCAAGAATATAGGCTATGAGATGTCCTAAAACATGGTTGGGTTTCCTCCAATGGCCTGGATCGCGAATAGTTGTTAAATGATCAATATATCGAAAATCAAGTAAGTAGCATTAAACTCTCTCCGGGCCATGATGTAAAAGGTAGTCAGAGAAAGCAGAGGAGTGATGTGGACTCAGTCCCCGGCTTTTGGAATAATGGAGGTGCGAAGGACATGCTGAATTGTCCTAACATCTTTGACTAAAGATCTATCTCTCCAACATGAAAGGGTGCGTTGGTTTGGCGAAGAAATTTTTTGTTTGTGGTCCAGTCAAAATCAGGATCTGAGATAATTATATGCAGCTTATCCCCGGTAGTGGATAGCAGCATAGTCCTGATATGTGATCTCGACCGGACGTCGATTCACATAGGAGGTCAAGGCTGTGAAAGAAGAATTTATACAAAGATTTGCATAAAATTCTAACAGAAGTTCTGAGGAAAAAGGGACAGCGAGGGTAAGAATGAAATAGGGAGAAGTGTGAGCAAAGAGATCCATTGTCGGATATAAAAGGTGGACAGGATTGATGGTTCTGGAAAGAGTGATGCCACATTCTTTGTAACGACAGTAAGCTGCTTGATCCTCTACTTCCCTGAATCGAGGGTTAAGAGTGGCCCTTGAGGAACTTCCAGAAGCCTATCGGACTCGCTTTCCACCAGCCATAACAATAAATCAGTAAGTAAAAATGAGATAAGAAAAAGCTTTGAGGTGAAAACAATGACTGGAATGGTCTATATTTAAAGAAACGACCATATTGTTCAGGGCGATCGCAGAATCATTCAGGACAATTTTGTTCAATTATTGCGTATAGGCCGATTGGTAAAAAAGGCGGTCCAATCATCCAGGCCGATCAGATATCAGCCAGGACGATTAGATATAGACGTATCTAATCATCCCGAGGAGTCAAGTCGGACGATCATTGAAAAAGCATATCATTCGGGCTGAATAGGTGTATCGTTCAGGACGATGCACAATAATTGATCGTACCGACTGAAGTTAAAACATTTTAAATCTATGCCACATGTATCGTCTAGGATGAATAGTGGATCGGCCAGGACGATTGTCCAATAATGGATCATCCGGGTCTGATTTTAAGGATTTAAATGTACTGACACATGGATCGTTCGGGACGATCTAGTGTATCGGCCAGGACGATGACCATAAATGCATCGGTCAGGATGAAAATTGTATTGGCCAAGACAATCAAGATGATTGTAAGAGAGTTCGATCTGATCATCCAGGACAATAATATATCATCCGGGACGAGGCGTTACAGAAGGCTCATATCGTCTAGGAAGATAGAGATTTCGGTCATGACGATGTGACAAGAATTTGAAAATCAAGGAAAGATGGAGATGATCAGAGAAAACCCAAAACAAAAATAAATACAAACTAAAAACAACAAAAACAGATAAAAACAAAAAAATGAAGTTTTTGTTTTTTAATTTTTCTATTTTTTTTGTTTTTAGCAAAGCAAGCATATGACCAATTTCTCAAATAATTAAATTTTAAAGATTTGAAAGATCAATGAGTTAACAATGTCACAATTTGAAAACGGTAGAAAATCCGATCCTGTTTACCCTAGCTCGGACTTCTTTCAGGATAAAAATTATCTTTTGAAAAGAAGAGGTCTAACTCAGAAAAAATTGGATAAAATGAAGATCCGTTCAAAACTTGGTTACAAATAAAATATCTTATAAAATAGTATACCAAAGTAATTTGTCTCTATCATGGAATTTGAATTCAAGCATTTGAAAATATCAAATAATCCATGAGTCCTTCTAAGTTTTAAAAGTTTTGAAAAGAGAGGATAGCTTGCATTTAGTGGGCTCATTTTATGCCTCTTGTCACTTTGATTGGCTCTTTGAGCCTCTTTGATTTTTGATACACTTTCGTGTATATACTTTTCTTTTCAGTTTGGAGTCATTGGCCACTTTCTTTTTTTTAATTTTTGCAAGCTAAAAACTCTTTAACAAACCCTTAAAAAAGGTTCTTAATTGTGATTATATATTCTAGATATTAAAGAAGAAGAGCTCTTTTTCTAACACAGGGAAGAATAAACCACAAAATGAAAATCAAAATCATATGATAAGTGCAATGACAAATTTCAATTAACTTGAAAGATATATAAGAACTTTGGATCATATATATAAGATAGACCTTTGTAGAAAGATAAAAAAGATCTTAATTTCAAAAACTATTTATTAAAATGAGATAGACCTTTTGTCTAAAAAAGAAAACTATATCACCAAAAAAAGTTAGAGGGAGGGAAACCATCAACGATGTTTTCTCCCTTTAACCAATTTAGAAATGCTAATCATTGGCCATAAATCTCTAAAGTTTAGGAATAAGGAAAAATCATCATAAAAAAAACAAAAGTAAAAATGACTAGAACAACAAAAAAACTATCACAAAAACAAAATATAACAATAATCAAAATGAAATTCAAGAATTTGTTAAGCAGCAAGTTTAAGCAATTATGAGCTGCGAGCCTCCGTTTATCATATGCTCCTCACGAGGTCTTTGGTGAGAGTAATCATGCAAGAATCAACAGCTGTTAGACTTAGGAACCCAAAAAGGTTTGGGTCCCTTCTCATAAAAAGTAGAGTGTAATGCATGTGTGCTATGCTGTGAATCATCCAATTTTGGTCTCCACATCCAATATGTACTATGGTGAACAGTGCAAATGTGTGAGATGTGTCCTAACATGCCACAGAAAAAACATCTAACTCAAGGAGAAGGATTTCTTAATTTATTAGTGTTATAACGCCTCTTCCTAGGTTTTGGCTTTAGATCAAAGTGGGTATCATCCAATTTCTCTTAATTGAGTCCAATTCATCCTTAAGCCTCAAGTTAGTATCTTCTAAAGCATTATTATTAATCCTCAAGTTGCGCTCTATTTCTTTAGATTTCTTCAAATCAGATTTGAGTGAGGTGTGTGAAACTTTTAATGCATCATGCTCATTAATTAATTCTGAATACTTTTTGTTTAAATCATCAAATTCATCAAGTAGAGCCATGTGATTTGAATCAATTGTAGAATGATCTTTGAGAATAATTTCATGCACTTTTTGTAAATTTAAAAGTTCCAACTTCAAACTAGTATGAGTTTTCTTAAGTTTTTTGCATGATGTAGGAATTTTCTCACAAATTTTGAACAATTGATCATAAGTTGGTTTACATACCTCTTCTTCATCACTTTGATCAATATGATCTTCTGCCATTAAGCACAATTTTGTTGTTTCATCTTCAGGTTCAGTCTCCGATAAATAAGTTGCAGAATCCACCCAAAACACCTTTTGAAGTCTCTTTTTGTCTTTTCTAAACTTGGATTTCGCCTCACTCTTTTCTTTACTTGTGTGATCTTGAAGTATAGGACAATCCGCTCTAACATGTCCAGGCTTCCTACATTCAAAGCAAACAACATCAGAAGATCTTTTAGAATACTTATTATCTTTACCCTTTCTCCAACTTTGATGATGCTTGTGTTTCTTCCTTAGAAAGTTTTTTAATTGCCTTGTGATTAAGGCAAAGTCATCGCTTTCAGACCTAGAAGAGTTAGAGTCCGATTTGTGTGCTTTTAGTGCGACTATTTTCTCTTTCTTTTTCTCACCTGCTTCAAGATTTCTTTGATTCACCCCTTGCTTGTAAGCAATGAGTGAGCCAAGTAAGTTATCAATCGAATAGATGTTTAAATCCTTAGATTCAGTTATAATAGTGATTTTAGCATAAAAAGAGGAAGGCAAGCATCGTAAGATTTTGTTTACTTTTTTATAGTTTGAAAGTTCCCTTCCTAGGGCATGCAAAGAAGTTACAATTTGAGTAAACCGTATATACATATCAAAAATTGATTCAGAAGGTTTCATACGAAAAAGTTCGTAGTCATGCAAGAGAATATTCAAACGAGATTGTTTTACTTCATTGGTTCCTTCATAAGTAATACATAACTTATCCCAAATCTCTTTTCCAGTAGAGCAAGTAGAAACATGCATGAAATTTTCAGACTTTAAAGCACAAAAAAAAATAGTTCAAACACTTCGTATTCAATTGAGCTAAATCTCTTTCATCGGTAGTCCATTCTGTAAAAGTAACTTTAGTTTTAATTCCATTAACTTCATGAGTAGGTGGAGAATATCCTTCTTTAATAAGCATCCACATGTGATAGTCATTTGATTGCAAAAAAGTAGCCATGAGAGTTTTTCAAAAATCAAAAGGAAGGTTGTCAAACAAGGGAGGTCGTGTAATAGAATATTCTTCAGTTGTATTATGATTCCCAAAGTTAGCTAGGGATCAAAATTCAAAAAGTTTTCAAACTTTGTTTTTATGAATCCCGCTCTGATACCACTTGAATATTTGTTAAGGATGTTAGGCCCTATGAACTAGTTCCGAGGCTAACTAAGAGGGTGGGGGTGAATTGGTATTTTCAAAATTCTTTAAAACCAAAAGAACGATTATCACAAACCAAAATCATCACGGAAAAATAAAAGAGGAAAGTTAAAGTGTGGAAGCAATAAAAAAGAACACAAGGGTTTATAGTGGTTCAGTCAACTTGACCAACGTCCACTCCTCGGAGGCGCCCTTCGAGCATTGCACTACCAACGTGACTCTCCTTTAACCTCCACAGTAGGTGGAGAAGCCCTTATAAAGCACCTCCTTTTTACCACACCCGGCAAGGCAGAGAACCCAACTCCTTTTGCTTCCTCCTAAAGCAGGCAGAGAACCACGATCACTTGCTGAAACTTAGCTCTCCCAAGGGAAGAAGAAGTGGAACAATGCTTGGAGCAACCCCTGTGAACCCACTCACAAGCTCCCCCTCACAAGATCCTCTCTCTCTCTCCCTCTCTCTCTCCTTTAGGTTTTTCAGGTCAAGATAGGAGCCAATGATGTTAAAAAATGTTGAACAAGAGCTCTTAAAAAGAAGAGCATCAAAGGAGCTCATTAATTGCAAGTTGCAGACTTTGTCGTCCAGGACGATATGGAAATTGTTCTGGCTGATCAGTACAAATCTCATAAGATCGGCCAGAGCATCGCCCTGAATGTAAACTGGACGATTGAAAATTTGCTTGATCATCCCGAACGATATCACGATCGTCCTGGCTGATCAGTTCAAATAAGTGGAAAATCGTCCAGAGTATCGCCATGAATTTGTGCGGGCCGATATTTATCATCGAGAAACAACTAAGGGTTTTTTAATAGTTTGTCCTGATCGATACTACGATCATCTAGAATGATGTGATCGTATCAATAATCCTTAATTGCTTCCTTCATTCCTGGATCAATTTATTCTTAATTGTGTGATATCATCCAGGCCGATCTCATGATCGTCCTGGCCGATTTCCAAAAATACAAAATACCTAAATTGATCTGGCGGTAATTTCATTCTGTATTGAGCATATCGTCCTGGCCGATACAGGTATCATTTAGGCCGATTAGTTAATTACGGCTGCCATAACTAAGAAATCTTGATTAGATCTTCTGTTTTGAGCTCGATCGTCTAGGATGATATAAATATCGTCCGGGACGATGTAAGTAAAAACACAAGCTCTAAATCTCTCAAGTGTGTGTGTGTGTGTAGGGTTACTTAACATCAGTCACTTCAAGCAATTAAAATTGACTCAAGAAAAAAAATACAGACTGACTCAATCCTAATCTACGCAATCTTGAGCTGATTCTGATTTCCGTCCTATCTTTGAGTCCTGAAAAGTCAGTAGAAAAAGGCAGTCGTAGTGAAACAAGATTTGTTTGTTATCATCAAAATCATAATCCAAAAAACATGTTTGTAACAGTTGTCAGTATGGAGCCTCACCGCAGGTGGGTTTTGACGAGTCGACAGGTAGACACCCCTATCGAAACAATTCCAGCAGTTGAGACAGAGCTGGAGGTTGTGGCTCCTTCCGGGTCTGAGGCGGTGCTGATGGTTTGCGATGATGGTTCAGTACCTACCCTAAACAGATCGCCAATGCGGATTGAGACAGAGTTTGCCCCTAACACTCATAGGATCAAATCTCCTATGAGTCCATACATAGATGCAATGCGGCGATCTTTTTTAGATGATGATGATACACTAGTGGATTCCGATGAGGATGTGCCAGTACACCGGGTTTGTGTGGTTACCCGTAGAGGTCACTCGGATGAGAGCGAGCCCGAGGATCAGGATGAATAGGGAGAGCCCGAGGTGGGTGGATCTCCCAAATTAGTGGATACGGATGCTACAATCCTGAACCTTCAAGCACTGATGACAGAGATGGCCAGAGCTATGGAGGCCATGACATCACAGTTGATAGCCTTGGGGGCGATGCCCTAAGTGGCAGGTGTAGCTGCTGCCAGTACTTCTAGAGATCAGCTAGTTGTGCCTCCAATTATACTAGACTCCCCTGAGAGTGGACAAGGTCCAGAGAGCAGTGCTTGCAGTACCTTCAGTCGTCCAAAGTAAGCCAGCTCAGTGGTTAGTGGGTCAGCTTCAGGATCTGATTTCCTAGAAGGTAGAGCAGGTAATTTCCTCCAGGAGATAGAAGAGCCAGTTAGCAGAGGATGTCCTTAACCAGTAGAGTACGAGCAGGAGCCCTACCCCCCTAGATTCATTCCTCCTAGGTTCAGATTGTTTGAAGGGTTTGGGAACCCGAGGAAGCATGTGAACCGGGCCAAATGTTGCAATATAGGAGGGAGTGATCCATTGATCTTGAGGTTGTTCGTTAGCAGCTTGGCAGGGATGGCGTTTGCTTGGTATGCCGATCTCCCCAACGACTCAGTCCAGACTTTTGCAGAGCTGGAGTAGCTTTTCATACAGAGGTTTGTCAGCACAAAGCACCGGGTTACAATTGGGGAGTTAGTAGTCACCAGATAGAAGCCTAGAGAGTCACTGCCAGATTATATAGTCAGATGAAGGAATCTCAGTTTGCAGTGTGAGCCACAGCTGTAGGAGCAGCATGCAGTTGAGATCCTTTTGAAGAATATGGATGGTTCCATTACTCCATACCTGAAGGGTTTCACCATTCAAACCTTTCAGAAGCTATTGACTAAGGTTACTAGCCTACAGGACAGCACACCCGATGCAGTCCCTCTTAAAGCTGAGTGTCAGCCTTCACGCAGACCTCAGCAGTAGAAGTTTTCAGGGGAACCTCCACCTAGGAGAGGGAAGGTACACAGTACCTAGGGACCACCAGATAAGGGCAAGAGGCTCTTAGTCAGTTCAGCACCTCCATAGTAGTCACACTCAGCTAGTCTGCCAGGAGTACAGCCTAGGACCTCCTGTAGGACTTCAAAGAGTCAGCAGTACCTATAGGAGAAGCTTAGTAAGGAATATCCCTTTAAAAGGGAGATTGTGAAGAAAATATTTACATTCCTTACTAAGAAGAACATTTTGACTTTCCCCAGCAACAATAGAGTGGATGAAGAGAGTCAAACTGAGCACCCACTCTACTATCCTTACTATAGACATATTGGGCATGTGTTAGAAGACTGCTACGTCTTTAAGAATAGAGTTGAGAGGATGATGGCTACAGGATAGATACAACTCTAGGGCAGTGACTTGGTACAGCCCAAGGGAAAGGGCCCTTAGACAATTCAGATAATTTCCAGTCCCAGTCATAGTCCTAGTCAGAGTGACAGTCAGGGTAGTAGTGGCAGTTTACCCCAGATTTTTGAGAGAGAGTGGCAGTTAGCACTCTCCAAGAAGACCAGGAGGATGATATACCGTACAGTTCAGAGTTCAAAGGAAATTGAGAGGAGGCCACCCCAGGCTAAGTCGACAGTTTCCACTATAGTTACTACACCAGTACTTGTACCTTCTTCTCCTTCTCTTTCTGTTGTGGTGCCTACTGAGCACATTCCTTCTTCTTCTGCTTTTACATGTAATAAAAAAATGTATGAAAGAGAAAAGTATGTTGTAACCTCTGAAGGGAAGATAGGATTCCTTCCAGCATACGCTGAAGGACTTTGTTCTCCCTTCGTTTGATGAAGAAATAATAGAAGAAGGTGATTCTGGCTACTTCTGGTATTCTACTTCTTTTCCTACTACTTTTACTTCTAGTTCTAGTTCTACTTCTTCTAGCACTCACTCTTTTACTACTTTACATGTCTCTTATAATATGAATGATTCTAGTGAAGTCTGAGTCTGAGTATGAAGATGAACTAGTGTTTACCATACCAGAGGGTGGATGTTACATAGATTCAGAAGATGAATCTGAGAACTCACTCCAGTACTTTCCTTAGAACCAACACTTGCCACCACCACTGAATCAGAGGAATCTCCTGTTGAGGATGACTCAATATAGGAAGTTCATCTACATTAAGGGAAGGTCCTTCCACCTAGGTTGGCTAAGAATACAAAAGATAAAAATAACATCATTACCTAGCAGGATGACCCTATCCCTTCCTCCTAGGAGCAGCCTAAGGAGAAAGGGAAAGGCCCTCAGTTGGAGGTTGATTACAATGTGTTGGCTCATCTAAGGAAAATTCCTTTCATTCTCAGTGTCTATGATGCTTTGATGATGTCCCCTCACTTGAGAGATGTTGCAACTCATGACCCCGAGTTTGAGATTTTGATGATGCCAAATAATGAGTATTTTGGAACAACTTTTCATTGATTATTATTTTATTTGCTATTGTCCTTGAGTACTAACATTTCAGGAAGATCACAAGTGACTCAGGACGAAAGGAAGACTCAAGACCGGGTAGATTAGGAGTATGAGTCAAACATTGTACTTTTCTATTTATTTTATTTTTACTTTATTGAGTCTGGCCACAAAATACATAAGAGTAAGAGCAACCATGTACACACACAAGGGGAGAGTTTGTTTTTAACTGCAAAATGTAATAAAATTTCTTCTCTGGAGATCGTATCGTACGATTGTAATTTGTACCATACGATCCAAGCTATGTGGACGATTATGTGAATATATCGTACTATACGAAGGTCTTCGTACTGTACGATATGTTCAGATCCAAAACCCTAGCCGTGGTTTAGTTTAAGTAAGTGATTTTGCACCGTTCGTACTATACGAACACGTTCGTACTATACGATCTATTTTAAATACTTACTTAAATTAACCCGTGATTAGTGCATGTAATGTAGGCCTAATAAAATTTTGAACATCGTACTGTACGAACCTGATCGTACCATACGATGAACAGAGACGAAGTATGATCGTCCCGGATATCGTCCTGGACGATCTCTTGGTTTTGTAACATTGTACTGAACGATAGTAATCGTACCATACAATGAATAGAGACGACATCTGATCGTCCAGATCATCATCCTGTACGAATAGTATTTGTTGGATCGTACCGTACGATATTATATCGTACAGTACGAATTGTTTTTGAACTCTTAGTACATCTTCGTACTAGGACGACGTCTATTTAAAAAGATCGTACTGTACGATTTGGAATCGTACTGTACAAACAGTAATGGCTACTTTTGAAATCAGAGGGTTTTTGGAGCCTTTTTTAGATGTCAATCAAGTCCTTTTTTAGTAAGATTTATATAGGGGGTGAACGAGGTTAGAGAGGGATTCCAAGGGAGAAAACTCTAGAGAAGTTCTTGAGGGTTGAGAGAGGAAGGAGGAGGTGAGCATTGTGAGGGAGAAGAAGTGTGAGGGAGATCACACGGTTGCTCCGAGCTTGCTGCATCTTGCTCCTCCTATGGCCCTAGAAGGATTTGAGGGAGGATCTCCAAGGGAAAGGCTCGTCTACATCCGTTACCTCGAGGTTCTCTGCCATCTCCAGGAGGGAGAAAAACGAGAAGGTTCTCTGCCGTCGCTAGGAGGGCGAAAACAGAGTTTGGCACTCCGCCACGCCGGGTTGGTAAAAGGGAGGTTTGTAAAGGCTTCTCCGCCTTGCCGAGGGGGGCAAAAGGAGAACTATTTTGATAGTGAAAATCTCGGAGTGGAGGATTCCGGGGAGTGGACGTAGGTCATATTTTGACCGAACCACTATAAAAATTCTTGGTGTGTTTTTTTCCTTTTCGTCATTTATTTTACCTTGCATTTAATTTTCATAATTATTGCGTTGTGATATTTTGTGGAAGAAAAACTTGTTAAAGTTTCGTTGTAGAATTTCAAAAATAACAAAAAAATTAGAACTCCTGTTTAGGGTTACTTTTTGTTGAGAAAAAGATTTTCACAATTCACCCCCCCTATTGTCATTTAGTAATTTCAATTGGTATCAGAGCCTGTTTTTCGAAAATAGTGTTTTAGAAAACCTTGAAAAAACGATCATGTTGAATTTTGGTGATCGTAACACTGCGGAGGGTTATTCAATAACTCGTCCACGACTTTTTGATAACATACCGTTTGATTTCTGGAAAATTAGAATGTCTACATTTTTGCAATCTATAGATTACCGCATGTGGATGTTAGTAAATGATGGGTATGCTGCACCGTTTAAAATTGTTAATGGTTTGAAAACTCCTGTACCTTTTTTTGAATAGAGCAATGAGGATAGGGAGTTAGCCCAACTGAATGCTAAGTGCTTAAACTGTTTTTTTGTGCATTGAAATCTGAGGACTATATGAGAGTATTTACTTGTGCTTCTGGTAAGGTGATTTGGGATAGACTGTGCATTACATACGAAGGAACAAACGAAGTAAAACAGTCTAGGCTTAACATTCTACTGCATGATTTTGAATTATTCCGTATGAAACCTAACGAAACAATTTCTGACATGTACACTAGGTTCACCCAAATCGTGACATCCTTGCATGCATTAGGTAGAGAAATTTCAAATTCTGAGAAAGTGAATAAAATTCTTAGATGCCTACCTAGTTCCTATGATGCTAAGATAACTGCTATTACTGAGTCCAAAGATCTTAATGTTTATTCTATTGATAACCTCCTTGGGTCACTCATTGCATATGAGCAAGGAGTGAGCCAAAGGCAAAGTGATGCACGTGAAAAGAAAAAGGAGCGGATGACGGTGGCATTAAAAGCTAGCAACTCAAAAAGTGAAAGCTCTGCAGGGGAGGAAGACGATGAAATAGCACTGATGACCCGACAGTTCAAAAATTTCCTGAAGAGAAAATAAAAGCGTCATCAGAACAGCTGGAATAAAGGTAAGAGCTCAAGGTCCAATAAGGTTTCATCTGATACAATTTGTTTTCAGTGCAGGAAGCCAGGTCACCTTCGAGCTGATTGCACCAATCTGAAGAGTCAACCAGCAAAGGAGAAAGGAGATGACAAAGCTAAATACCAGAAAGGAAAGACAAAGACACATAAAGCTTTTTGGGCCGACTCTGCCTCAGAATCATCAGAAGAAGAAGTAGAGGAGGAGGTAATAAATTTGTGTCTTATGGCTAATGATAACCTTGATCAATTGGATCAGGATGAGGTATGTCAACTTTCATATGAAGAATTACTGCTTATTTCTGAGAATATTCATGACTCGTATAGGAAATTGAAAAAAATGCATGCTAAGCTTAATATTGAATTTAGTTCTTTACAAATTGAGCATGCTAACTTAGTTAAAGAAAATTTTGATTTAGATAAAGATCATATGTTACTTCTTGATGAGTATGATGCATTAAATAAGAAGCATACTGAATTAACTGAAGAGCATGAAACCTTGAAAACTACTCATGTTGAACTAGAAGAAGCGTTTCATAGACTAGACAAACTTGCATTAGAAGTAGATCATAGTGAGCACTTGCTATTGATAGAAGTTGATGGATTAACAACTCAAAATAAAACTTTTAGTGAGAAAATAAAAGAACTAGAAAAAGAAATTGCATCACTCACAGTACTCCATCCTAGAAAACCCCCAACACAGCATACATCACAAAACCTTAGGAAAAGGCACCACCACCCACATAGATTAGTAAACCCATTTCCTGGTGTTAGGTGTTTCTCTTGTGGCATGTTAGGTCACATAGCCCGCACATGCACAATTCACCATAGGACACACTTAGTATGGAGACCTAAACTACATCCATCACAACATAGCATGCATACATCTCATTCATGCAAGCATAAGGAGGAACCCAAACTAATTTGGGTTCCCAAATCTAATCTTTGAATGAAATTGTAGGGATGCTCTCACAAAAGACCTAGTGAGAGCATGTGGTACTTGGATAGTGGCTGCTCGCGACACATGACTGGAGATATGAAGAAGTTCATCCTATTGGAGACCAAAACTGGAGGCAAAGTAACGTTGGGAGACAACACTACCAGGAAGGTGATAGGCTCAGGTATCGTTGGAAATGCTAAGAATTTTTTAATTGAAAATGTTTTACTAGTTGATGGTTTGAAACATAATTTACTTAGCATTAGTCAACTGTGTGACAAAGGTTTTGATGTTAAATTTTTTACTGATAGATGCCTGATTAGTTTATTTGGTGAAATAATTTTAGAAGGAAAACGAATGAATAATATTTACATGTTAGACCTTGATTGCGTTGATAGCTCAAAATAATTTTTTTTGAAAATAATAGTTGATGACTCGTGGCTATGGCATAGGAGACTATGCCATGCTAGTATGAAAACTCTTAGAAACATCACTCAGAAAAACCTAGTTAGAGGTGTACCTAAGTTAGACTTTACCAAGGATCACTTATGTGATGTTGGCAAACTAGGAAAACAAGTCAAATCATCCTTTCACTCAATTAGAGATGTGATCACCTCTAGGCCACTAGAAATTCTACACATGGACTTATTTGGACCCGTTAGTACAGCCAGTCTAGGTGGAAATAATTATGGATTTGTGATTGTAGATGACTTCACTAGATTTACTTGGGTAAGATTCTTAGCACACAAAAATGAGTCTTTTGAGGAATTTAAAATATTCTCCACATGGATTCAACTAAAATTAGGTTGTGAGATATCAACAATCCATAGCGATCATGGTGGAGAGTTCCAAAATGATAGGTTTGAGTCATTCTGTCAAGAGATATGAATAGAACACAATTTCTCAGCCCCTAGAACACCCCAACAGAATAGCATAGCAGAAAAGAAGAATAGAACTTTGGTAGAAGCTGCTAGGGCAATGTTAGCAGAGTATACCCTTCCTAGATACTTTTGGGCAGAAGCAGTCAACACAGCCTGTTATGTTTTAAACAGAGTAAACATTAGATCGAAGCTGAATAAAACTCCATATGAACTCCTTAAGGATAGGACACCAAACATTTCACATTTACATGTCTTTGGGTGTAAGTGCTTCATCTTAAATAATGGTAAACATCCCTTAGGAAAATTTGATCCCAAGTCTGATGAGCGTGTCTTCTTAGGTTATTCTTCTGTACGTAAGGCCTATAGAACTTTTGATAAGAGAACCCTTGTAGTAGAAGAATCCACCCATGTGGTATTTGATGAATCAGATATACCCTCAGAAACTAAAATTGAAGATGATGAAATAGAGGCAATTCAAGGAGTACAGACTATGACCTTAAGAGAAAGGGTCGAAACTCAGGAAGTTTTGCCTAGAGAATGGAGATATTCTTCTAGTCATCCTAAAGAGTTAATTTTAGGAGACCCTTCAGAAGGTGTATGAACTAGGCATGGACTTAGAAAGGAGGTTAGTCACTCAGCATTCATCTCTATGATAGAACCTACAAGTATAGATCAAGCCTTAGGAGATGAATTTGGGATTCTAGCAATGCAAGAAGAGCTGAACCAATTCACCAGGAATGATGTTTGGGAGTTAGTCAAGAGACCTAAAGATCAAAGTGTTGTTGGAACAAAATGGGTCTTCAAGAATAAGGTGAATGATTCAGGAACAATAATAAGGAATAAAGCAAGACTAGTAGCTAAGGGGTACATTCAAATTGAGGGGATAGACTTTGAAGAAACCTTTGCCCCGGTTGCTAGACTAGAAGCCATAATAGTGCTCTTAGCTTTTGCTTGCTTCAAGAACTTTAAGTTATATCAAATGGATGTAAAGAGTGCATTTCTGAACGGGGTAATTAAGGAAGATGTCTACGTTGAGCAACCCCCCGAATTTGAAAGTTCACAATTTCCGAACCATGTATTTAAATTAAAAAAGGCACTATATGGATTAAAGCAAGCACCTAGAGCATGGTACGAAAGACTTAGCTCATTTCTTTTGGATAGAGGATTTAAAAAGAGTAGTGTAGATACTACACTCTTCTTACAAAAGGTCAAAGAAGAAATTCTCATTGTTCAAATATATGTGGACGACATCTTGTTTGGATCTTCGAATAAAAACTTATGCGATGAATTTTCAAAAACAATGAGTAATGAGTTTGAAATGAGCATGATGGGAGAACTTAATTACTTTCTTGGCTTTAGTGTAAAACAAATGGATAATGGAACTTTTCTTAGCCAATCAAAGTATATTAAGGATATTTTAAAGAAATATGAAATGGATAGTGCAAAACCCATGAACACCCCAATGAGTTCGACAATCCAATTAGATAAAGATCCTAGTGGAAAATTAGTAGATCAGAAAAAATATAGAGGAATGATTGGATCCCTTCTTTACCTAACTGCCAGTAGACGGGACATAATGTTTAGTGTATGCCTTTGTGCCCGTTTCCAAGCCGATCCTAAAGAGTCTCACTTAACTGCTGTCAAAAGAATTCTTAGATATCTACTAGGCATCCCAAACTTAGGAATTTGATATCCTAGACACAACACTTCCTTTGAAATCCTACGGTACTCAGATTCTGACTTTGCAGGATGTAGGATAGATAGAAAGAGCACCTCTGGTACCTGCCAATTCATCAGACAATCACTAGTTTCTTGGTCCAGTAGGAAGCAAAACTCAGTAGCACTTTCCACAGCCGAGGCATAATATATTGCAGTAGGAAGTTGTGTTGCACAAGTACTATGGCTAAAATAATAAATTCTTGATCTTGGACTACCTGTTGGAACCATCTCGATCATGTGTGACAACACAAGTGCAATTTGTATCTCTAAGAATCCAATTCAACACTCTCGAACGAAACACATAGACATTAGATATCATTTCATTAGAGATCACGTCGTTAAGGGAGATATAGAGTTACATCACATCGCTACAGGAGATCAATTGGCAGACATACTCACAAAACCTTTAGCTTTCGACACCTTTAGCACCTTAAGGACTAGATTAGGTGTCATAGATACAAATGCATAAAAATAATAATAATAATAATAATAAAAAACAAATTTTTTGTTGGCTGCTCCTGATCACCACACACTCACCACACCAAAACTCTGCATTGACTGTTCATCGTACTGTACGACCTCCATCGTACTGTACGATACATCTCAATGTCCACCAACAAGCAGATTTCGGCTCTGTTGATCGTACTGTACGACCTACATCGTACTGTACGATACTCTTCCTGATAATTGCCTACCGTATTGTACGATATCTCTTCCTCGTACAATATGATCCACGTCAGCAACGGATTGGGATGAATTAAACCCGGTTGGTACGACATTATTGAGTATCGTACTGTACGATACTTCCATTTCGTACGGTACAATCCACATCAGCACAAAGCACAAATTTGAGTTAAAGCTATTTGGTACGATATTTATTATGTATCGTACTGTACGATACACCTGTTTGTACAGTATGAAACTTTTGGTCAAAAGTCATACTGAGGGCCTCGGGACGATCGAAATTTGCCTGATCGTACTATACGATACCTATCGTACAGTACGATTTGACTGCCTTTTCCCGAAACGACCGGTCAGAATATTAATTGGCTATCGTACTGTACGATCAAAGATCATACTGTACGATTTCCAAAATTTCCTATAAGTACCCAACCTATGCCGTTCTTCTCACTCAAACCTCTCCTCACTCAGCCTTTCACTTAGTTTTCGTGCCCTCTTGCAATGTCTAAACGAGGACGGATGACTGCTGGAAGCTCATCTTCGTCGAGTCGCCAACCTGATTGCTTTCTGAATACTGAAAATGAGGAAGCCTACCACCGATATAAAGCCTGCAAAATTTCCCCTTCAAAAATGCTTAATCAGTCTGCTCTCAATTTCGAGGTAATGGACTTCTTTGCTTCCACCACCTTCCAATTCCTACTCACCCTGGCGTTTCTATATAATTCTTAACTTCTATTTGAATTTCTCGCCAACCTCACCTATACCGTCGACAACACCACTTTTCACTCTTTTGTTTGTGGCCGCACCATTGAGATTACTAGAGCCGACATCGCCCAATATATTGGGTTGTCCACTGAAGGACCTATGGTTCGCTCATTTCTTACCGATGAATTTGACTGGAGCGATGTTAATAGAGTCCTTAGGAATAATGCTTTTCATCAACACCAACCTCTTGTTCAATCCTTAACTCGAAATGCCCGTATAATTCAACATGTTCTTCGAACCTCAATCATACCCAAAGGTGGCGACCGTATCAATTTGACCCCGACCTTATCCGTCGCTACCAATCTTATTTATGTCCAACGTTGATGAGGTCGATTTAATTAGCAACTATATTCGCCACATGACTTTTGTTCGTCTACCTACCACTCGACGGAAATAGAATCTGGCTCTTGGTCATCTAATAGGATATATCCTCTACAATAAATATCAATTGTCCTACCCTGGTGAACCCGACATTCTTCCTATTTTTTATATGGATGCTTCCTTCCGTATTCTCTTTCATCGGGGACACGAGCCTGAAGAACCAGTCTTTGATGAAGAAGAAGGAGAAGATGCCCCAGCCGCAGCTCCAGCTCAACCACGACGCCATGCCGCACCCCGAGCACCTGCACCAGCACCAGCATACCCTAATGATGATTTAGTCGCACGCTTCAACCAGCTGCAGACTCGTCTCGACATGCATATTCAAGAACAACATCAGCAACACGAGACTGATATGCAATGATTTGGAGAACGTTTCACTGCAATTGATCACCGCTTTGATGCTCTATTTCAATATTTTTAACCAAATCCACCTCCACCACCAACTGATCAGGACCCGTCTGCTTAGATTGTTTGTGTTTGTATTGTAGTTTTTCTTCTTTTTCTTTTTGCTTTTAGTTGCTCCTCCTTTTTGTGCTGTCAAAAGGGGGAGAAGTTTGTTATACCTGTTGTTATGCCCGTTATCTAAATGCATTCCATTTGTTTTGTACTTGCTTTTGGTATCCCATTTTTTCTTGTGTTTAATTTAAAAACAAAAAAAAATATAAATACAAAAAATAAAAACAAAAGAAATGTTTTTCGTTCTTACTTGCAACAAATTATTTGACATCATAAAAAAGGGGGAGATTATTGCAACCCATGACCCCGAGTTTGAGATTTTGATGATGCCAAATAATGAGTGTTTTGGAACAACTTTTCATTGATTATTATTTTATTTGCTATTGTCCTTGAGTACTAACATTTCAGGAAGATCACAAGTGACTCAGGACGAAAGGAAGACTCAAGACTGGGTAGATTAGGAGTATGAGTCAAACATTGTACTTTTCTATTTATTTTATTTTTACTTTATTGAGTCTGGCCACAAAATGCATAAGAGTAAGAGCAACCATGCACACACACAGGGGGAGAGTTTGTTTTTAACTGCAAAATGTAATAAAATTTCTTCTCTTGAGATCCTACCGTACGATTGTAATTCGTACCGTATGATCCAAGCTATGTGGACGATTCTGTGAATATATCGTACTGTACGATATGTTCAGATCCAAAACCCTAGTCGTGGTTTAGTTTAAGTAAGTGATTTTGTGCCGTTCGTACTGTACGAACACGTTCGTACTGTACGATCTATTTTAAATACTTACTTAAATTAACCCGTGATTAGTGCATGTAATCCAGGCTTAATTAGATTTTGAACATCGTACTGTACGAACTGGATCGTACCATACGATGAACAGAGATGAAGTATGATCGTCCCGGATATGGTCCTGGACGATCTCTTGGTTTTTGTAACATCGTACTGAATGATAGTAATCGTACAATACGATGAACAGAGACTACATCTGATCGTCCAGATTATCGTCCTGTACGAATAGTATTTGTTGGATCGTATCGTATGATATTATATCGTACAGTATGAATTGTTTTTGAAATGTTCGTACATCTCCGTACCAGGACGACGTCTGATTATAAAGATCGTACTGTACGATTTGAAATCGTACTGTACGAACAGTAACGACTACTTTTGAAATCAGAGGGTTTTTGGAGCCTTTTTTAGATGTTTATCAAGTCCTTTTTCAGTAAGATTTACAGAGGGGGTGAACGTGGTTAAAGAGGGATTCCAAGGGAGAAAACTCTAGAGAAGTTCTTGAGGGTTGAGACAGGAAGGAGGAGGTGAGCGTTGTGAGGGAGAAGAAGTGTGAGGGAGATCACATGGTTGCTTTGAGCTTGCTGCATCTTGCTCCTCCTATGGCCCTAGAAGGATTTGAGGGAGGATCTCCAAGGGAAAGGCTCGTTATCCGTTACCTCGAGGTTCTCTGCCTTCTCCAGGAGGGAGAAAAACGAGAAGGTTCTCTGTCGTCGCTAGGAGGGCGAAAACAGAGTTTGGCACTCCGCCACGCCGGGTTGGTAAAAGGGAGGTTTGTAACGGCTTCTCCGCCTTGCCAAGGGGGGCAAAAGGAGAACTATTTTGATAGTGAAAATCCCGGAGTGGAGGACTCCGGGGAGTGGATGTAGGTCATATTTTGACCGAACCACTATAAAAATTCTCCATGTGTTTTTTCCTTATCGTCATTTATTTTACCTTGCATTTAATTTTCATTATTATTGCGTTGTGATATTTTGTGGAAGAAAAATTTGTTAAAGTTTCGTTGTAGAATTTCAAAAATAACAAAAAAATTAGAACTCCTATTTAGGGTTACTTTTTGTTGAGAAAAAGATTTTCACAATTCACCCCCCCTCTTGTCATTTAGTAATTTCAAGAGAGACACTGGTGAAAGCCTTGCTTGAACCAGAGTCCTATCAAGCCTTCTTTGCTTCCGACTCAGCTGATGAAGTATGGTATTTGTACAACACACCATGCATCACTTTTTCTAGTTGTGACCTCATTTTAGGGACTATTGAGTACAATCGTCCCTTGTATGTCACTACTGAAGTCAATGATTATGAGTTGAACAGAGTCCTCATAGATCAAGGAGCTTCATTAAACATACTAATACATAAAACTTTGAAGAGCCTCTCCCTAGGTCATTTGAAGCTCACTTCTAATAAGATTATGTTCAAGGGCTTCAATGACTAAGGCTAGCGAGCTCTAGGGTCTATCACCTTACCTCTGAAGTTTGGAAATTTTCTAACCGAGGTAAAGTTTCATGTGATTAAGGCTGACACTTCATACAAGGCTCTCTTAGAAAGGCATTGGATCCATGAGTATGGAATGATGCCCTCTACCTTACACCAATGTATGAAGTTTTTGAGGAATGATATTGAGTATATCATTCCTGGAGATACCCAGCCCTTTTCTGTGCATGAAATCTCTATGTACGATGACGCCAAGTACTATGTACCTCTGAAGGCTCGTAGAGCTCCACCTGCTCTGTCAGCAGTGATACATGCTACTATTATACAGGGTCCTATGTAGCCACCTACACAAGGTGTTGCGGATCCATGGTTTATGATTTTGATGATAGCAAACATTCTTATTTCTCTACGATTGCCTTTTGTACTGACATTTCAGGTCCACACGATTAGAGTGCAATTTGGAACCAGCTCAAGATTGGGTAGACTAAGGCTGAGTCAGTTTTTACATTTTTTTCTTTCTTGAGTCTGTTGTATTTAGTTTGGGATCTGATGATTTGTAACTTGGAAGATTTTCTAATGTTCCCTAAAGATTTCTATTTTTGGTAACATCGTCCGGGATGATCTGTCCAAAAATAGAAACCCTAATTAGGGCATCCCCATTAAGGCAGCCATGATATGTTAATCATCCTAGACGACACTTGTATCGGCCAGGACGATAAGCTCAATTCAGAAAGAATTAGTCGCCTTGATTAGATTAGGTATTCATTATTTTAGGAAATCGGCCACGACGATATAAACATCATCCAGGACGATCTAACTCAATTATGTCTAAATTGATCTGGTATCTTTGAAAAGCCTTAATGCTTGATTGATACGATCACATCGTCCGGGACGATCATAGGATCAACCAGGACGATTGTCTGGATGATTTACATCGGCCAGAATCTATACAGGGCGATGATCAGGACGACTGAAATCAGTTTTAAACTAATCGTCTGGGACGATCGTGAGATCGTCCAGGACGATGTAACCAATTTTCTTCTAATCGTCCCAAATCATCTCGGGCTGATGAGCTAAATTTAAACTGATCGTACAGAAAGATATGCCTATCGTCCTGGATGATAATGTCGGTAACTTGCATTAATGAGCTCATTTTGAGAGCATCTATTTAAGCTTTGTCAAGGCACTTTATAAGTGTCTTTGGCAGCCATTGTAGCTTTGTTCTTTTGGGGGAAACTTGAAGAGAGAGCTTGAAAGGGAGTGAGTAAAGGGTGGAGTTTGAGAGAGGGAGAAGATCTTGTGAGGGGGGACTCAAGGGAGTGTAGAGGGGGTTCCATTGTAGCTTTGTTCTGTATTCCGTAGTATAGGTTCCCCACTGGGTCTTGGGAGCCAGGATCTAGAGGAGATCGCTATGAATATAGAGGTCAGGAGTGCCCCTTTTTACGTCTCACCTACTGTAGAGAGCTTTGTTGATCGGGGTCTCGTTCGTTCCACTTGGCCCGACGAACAAGCTCTATGGCAAGCCCAAGTCTTGCGGACTAATTTCCCTCAAGGTCTAGGAGGTGTAGGTTACATGGGATTAAATCAGTTCGATAATACTAACATTCGTGCTATTTTTTGTGCTTATCCAGTTATTTCTCTTGTAGATGAAGAAGATCCGTATATTAAGGAAGATAAAATACTTGATGCTCCACAAGAGTTAGAAGATGGTGTCACTTCTGCCATGGACGAACTGTGTGAGTTAAACTTAGGCATCGAGTCAGATCCTAGGACTATTTTCCATAGTGCATTATTGTCTGATTCAGAGGTTCAAGAATACATCGAGTTACTATCAGAGTTTAGAGACTATTTTGCCAGGAACTACACCGAGATGCCTGGTCTAAATCCAGAAGTAATAGTTCATAAGTTAGCCATTAAGCCTGGTGCAGTCCCTGTTAAACAAGCAACTCATAGGATGAGGTTGGAAATTAGACAACAGGTGATCACTGAAACTAAGAAGCTTATAGAAGCTGATTTCATTAGGGAAGAGAAGTACCCCACTTGGCTTGCCTACATTGTTCCAGTCCGGAAGAAGAGCGGCCAGATACATGTCTGTATCGACTTCCATGATTTGAATAAGGCATGTCCTAAGGATGATTTTCCTATTCCCATTCCTGAGCTTATGGTAGATATAACATCATCCCATAGCATCTTCTCATTCATCGATGGTTCATCTAGTTGTAATCAGATAATAATGGACCCCGAGGATGAGAAGTTTACTGCTTTTTGGACACATATAGGTGGTTTTTGTTACAAAGTGATGCCCTTCGGTCTTAAGAACACCAGAGCCACCTATCAACGTGCCATGACTGTCATCTTGGATGAGATGATGCATGAGTAAGTTGAATGCTATGTGGATGATTTGGTCATCAAAAGAAAGGTCCGAGGAGGTCACCTTAGAGATCTATGAATCATTTTTGAATGCCTATGCAAGTTTGATTTAAAGATGAATCCTTTAAAATGCGTATTTGGAGTCAGTACAGGAATGTTCTTAGGGTTTATAGTTCACTATCATGGCATTGAGATAGACCCCTTTGTGATCAAGGCCATAGTAGATTTAAAACCCGCTAAGAGTCTTACCTAGTTGAGATCCTTTCAAGGTAAACTCGCTTTCTTGCGGAGATTTATCTCCAATCTTTCTTGTAGGTGTCATCCCTTCTCTGCACTAGTGAAGAAGGATGCCCTATTCCATTGGGATGAGAGTTGTCAGGAGGCCTTTGAGAGTATAAAGTGCTATCTAATGAACCCCCATATTTTAATTGCACCTATCCCAGGCAGGCCGTTGATTCTCTACTACACGGTCCTAGATGAGTCCTTAGGTGCATTATTGGCTCAAGAGAATGAGGAAGGCAAAGAGAATGCCTTGTACTACCTCAACAGGTGACTAATACCTGCAGAACTTAAGTACCCAATGATAGAAAATCAATGTTTAGCCTTGATCTTCACGGTACAGAAGCTTAGGAATTATATGCTATCACATAAGATCAATCTGATATCTCGAGTCAACCATTACAGTACTTGATGACCCGTCTGACCCTTTCAGGTTGTCTAGCACGATGGTCTATGATACTACTACAATTTGATATTACTTTTTTTCCCCAGTGGGCCGTCAAGGGATAGGCTCTATCTGACTTTTTGGCTGATCACCCGATCCCTACTGATTCACCACTCAATGATGATCTACCTGATGAATTAATCTTGAGTATGGATGAACAGGAGTCCTCTACTTAGGATTTCTACTTTGACGGTGCGTCATCCGTCAAAGTCTTAAGTCCAAATGAAACTCCTATAGTTAAGGTAGGATTTGGCCTAATTTTTGTGTCTCCTGAAGGTCATACTCTACGGTACTCCTATAGTTTATCAGAACATCATACTAATAACGAAGCTGAGTATGATGCTCTGATTTTGGGGCTAGAGTTGGCCATTCAGATGAGTCTTACACGGGTGAAGATCTTTGGAGACTCCCAACTGATAATCAATCAAGTAGCTAGAGTCTACGAAGCACTTAAGTATGAGCTCATTCCGTATCATAATAAAGCAATGGAGCTCCTGTGCTTAATACCAGAAGTAACATTGGCCATGATCCCTAGATTTGAAAATTGAAAAACAAATGCGTTGGCCAAGTTAGCAAAAGAATTAGCTGATCTTACTGGAAACCCCGTGTTTATTATTGTCAAGTATCGTCAAGCTCTGTGCCCTGCAGACTTTTCTTCTCCCAATCAGACCCCTACAGAGTTTGCTTTTGATGAGGAGTCAAATTGGAGAGAGCCCTTCAAAGAGTATTTAAAGAATGGTAGGCATCCAGATGATAAGTCTCTCGCTGCTCAAATTAGAAAAGAGCCTTATCATTCACCTATATAAATGAAACTTTGTATCGACACTCTTTTGAATAAATGTGATTAAGATGCCTCACTAAAGAAGAGGCTAGTAGAGTCATGATCGAGATACATGAAGGGCTTTGTGGTGTAGATCAATCTGGACCTAAAATGAAAGGTAGAATAAAACGCCTTGGCTACTACTAACCAACTATGATCCACGATTGTATGGAGCAGCCTAAGAGGTTCCATTAATGCCAGATTCATGGTACAGTGATTCACATACCCCCTAATCCGTTGCACCCCACTATATCTTCTTGGCCATTTGATGGCTAGGGCATGGATGTGGTGGGTCCTATAGACCCTTCTTTTTCTAAGGGTCATAGGTTTATTTTAGCCGCCACTGATTACTTCTTTAAGTGGGCAGAAGCTGTCCCACTTAAGGAAGTTAAATCAGAAGATTTCAAGCATTTCCTTCGTGATAACATCGTTTATGGCTTTGGTGTTCCGTGCCGTATAATCTCAGATAACGACCCGTCCTACAGAAGCACCAAAATTGCCAGATTTTCCCCCCGACACAACATCAATTAGAGATACTCCTCGATTTACTACCCATAAGCTAATGGCTTGGCAGAGGCATTTAATAAAACTCTTGTGCAACTAATAAGGAAAATCCTTATTACAAATAAGAGAGAATGACATGATAAGTTACATAAAGCATTATAGGCATATAGGACTACCTACTGTACTCCTACTCAGTCCACCCCATTTGCTTTAGCTTTTGGGGTTGAAGCAGTCCTCCCACTTGAGGTCGAGCTCCCCTCACTGCATGTAGCAATTAGTTACAATCTATCTGATGAAGATAATGCCTGACTAAGGTTGGAAGAACTTGATGGTTTAGATGAGATTCGCTTACGAGCTTATCAGTGCCTTAAGCTATGCCAGGCCCAAATGGAATGACACTACGAGCGCCTTGTTAGATCTTGCGCTTTTCGGGTATGTGAGTTAGTTCTCGTTTTGTGTAGGCCTATCATTTTGCATCATCGGCGAGGTGGTAAGTTTGAGCCTATTTGGGAAGGCCCCTTCACTGTAGAGCAAGTTTATGAAGGTGGTGCCTACCTACTTATTGATGCAAATGGCGTTCACCCAATGCTTGTCATCAACGGGCAGTACTTGAAAAAGTACTATGCCTGAGTCTAGTACTTCACAGGGGAGCCTCCATACCGACTGTAGATATCCCTCTGTATATCTAGCTCCTAAAAGGATCCCTCTTAGTTTTCAGCAGTCTATGTGGCCATGATGATTTATCATCTAGCACGCGACGTTTTCTTTAAAGAGTATAAGACTATCCTTAGAGATGATACACTAATACGTCGTAGGGATATTTTATACTTTGGTCTGTGTACACCAATCACATTGGTGCTATCTCATAGATTTTTTTTGTTTGTTCTCCCTTTTACAGGACGTAGTCCCCCAGTTTCACCTGCCACCCTATGTGTGGTCTGAGACATCAAAACCAATAATCCAAGTTTTATTTGAGAAGTGATACTGGATCCAAACCTACCGATGTTAGTTAGGTGTGGTGATAGAGATCCACTATCCTTACTCTTGTTTGTTTTTCTTATCAGTCCTGATCTGGTAGATGTAGCCCTTAGTCAATTCATAGGAGTTGAATGTGATCAGGGATGTCAGAGTCATTGGTTTAGACTCTTTTAGAGATAGGATACTAGGTCCATACCATCCCTTGCTAATCAGATATGGTAGTGTTGATCCTCTTTCCTGATTGTGATTTCAATTATACATGAATTTCTATATGATTATGCTCCCCAGTTCATTCACATAATTTGAATGTGGTATGGATTATCAAAACAAATAATTAATTTTTTTACAAGATCCTGTTAGATCTCTTTTTCCAATTTTGTTCATGTGGTGAACATGGTCTGGGTTTTTAAAACTATTCACAATCCACATATATATATATATATATATATACATGTGATAAAAAGAGGGAAGCTCTTAGTAGAGCAAATCCGGTTGTTCTTGTCACAGGAGGAACCCGGTAAAACTCTCTAAGAGCCCAAATTCCTCAACATTTCTCTTGCTTCTCCCTTGAGAGCACTTTGGTGATCTCTTCAAGGTTGAGTTTCCACTTAGTTTGTTGATCAATCTATAAGATTCTAAATGTTTTTTGTCTATTAGTGATGTAGTACACTAAGTCTTGGATGTCAACATCACTACCTTTTGGGCTTAGGTCTTTCTGATGAAAGATCAGTCCCTTTCTATCCTCTTTCTGCAGCCTACTCTCCCATTCATATACTGCTCTGAGCTACTAGAGTGCTCCTAGGAATGTTGTAGTTTACTTTCACTTTGCATATGGTCCTACCTGATTACGGTAGGTGTTACCACTGTGATCTTCTGATAATCATAGATCTCACTCATGATTATCATAGTAGATGTCAGGTGTGCTCCCTTGTCACCTCATAGTTCTTTTCTTAGTTGTGATGTAGTACACCCATTCTCAGGTGTTAGCATAATAATTTCAGGAGCTCTGATTTTCTATTGAAAGATCGACTCTTGAGTTTCCTTCACTGACCTACTTTAACATTCGTACCCTACTTTTAGCTGCTAGAGTAGTTCTATGAATGTTTTGTTATTGTTTTTGCTTCTCATAGGGTCCTACCCAGTTAGGGTAGGTCCTACCACTGTGACCCTTCTAATAATCATTGATTTCATTCATAATTACCATCATCGGTAGTGAGGATGTCCCCTTACTACCTAGAGTTATTTCCTTAGTTGAGGTGTAGTACATCTATTCTCATGTGTTAGCATCACGACTTCAGGAGCTCTGATTTTCTAGTAGAAGATCAGCCACTTGATTTCCTTACTCACCTACTTTAGTATTTGTACCCTACTCTTAGCTGCTAGAGTAGCTCTACGGATGTTGTAGTGTTGTTTTTACTCCCCACGGGGTCCCACCAGTTTGTGTGAGTGTTACCCTTATATTTTATCAGTCTTATTCATGATTACTATCCTCAGGTGGTGAGTGTGTCCCCTTGCCACCTAGAGTTGTTTCTCTTGTTGTGATGTAGTACATCCTCAGGGGCTTTGATTTTCTAGCAGAAGATCAGCCCCTTAGCTTCTTTACTGGCTTACTTTAGCATTCGTACACTACTCGTAGCTGTTAGAGTAGTCTTATGAAGTGTAGTAGTATCTCTTTTACTTCTCATAGGGGTCCCACCAGTGTGTGTGGGTTTTACCCTAGTGTTCCTTTGATGATCATTTAATCTTATTCATGATTGTTGTTCTCAGGTAGTGAGTGTGTCCCCTTTCTACCTAGAGATGCTTTACTTGTAGTGATGTAGTATACCTTGCCTCGGATATTAACATCACTACTTTGAGAACTTTGATCTTCTAGTAGAAGATCAGTTCTTATACTCCTTTTCGTGACCTATCTTACCATTCATACACTAGGCTCAGTTGCCAGATTATTCCTATGAATGTGTTGAGGTCACTTTCACTTCCCACAGGGTCTCACTAGTTTGTGTGGTTGCTACCACTGTGAAATTTTTCTTACTCATAGTTGTTTCCCTGAGTAGCGAGAGTGCTCTCTCACTACTTTGGTTCTTTTTCTCTTACTTGGTGATGCAGGCATCGTGCCTTAGGTGCCACCATCACCTTTTCCTTGAGCTTTGATTTCTAGTAGAGAGTCAGCTCTTCATAGTCTCTTACTACTTGCTTTACCATTGAGATCCGTCTCCTAGCTGCTGGAGAGGTCCTTTGGATGTTTTGATACTCTTTGCACTTCTTACAGGGTCCCCATCAGTTAGTATGGGTTTACCACTGTTGCCCCATTAAGGGTTATTTTTACTAGGCTTAGTCCTACCTTCTGTAGTAGAGGTACCCCCTCGCTACTTCACTTCTTTTTACTCCTTTGGAATGTGATTACGCCTTTGCACACTATACTGAGGGTGTATCTCTTTCAGCTTTTTTTGGGAGATATCATCATGATGTCCTCCTTCCCTTTTGTGTTGGGTTAGGGTTCCCTGGGAGATCTTGATAGCAGTTGGATGATCACGATGATTTGTCCTCTACCATGTGGTTACAAGAGTGCTAGAAGGGGTTCCCTAGGTGGCTCTACCCTCAAAATTATACCATTTACTTACTCCTTTCTCCCTCACATCCCTACACAGATCCATGTCAGGCTGATGTTGAGGTGACTTTTATCTCCTATCCTGCTGTTTGAAATGAACAGACAGGTAGTTGATCTTACTTGGTAGAGAGGACCTGATAGAGCACCTAGCAGGTACTCCTCACCAATCTTCTGATTGTCCTGTTGTGAACAGGCAGGCATCAGAGCCTGACTCTTTATTCACTCAGTTGAAATGACTGAGTTGGTTTTTAGCCCTTCTTCATTTGCAAAGCCAAGCTTGTCGAGCAGATGTTGAAGCTTACATGGTTAAAGTGAAGCCTTACCAGAGCACTTGAAAGGTGTCCCTTACCACATCTCTTTACCCCGGATGTCTTGTAAAAGACTAAGCAGGCTTCAAATTTGTGGTTCATGAGCTTCTTGGTAAGGTCAGGAACAAGTAGCGGCCACCCAAATCCACTTTCTGAAAAGAGCAGGAGGGGCGGGATCTTTTCACCTTCTACTCAGCTGCCCTGATACGGCTAGACAGGTAGTTGGTTTTACTTACCTTGTTGAGTGAGTCTGATGGAGTCCCTGGGAGGTGCAATTTCTCAACACTCCTTTTTACACTGGATGTCCTATAAAAGACTAAGCAGGCTTCCATTTCGTGGTTCATGAGCTTCTTGCTAAGGTCAGGCAGAAGTAATGGCCACCCCAATCCATTGTTCCGAAAGGAGCAGGAGGGGTGGGATCTTTTCACCTTCTACCCGGCTACCCAGATATGGCCAGACAGGTAGTTAGTTTTACTTACCCATTGAGTGAGCCCGATAGAGTCTTTGAGAGGAGCACTTCCTCAACACCCCTTTTACCCCGGAAGTCTTATAAATGACCAAGCAGGCTTCCATTTTGTGGTTCATGAGCTTCTTGCCGAGGTCAGGCAGAAGTGTGTGCCACCCCAATCGACTGTTCCGAAAGGAGCAGGAGGGGCTAAAGACTTTTCACCTTCTACCCCACTGTCCAGATATGGCCAGACAGGTAGTTGGTTTTACTTACCAGTTGAGCGAGCCCAATAGAGTTCCTAGGAGGCCTTCCTCAACACACTTTTACTCCGGATGTCTTGTAAAAGACTACGCAGGCTTTAATTTTGTATCTTCTTTACTTTTGCTGAGGTGAGTCAGAAATATCGAGTCACCCCAATCCACTGTTCTGAGATGAGCAGGAGGGGCGGATCTTTTCACCTTCTACTGTGCTATTTTGATATGATCAGGCGGGTAGTTGTCTTTACCTGGTAGAGAGGGCTTGACAGGCAACTGGCAGGAACTCCTCGCCTCTTTCCCTGATTGTCCTATTTTGATCAAACAAGCACCAGATTTTGCGACTTCTTTATTTGCTCTCGAGTTGTTTAGGCAAATACTGAGTCACCCAAATCCACTATTTTGAGATGAAAAGGAGGAGAGGGATTTTTTTACCTTCTACCCTACTGTTTCGACAAGGTTAGGCAGGTAGCAGGTTTTACTTACCTAGTAGAGAGGGCCTTACAGAGCACCTGGCAGGAACTCCTCTCCACCCTTTCCCCTGAGTGTCTTGGTTCGATTAGGTAGACACCAGGTTTCGTGATTCCTTTATTTGCTGATTCAATTTGGTTAGGCAGATACTGAGTCACCCCAATCCACTATTCTAAGATAAACAGGAGGAGATGGGACCCCCTTCACGTTCTATTCTGCTGATTCAATATAGTTAGACAGAAAGTCAGTCTACTTTTACTATCTTACTTTTTGGTCCTTCCCTTGGCTCTGCCCCTTCTATAGGGCAAGGCTAGGGGAGAACCCCCCCTACTTTTTCACCCTTGTGGTGTTCTTTACTTTAGGTTCTTTCTTTAGCTCTACCCTCTCCATAGGGCAAGGCAAGGAGAGACACCACCTTATTTTCACCTTTGTATGTGATCTTTACTTTGGTTCTTTCCTCGGCTCTGCCCTGTTGAAGGGTAAGGCCAGGAGAAGATCCCACTACTTATTCACCATTTTTGGTGATACTTTACTTATGCACTACTGCTTTTCACTATCTCATAGGCTCTACCCTCGCTATAGGGTGCGGTCAGGAGAAGAGTTTCCTACTTTTCTTTCACCTTCTTGATACTCTTTTACTCGTGCTCCTCACTCTACTTTCTGTGGCTTAGTCGGTCAACGCCAACACGAGCAGTTCACTAGTTGTTCGCCACTCCTTTTGGGGGTCCGTTTGTTGACCTTGATTTTGCCCAGACTCTTGGTCAAGGAGGTTGACTTGGTGAAATTGACCAAGTCAGACCCCAAGAACTCCTCCCATGGGTTTAGTTAGTCGAGTTGAGTCTGTTGAGCCCAGACCCAGGCCCTGGGTCAAACTGGTTGACCAGGTCAACCCGGATTGACTCAATTGGCCTTAATGGGCCTAATTTGATTTCTAATTCGTTTCAAGGCCTCATAAGCCCAAATCCACATTCCCCTTGGCCTATTTGACTGGGTTGACCAGGTCGATGGTTGACTCGGTCAACCCAAGTCTTAAATAGGTCATAATCACTTATTTTAATGGGATTAAGGGCCCATTAATGGAAATTAAAGCCTCCATTCATTTTGAAATTCAAACCATGGCCTAATTAGACTAATTTCCCTCCCAATTAGCTAAGGATTAGATCTAGGCCGTCCACCTTAGGTCTAGAGGCTTTAAGTATAAAATTTTTTGCCTTTTTTTGGACTTTTGCTCTTGCTTCCTCTAGAGACCTCCTTTTGCTCTGAGATTTTGCAAGAGCATGCCCACAGCCTTTCCCCACCTTTTCCAATCCAAACCCGACCACCTCGAGCCATCGCGGACAAAATCTCCGGCCACCCGAGGAGATCCACATTCCAAGACATTTTGGGACCGATCCAGGACGTTTGAGGATACGATTTCTTCTACAAAAAAAAATGAGGACAATCTACAAGTGCAACCGTATCAAGATCTTGGAGATCCCATGGTGAAAATCCCTTAAAACTCATAGAATAGCTCACAACACTCCATGTTAAATAGCTTTTCAAAAAGCTGATTATTTTCCAAACACACACTTCCCCACAATTGTTTTTCATACATGGATCTTAAGTTATAAAATTTCGTGAAATTTCATCGTGTAGATTGAGAGAACGAAGTGATTTTTTGTTTAGGGTTTCGGTCCAGCGAGATCAAGCTCTATAAGCGTCCTGGACCATTGATCCCGCCAGTCAACAGTCTAAAATCACCGTTCCCGTGGTTGGGACTGACCGCGGGCCTTGAGCCACCATTTCGTGTGCCACGCGGCACGATCTAGGCCGCCCATCTGAACCGCGCTGATCCGACAGCACGCGTGAGCTGCCGACGTGGTTAAGTGCCTGGCGTTCAATTCCATGTCGCGGCAATCATTGCCAATGATTGAGCGGCAGTGCAATCATTGGCAATGATTATGCCGAATAGTGAGATCCAGTCCGTGTGCGCCACGTGTCATCCCCGGGCCCGCCATCGTTTTTCTTAAATAAAATAAGTATTTTAAATGTTTTAAAACTCTTTTAACTTTAAAAAATCATAATAAATTCATTATTTGGCCAAACAATATGTGTAATACCTCGAATTGCTCGTATTTACGGCCTCCTTATTTTAAAATTATTTTTAATTAAAAATATTATACAATTTTTATATATTATTAAAACAATGAAAATACTATTTTAAAAATAGTATTTTAATTATTTTTGTTACTAATATATTATTATCATTATTTATTTAATATAATACTAATAATAATTATTGTCTTAATATTTTTGTTACTGTTTTAATTTTCTTATTATTATTACTATTATTATTATTTAAATATAAAAAGTATTTTTTTGTAATTAAGAACTATTGTAATTACTTTATATATTTAAGTTATTATTAGTAAATATTATATTACTATTATTATATTTCAAACTATTTTCAAATTTCAAAACTTTCATTATTTTAACTTTATTATATTTATTAGTTACTTTTTAAATATTAATTATTTTTAAATTATTTTAAATCCCTTTCATTGCTTTTAAACTTCCAAAAATCATAACTTTCTCATTTTAAATCATATTTTGGCGTGCAACCCCTCGTTCTTCTTACAAAAATGTTAATTTTATTTTAAAATTATTTTCAAAATTTATTTCTGGCTGTCTAGATAGATCCCTGTTTGGGTTGGCTTATGAGAGTATTTTAACATTATTTCTATAATTATTATTATAATTATTTTAAAATTAAAAATTTATTTTCAAATTATTTTTAAACCTTGCTTGGGTGGTCAGTGGGTCTCCCAAATACCTATGAATTAAACTATTTTGAATTATGTTTATTTTTACAAAACGTTATTTATTTTCTTTTAATATATATTTATTTTTAATTATTTTAATTTAAAATTACCTATATTACTAAATTAACCTAATTTTGTGAGATCCATTCGATGAAATTTTAGACATGGGTCCTATATGTGAAGAGTAATCATGGGAGAGTGGATTAGTGGATGGTTGAGTCCCAATCATTCACTAATCCCTTCATTAGGTGTCTTTTCTTTCTTATTTATCGTAGTTTGCATGTGTAGGTTGCACCATCACTTAGTTTAGGCTCTCCTAGATCTAAGAGCATTGTGTGTTTACTGTTTTTATATGTTCCATGTATTTATTACTTTGAGTGTTAGTGTGAACTTCAATTTAAGCCCATATAACGAAGTGACACCTTAAGGGAAATAATTAAGAACTTGTCTAGCAAAATTAGAAATTTTCTAGGAGCTAGGGTAGATCCCAAATTGACATGAAAACTTTAAAAATTAAACTTAGAGACATCTTGAACACCCCAGAATTTTCTAGGAATTTTTAGGGGTTGTTAGACCCCTTAATTAACCAATCATAATTAACCTGCTAAATAGGGCCCTCCAGCTTTCTAAAAATTACAATAAATACATTTTATGTCAAAAAATTATCCATAATAAATTGATTTGTTTCAAATATGATCCTGAACCTTAGATAAATAGGGATTCTTAGTTTGACTCTAGTTTGACCCTTAATTTGACCTTAAGTGGAAATTACCATTTTACCCCTAATAATTCATTAAAAATTATTAAAAATCCCAAATTTTTCCCAAACATATGGGATCACATCCTTAGGTCATTACTAGCCTTTGGGAGTGATTCCAAATAGTATGGAACTGATTTGAATCAAAACCATAAAATCACCCTTTATTAGGAAATTTAGATAATTCCATAAATACCCTGAATTTAGAAAACTCATAACTAATTATAGAAATTTCTAAATTAGGAAAACTCACTTGAATTATACTCCTATTAGGGTCTAGTATTTATTAAAAATATAAGAATTCTATAAACTCACCTAAATTAAAAGGTTAACTTTTTGGTCAACCATAGTTCATTTAGTGCCTGAAACTTAGAAAATTCATAACTTTACCTAGAAAACTCCAAATCCAGGGTACTACTTGGATAACTACTCCTCTTAAGGTCTAGTATTTTTATAAAATATTAGGAGGCCCAAAACTAGCCTATTTCTCATAATAACCTTTTAGACCCCTTCAACCTAGTGCCTAGGAGGACCTAGAACTTTCCAAAATTTGCTAATACAATTTGAACTTCAAATATCACTACCGTAAGCTTTTAAAATTGATCAACAAACTAAATTTACTAAAATTGATCCTAACTCATTAATATTTAAATTTTAATTAAAATTTCCTTTTCTAGCCTATAATAAACCTGAACTCTAGGTAATTTTAACCAACTACCCTGCTTAGGAACTATCTAAACCACACAAGCCTTACACACACATAGAATTATTTTTTAGGGCACCACTTCTAGATCAAGGTTAGGCCGCTGGGTTTTATTTTCTGCTGTGCGCCGAAGCTTTTCGACGTTTTTATTGCATGCTGTTTGAAATTGTTGGTGTGTGTGCTTACTTTTCCTGCACTCGTGGATATGATGTGATGAGCGTTAGATCTACCCCTATGTTAGGAACGATATATATATATATATTCTGTTCTTCCGTGCAGGTGACCATGCTCAAGCTAATAAAAGGGGGGCACTGTCATGATTTCTAATATTGTCATATGCAGGTGCTAGCTCAGTCCCCCCTAAATAAATGAGGGCTAAAATAATTATAACTGCTACAGGTAGACTGCTTAGCCCTCATAATTAAGAGCATGGCTTGGCATAGCTTCAATGGATTAAGTTTTATTTTCATATATAAACTGCTTGGGATGATTTTTATTAAGATAATCATGCAGGGAGTCTAGAATTTTTCATTTTCATCTGATGTAATATTTGTAATAGTAGTTAAGAGTTGTGAAAATGATCTTTGAGTGTTGATATTCTTATTCAACTTGAATTCCAAAAGAAGAAGGCTTCCCTAAAGGGGAGAGTCTTCTTCCATTATGAAGATCGAGTTGGATGGCTTTAGATATCCAAAGAGAAAAGACAATACCCCCTACGAAGGGGGAATTGTCTCTTCGTTTGGATATTCAAGTCATGTCGGATCCAAGGAGTCCAAGTAGGAGATTTCTAAGGAGTTCAAGGAAGAGAAATCCAAGGAGTCCAAGGAGGGAGATCCAAGGAGTCCAAGGAGAACTGATCCAAAGAAGACTGAAGACCTGAAGACTAATATCCCACTCAAAGTCATTTGCGTCTATCATAGGCTTAAAAATTTGGGTTGTTGGCAGTGGTGCCCGGTCACTTTATTTTCTTTATATCTGGGTTAAAATAAGGGCAATTTGCCTATGGCCATTTAGTTGATTATTATTTTTTATTTATATTAATGTGTTTACCAGATTGCGCATTAGAAATTACCTGCTTTTTCTAGGTTTCTTTCTTGCATGCCGATTTTGTCCTAGCCTGGATTGCATTAGGCTCTTTTAAGGATTATAAAAATTCTTCTACTCATAACCAATCTTTAAAATTCTAAGTTTAAATAACATAGAAATCTAATGAACCTAGATAATTACCGGAATTATCCGGGGTTGCATGTATATTACTGCATCCTTCTATCATTGTTATAAGACATCTCCCTGTCTGCGGGTAGAGTCCGGATAATCTGGCCTATGAGGATGAAGTGCCGGACCTAGGAAAACCCAGTCTTTTAAAAAACATTATTTTCTATAAGCCTGTTTTTAAAACTCTATAACATTCATGAGCTGACTTTTCAACTAGCATGCATTGAATTAGTAATCAACTAATTAAAATTTAATTGCATTAGTTAGGGGGATTAACCCAACATAACTCTGGGACTAATTAGGAAATGCTCTAGATTTTGGTCCTATTTTCAATAATTGTACCACCCACCCATCTTTCATAATTGACTTGATAGCATGATTTTAAAGAGATTAGGTGGTTAGCTGGCTTCCCAATTCAGGTCGGGGTAAGTCTAGGTTTTGCACTGCATTAGCTAGGACACGGGTCTTAGTGTTATGTAGAACACTAAGCCCAACCTAGATTTAGGGTTCGAGGCTACTACATTCGATCTCGTACTATGCCTTAAATAGTAGGTAGGTCCCTTCCTTTTAGGGATTATAAATCCTACTTATCTGCGTCATAGGATGACGCCACCTCTATCTTTCTCTCATGCATGTAATTGATTGCCTGATTTTTCTTTCTCTAGTTTTTCTTTAATATCCTAGAGCCTCCGAATGTTGGTATGAGCCACGCATGTTGATTCAGCTCTTTGAGACCCTTCTTCCCTTTTGAGTAGGACCTCTTAGTATATACCCTTGTGCCAATCCCACTTTAGGAGGGGATAATGTATGATGCTTAATTAAGAGTTTTCTCGGGCTCTGGCCTGGGATGTAATTAACCACGGGGGCTTGCGCCCATGGGAAACTCGGTCCCACATATACTAAATCCCACTCGAGCTATTGCATCGGGTGGGAGAAACCTGTGATTAGGTCGTGTATATTACTACCCATCGGGGTGTGTTGGTGACAACCTCTATCCTCAATGGTTAGTCATATGCACAATCCAATCTGTCCCTTCCAATTGACCTATTCATGCGGTGCTCTTTCGGAGGTCCACCAGACTGTTTTACAAAAATATTAGCACACACAAAATAAAATAGAATATTATAGAAATATCAGAAAGCAGTAATAGTCACAATAATATTTGTTATCATGAAAATCATAGTTCCTGGATATGATTAGCAATAATCTCTCCCATTTTGATGATAACAAACATTATTATTTAAGATTTTTAAAAAGTTGTTTATCTGTAAACTCCCCTTTAAATGTTAACCACACGTAAAAAAAAAACAAATAACAGCACAATAACACAATAAAAAAAATACAATTCTCCCCAATCAAACATCACAAAAAGAGAGAAAACTATAAGAAGGAAAAAAAAAAAACAAACAAATTCAAAAAGACTAATAACTCAAGGTAAAGAAAGAACATCACAGTAATAATAACTCTCATGAAAATTTTTAAAAAAAGTAATAAATTTACTCTCTAAATAGAAAAGATAAAAAAGATAAGTGTTGACTTTATTATAACTAAAAGATTTGGATTGTAGAGTTTACACACCAACTTAAAATCTTTACAGGGTAAAGTCCTTTATTTAACATAAAATATAATTCAAGAATTATAATTAGATAGGGAAACTTAAACTTTTCAGGCTGCTAGCATGACATATATCAAATAGAATATTACTCTAAAAGTGATGAATGAAAAATCAAGATTTTCCAAATTTAAGTATCAAAATATTATGAAACACAAGTATTTCCTAAGATTTTAAGTTTTACTAAAAAGAAAACATAATTTATGGGCTAATGTTTTGCCTCTTTTATCACCATTTGAAGAACATTGCACATTTTGTTTTAGATACACTTAGTGCATCTTTTATTTTTGGCGTCATTGCACATCTTTTGAATTTGAGCTTATTTTGTGCCTCTTTTGATTTTTTGCAAATTGATCCCTTTCTAAATACTTAAAAATCTCAGTTGTAAAGATTATATTCCAAATATAAGAGAAGAGTAATTCACTCTCTTATATAATGAGGAATAATCTAAAAACCAAACCCGATCTTTCTAATACGAATAAATAACCTAATTTATGAAAAATAATGAATTTTATTTGTAAAATTGTAGAATGTATTCATGATATAAAAACATATAGTATAATGAATATTTTTATATTTCAACCATCTCAATTCTAATTTGATTTAGAATTTTAAGTTCACACAAGGAATTAACATGCAAAGGAAATAAGAAGGGATATGTAAATTCATAAAAAATGTTATCCTTTTAATTTTAAAAATGCCAACATTTACTTATTTAAACTTTTAAGTCAGAATAGAAGTGTTTTTTGTTATGAAAAGAAAAGGGCATTGCAATAAGAGTTCATTCGTGTAGTATGATCAAAGTCATACAATACGATTTAATTCATATAATATGATTAACAGAAATAATATTTTACTTGTTTGAAAATTTCTCAAGCAAAGAGCACATAAAACAACTCACAATTGAAGGAAATATAAGAACCCACTTAAAAGAAAAATAAATACCACTTGATAGAAAAAATAAACACAATTTTTTATTATAAAGAAAATATTTGATAATAGAAGAAGTAATATTAAGAAAATGCATTAAAAAAATAAAAACCAACATACATAAACATAAAAAAAAAGTGTAAGAAAAAAAGAAGAAGCAAAAGGAACTAGAGCAAAAGTAGATCCTAGTGGTGGCTATGGTGCTGGTGGGAAGAACTGGCTAAATCTATTGTACTACTGTTGGATGGAGGTGAACTACTATTGGATAGTTCCAAATTTCTCCCTGAACCAACCAATATCATTATCATGTGGGTTTACTGTTGATCCAAGCAAGTCTCAAGTATATAAAAATGTTGAATCAACTCTTCATATGAGTAGTGGTGAGGAGGTGGTGTAGGTGCAGGATTAGCTGCAGGTGCAACATCTTCTTCTTCATCAAATAGTGGCTCTTTTGACTCCTGTTCCCTTTGAAAGAGAATATGAAAGGAGGCATATGTGAAGAAGATTGGAGTGTGGTATGGAGGAACAAGATATGTGATATTGTATTTTTATCCATGATGTACCCAATCATATGTCCTTGAGTAATGTTTTATTTTCTTCTAGTGGCTGGGAGTCAAATGGAAGGAAGGTTTTGGATATAATTAGTTAACATTATGGCTTCATCCATTTGGGTGTTTGACATTATAAATTAAGTGACAATTGAAAGTAAGGGAGTGATGTTTACTTAGTCTCCAGATTTAAAGATGATGGATGTTCTAAGAATGTGCTAGATAAACCTAACATTTTTATTAAGAGTGTGAACCAAGGGTTGGTGGTAGTTCAGAGCATCATTTCTAAGTAAGAGATTTATAGCAATCCAGTCAAAATCAAATTTGGAGGCTATATCAATGCGTTTATTTCCTTGGTTGTTTATTTGAAGATGGATTCATATGTCCTCTTTGGTTATCACCACTTTATGACAACAAACATGAGAAGACGTTATATTGGCATCCCCACTGATCTGAAGATTTGCTAGGAACTTGTAGAGGATTTTAGAGTGGAAATGATAGGCTAAAGTGAGGTGGAATTGGAGTGCAGTGGAATTGAAACTCAATGAGGGAAGCACTGTTAGTTTGGTGACTATGTTTTCCACCGCTAGCCATTGCACATAGTGGGATTGCACGAAGAATGTTTAGAAGGATTGTGTTAAGAATTTGAATGATTTGGGGCTATTTAATTAGAATTTCAAGAGATCATATAGTATGATCATGAGATTGTATGGGATGATCGTGAGCAATCAATTCAGCAAGATGATCAATCAAAAAGGTTTTCTGATTGTATAGTATAATCAGACATCATATAAAATGATTAGAGATAGGGAGATCATCCCGAGGAGTCAGGCAGTATAACCCTTGACCAAAAAGTTTTGTACAATACAAATAGGTGTTAGTATAGTACGATTAATAATAAATATTTTACAAACCAAAATGAATTCATCCCAATTTGTATTGACACGTGTATCATCCAGACAAATAAGTGTTTGAATAGTGCAATTGTCAGTGATAGATACAATCATATTCATCTATTAAACCATGGGGTATGATCAAAGCAGTGGTATATAGATTGTACAGTACAAAGGCTGTTCATACAGTATGATAGAAGATGAAATTTTTGCTTTACAAGAAAAGACAGTGAGGTTCAGTGAAGTGGTTTATATGATGATTAGGTCATTATCATAAATAATAATAATTTATAAAAATAAAACCAAAATGATAAAACTAAAAACAAAAAAAGAAAATAAAATCAACACCTAAAAATTATGGGCTTAAATGAAAAATAAATAAAGTAAAAAAAAAAAAATAAGACATGACATACATTGAGAAGCTCTTGAATGACCGATTCCAAGTGATAGGAAATAAATATTAAGCCCAAAATCCATATGCTCTCACTAGGTCTTTTGTGAGAGCCCTAAAACTAAAGATCATGAAAAAATAGTTTTGGGAGCCCAAGTGAGTTTGGAATTTCTTTGAAATAATAGCTACCAAAAAAAGTAAGATATGACAAAGTATCAAATTCATAAACTCCAACTAATCTTTTAGGAATAAATCATATGTCTAGAGAGATAAAGTTTCTAATTTCTTTGAATTGAATTTATGCTCTCCTGTAAGAATAAATCATATGTTTAGAGAGAGAAGGTATTCCTGTAATTTTGAATTTCTATTAAATAATTATTTGAAGGTGGTTCAGCGGCTATCACCATGTAGTTTGCTATTGCAAGGAATGATCAGGGGATACCGTCGCTAGTCATTTCTTCCATTGTAGCTAATGCAAAAAAGAATTCCTTGATTCTCAAATCTAATGGTGGAAGAGTTTTGTCTTAGCAAAATATGGATGTGACATTTACCAATAAAAGTAAATTTGCATTCGGAGTTCCTTTGATAATTAAAGAAGTTTTAATTCTTCTAATCCCATTCGTGCCTCAAAGATGGAATCTATTGTTGGAATGGGAAAGAATGTGATTATAGATAATTAAGATGCTAACAACAAAAGTTCTCATATTCCAAGAAAAAAAAAATCAAAGTTGACAACATCTTTCAGGAAACACCATTTTATATAGAAGCTTCATCATCTTTTTGGATCTAAATTAAAGGTGAATATATTTTATAATTCTATCAAAGGATTGAAATTTGATGTAAGAAGAGGGCATGGTGGTTTCATCTAACAAAGAAGTTGTTAAAAAAGTAAGATTTTAGATCCGAATGATTTGTTTTTGTTAATGTTTTGGAAGACCTTCCTCATCAAAAAATTGTAGTTAATCTAGAAAAATCTATTCCTAATCTAATTAATGTTTGGAAAAACCCTACAAATATTAAAGTTGTTAATACTAATATTAATATTGAGATGTCAGAGGATGGAGTTGCTATAAAATTAGATTCTAAAAATGAAAAAGCAAATATTTTTAGACATCAGAATTCATTCGTAATCAAGGTGTTTGGTAATTTTTATTCCTTTTCCTTTGATTAGTTCAAAATTAAAGAATCAGTAGAGTAAATTTGAATCCTTTCACCTAACATATTTGGGTATTGAATGGATTCTTTTTTCTTTTCAATCTATAGAAGCAAAGGAACCAATTCTTAGTGGAGGCCCTTGATTTGTTGGTAGTCATATTATTGGTATGGATAATTGGAATCTAGTATTCTCTCCGTTATCTATGAAGGGTTTATTTTCTCTAATTTGGATCTATTTGGCACATCTTCCATTAAATTGTTGGGATTAAACTGACAATATTAGAATAGCTTCTTTGGTTATAACCCTATTATATTTTGAGGGATATATATTTAATCGGTGAAGAAGAGAATTTGTAAGGGTATGTATCTGTATTAATCTTGTTGCTCAAATTTCAGCAGGTGTTCGGATTGAAGGCTCTCAAGGATGATATTTTCTAAAAAAATGAATATGAAAAATTTTCTACATTCTACTTTAATTATGGAATAATTGGTTACAATTATCTTAACCACAAAATGACTAATGGAATCAAAATAATATGCATTCATCTTCTATTCTAGCTAGTCAAAGTTTTTTTTGTTTTGAAATGGATGGTAATTCTCACTTAGTAAATAACATTGTTGCTACTTAAACATAGGTTAATAAGATCAGTAATGATTCTAATTCATACGGTCCTATGATTCATGTGAGTTATAGAAAGAAAAATTTAAAATATACTAATAGATTTAAAACCATTTTTCATAAAAAAATGAGTTTAATTCTGGTGTCAGAGAAACACATTTTGTTGAAAAAAGTTATCATATTCCTATTGCTATATAAGAATAACTTAAAATCAAAGAAGAATTTGAGAAAGTGGGAGATGGTAGAGAAACAAGTCCTTGGGATATGGAATTTCTTCCTAGAGCCACCCAAGAAACCTAAACAAACATATGGAGGAACAAGGCAAGTCAATTGCATGGAGAAATCATGTGATCCCCTCACACTACTTCCCAAATGCACTCCCTTTACTTCCCAAAGCTCTCCTAGATCTTCATCTAAAAGCTCCCTCACAAGAACATTCGATAGCTGAAGACTTTTAACACAAATAAATGAGGGATATAAAATGCAATGCCTCATATAAAGCCCAAAATTCAATTTTGGTGACTCTAATTGTACAGTACGAAAATTGTTCTCATATATCCAAAATTGTTCCCTAATTACATAATCAATTTAGGTAAGATTTAATCACATTATATAGTACAATTAGAATAAAATTTAAATTTCAAAATATTACCAAAGCTGCGATTGGTTGCTAGAATTCTGATTTCAATTGATCGTCTGATATGATATTCATTGTACATTATAATTTGTTCATCTTGTATTAATTATCATAATTAATCATTTTAATCATTTTTTGAATTGCTCATTGTAAAGTATGATATTGTTCGTAGAATATGAATAGTTCAAAAAATTTCAACTTTTATTTTTATCACTATCTCGCTCCCTTGAGTATGTGTATGCATAGATACCAAGCTTACTATCCACTGAATACATGATTTGAATTAAGAAATGTAAAAATATATAATAATTAAAAATATAAACTTTAACGACATACTTAACCCTATTATATCAAACCTGTAGTTAATAATACTTACAAGTGTGCATTTGCTCGGATTCTCTATTTCTTTGGAGAAGTTCTTCAGCAAAGATCGTGGTTCTTTGACCGTCTCCTAAAGGGTTAAAATAGAGTTGTGGGTCTATGACCATCACCATAAGGGTGAAAATAGAATTTTGATTCTTTGACCATCACCAAGAGGGTAAAAATAGAGTTGAGGTTTTTTGCTTGTAAAAGAACTATGGTTCTTTGTCGCACTGAGAAGGTGAAACATCAACTATACATGCTTCTCTACCATGATGTGGGAGAAAAAGGAGAGTCACTATTGTTTAGTGCAATACTTGGAGAGGGAGTATCGAAGGAGTGGATGTAGGTCAGGTTGGCTGAACCACTATAAATTTTGATGTGTTCTTTCTGATTATTTTTTGCATTTTATTTTATGCAATTATATGTGTGGTTGAAAAACATTTTTAAATTTCATTGTTATCAAATTTACATTTTCCATATCCGTTGTATCGATTATTTTGTGTGAGTTTAAAAAGTTTTTAAAGTTCTTTTCCACTAAAGAATTTTTAAAATAACTAATTCACCTCCCTCCCCCCTCTTGTTTAGCCTTGGCCTAGTTATTTAGGGTTTTGCAACCATTATGAACTTTTAAATATGATAATTTTTGTATTAGGAATGTCGAATTAAAAAGTTATGAAGAGCTTGCTCTCTCTTCTTCTCTCCTTTTTCTCCCCCTTCTCTTACTCTCTTTTCTTTGCTTGTGAGTAATAATAAGTAATAATATAATCAATATTAGTACTATTATAATATTAGTATTAGAAATAAGTATTAATATCAATAATTAGAAATTAGTACGAATTCCACAGTAAAATTATCAATAACTAGTATCTCTGTATCAGATATTCATAGGAGTGTATCTTTATCTTGATCATGTCTATATGACTCTCCATCAATAAAGTCCTTATAATTTCCAAACAATAATCACCTGCAATAGTCTCCCTGACTCCCTATGATGCTCAATTAGTCTCTAATTCCTTATGACTCCTATGAATGAATCAGTGATTCTTGAGAGTACCACATGGGATTATCATATCATATATTAACATAATTAGTACATCCTTTTAGTAAGCTCAATTTAATAAATTCTTTTAGTTAGTACATCCCTTTAGTCAGATTAATATCACATTCCCAGTCAAATCAGTTCCACATTCGAGTACATATGAGTCCTATAAATCATTTTAGCACATACATTCGAGTACATATTATATACATCACATTCAAGCACATACGTTTGAAGTATACAATATGTTTTTGTTGACCCTGTATAGTGTTATATCCTTTTCTTATCATTTTCATTATGTTTGATCACAATTATTAGGAACAAATTATGAGGTAGATAAGAAGTTCATTAAAAAATAAAAAATGAGGTGAATATAAAATATATGAGATAGTTATCAATGTAATTTTAGTTATCAATATAAACCAAATCAATAGCAAATAAATCACTTGGACCACTACGTGAGGAAAGAAAGAAGTAATGATATAAGAAATTTGTACATAAAACATATTTTATGATGATAAAACATGCCTAAAACCACTGTATTGAAATATATGAAAGTAAGCATGATTTACCATTTTAATAAATTTGGGTTTAGTGCAAAAGTCACTTGTGCCTAGGTGGGTGGTTAGGTAAACATCTATTAGCCGAGATGAGCATGAAAATATAATCTATCCCAAATGAGCCCAAGTTTGATAATGATCAGTCAAATGATTGTAGTAATGTCCAAGTGAAGGTATGTGCTAAAAATGCTTCTATGATTAATGAAAAGGATAGTGGTGGAATTGCTGATGTTAATCCTATTAAACCTTTGAATAGACATCCTAACATTAGGATTAATTTTAACAGGAATGATTCCATTTTATCTGAGGATGGTTTATCCATTCGGTTGCATGAACCTAGTGTAAAAGCTAATGTTGAAAAGTTACAGTTTTCTATGGCAGTGAATGTTTTTGAGGAAAACATTCTGATTCAAGTGATTACAGACAAATTGAGATGTTAATGGATGCAATATGGGAAGTTCCACCTAACTATTTTGGGTTTAGGTTGGGTGTTATGTTCAGTTTTTTCGAATGAATCCATGGAAAATGTTTTAGCAGGAGCTCCATGGTATGTTAGAGGCCATATAGTGGGGTTGGATAAGTGATCACCAAAATTTTCTCCTTCTTCCTTGAAGGGATTGACACCTCTATTTTGGGTAAGAATGCCTCATTTTCCATTGAATTTTTGGGAAGAAATTAATGTATCAAGAGTTGCTTCTTTACTTGGAGATCCTCTTTGGATAGATGGTAATATGTTCTAGTGGGGAAGAAGAGAATTGCTAGGGTATGTATTCGTAATGCACTTGACAAGCAAATACCTTTGGGTGTTTCTGTTGATAGATCTAATGGACAATTTTTTCAAAAATTGGAATTTGAAAAAGTTTCCCCATTTTTTTTTAAATGTGGAAAGATTGGACATTTCATCAAGGATTGTTTGTATGAGAAAAATTCTATTCTTAAGGAGTGTTTGGAGAACTCTTCTTCAAAAGATGTTGTTGCTGAGAAGACTGAGTTGGTGGGAACTAATGGAGGATCTTCCTATGGTCCTTGGATAAATGTTAACTATGGTAGGAGGAGAAGATTTCTAGCAAATAATGTTTAGAAGAAAGTTGGCAATAATAAAACTGCTCCTATTTTCTTTAAAAAAATTTATTAGTATCAAGAGAATGGATTATAGTTGGTAGTAGAAGGAAATACTGAGAAAGCAATTATTGATATACCTTTTTCATACAAGGAAATACATGAAGTCGTTGAACAAGATGAGATTGTTGTTGATAAAGATTTAAAATATTTAGATAATTCTGTAACTTAATAGATGAAAATTCCTGGAAAATTTGAAGTTGTTAAGGAGGTACAAACTCTAAATTCAGGTATACCACTTGATGTTAATATGTTAAAGTTACTTGATAATGATATGGATGTTGAATGTATGAAGTTAAAGACTGATTTTGTTGATTCATCTGTTAATGATAAAGAGGATGGTGAATTGATTGAGGAAAGGGTAAATTTTGTGAATTATCCTGATAGAATGGATGGTTAAAGTTTTGGTGTGCTTAAGTTTAAACTTCAAGAAAAAGTTAAGTCACTTGGTAATGTGAGTTTTCTTGCTCAAACTAGAAAAGGTGATTTGTTAAAGAAAAATGGTGATGGGAGTAATCCCACCTTCAATGGTAAATGAATTCTATTATTTTTTGGATTTATAGAGGGGATAGAATATTGGAAGCCTCTCAGCATTTGAAAGAAATTGTGAAGGATCATGATTCTTTCTTTGTTGGCCTAGTGGAAACCAAACATTTCTTCTATGGATAGTTTTGAATTTATGAAATTTATTGGTGAGAAGTGGGATTTCTTTCTTTATCCTTTAGATGGGTTATTTGGTGGTATTATGTGTTGGAGATCAGATATTGCTTCTTTTTTGGTCCTTAATGCATTTTCTCAAGTTGTTGGTGAGCTTAATATTGTGAATAGAGGTTTGTAGTTGGTGGCTACGGTTTATGGGAAAACTGAATGCTATAAGAGGAAAAATTTGTGGACAGGCTTGGAGATGCTTTCAGGTAAAAATATACCAACAGTAATTAGAGGGGACTTCAACTATATTTTTTTGCATGATGATAAAAAAGGTAGTAAAAAGTTCATCCTTTCTCAAGGTCCTCAAGATATGATTGCTTTTATGAGGAATTGTGATTTTCATGAGATAGAAATGGTTGGTCCTAAATATAAATGGTGTAATAATAAAAGTGGTGGAGCTCGTATCTTAGAAATATTGGACTGTTGTATGCTCAATTCTTCTACTTTGACTATAGTGATGTTGGCAATTGTTAAACATTTTGGCTAGAGTAGCCTCATACCATTGTTCTATTATAATTGATGAAGGTTTTTTTATTCTGAATTTTGTAAGACCAGGAATATTATGGTTGAAGATATTTGGGTTACATATCGAGCTTCTTTTTATATTATTTACCACTCTTGGATTAGAACTGTTAAGGATGATGCTGTGGAAAGGTTCAATACTAAGTCCAAGAGAGCTTTGAAGGCTTTGTTCTTTTGCAGCAAAGCTAAGCACAAAATTTTGTATAAGTTGAAAGAAGATCTTAAGAGGGATATCCTAGAATTATAAGAAGAACAATCCATGGTTGGAGGAATTTCGAAAGAGAGACTAATTTTGTTAAAATCAAAGGTTGGTGAGCTCAATTCTACTCTTGGTTGTCTAAGTACGTGGTGGAAACAAAGAGCTAAAGTTCTTTGGATGAAAAGAGATATGAATTAAAAGTTTTTCTATTCTTTTGCTACTGCTAGAAGGAATGGAAATAGGATTAATCAAGTTAAAAAAGTAATGGTGCTTTGGTTGATGATCAAGAAAAAATTGAAGAAATTTTCTTTGAATTCCTTAATGAAAATTGGAGAGACCATATATGCAGTTTGAGAGGATGGCTTTCTCCATCATCAAAACTTGATGTTGATGATTGTTTGTTTCTTGATAAAGAGTTCTCCAAAGAAGAACTAGATATTGTGATTAATCAATAGGAGTCAAATAAATCACCAGGAAATGATGGAATTACTTATTCATTCATTAATGTTTATTGGTCTTTTATCAAAGAAGATGCTTGGTTGACTATTAGCTCTTTTTTTATTTCTAGAAAGCTTTGTTCTGAGTGAATGGTGAATAATGTGGTTTTAATTTTGAAGGTGAAGAATCCTTTAATTCCATTGAATTATTGTCCTATAAGTCTTTGCAAATCTATTTATAAAATTGTGGCAAGAATTTTACTTAATAGGATGTACCTTCTTTTTCGTAAAATCATCTCAGAGGTCCAATATGCTTTTGTTAAAGGACGTTCTTTGTCCGATCATATTTTATTGGCACAATAATTGTTTAGTAAATTTAGATTTTCAAAATCTAAGAAGGGACTTCTGGTAATAAAAATTGATATGGAGCAAGCATATGATAGTATGTATTGAACTAGTCTCAATCAATTGCTAGATTATTCTGGCCTTCCAAGGAGATTCTCTAATCTTATTATGGAATGTGTGGTTGAGCCTAAACTCTCTATTAGTATCAATGGTTCTAATTCAAATTGGATTGTGGCTAAAAGGGGATTTAGGCAAGGGTGTCTATTATCCCCTTACCTATTTATTTTGTGCTCTTAATTGCTTACTGATGCACTTGTTCAAAAAGGTAGGAATGTTGTAATTAAGGTTTCTCCTAATGCTCCAAAAAATTCTCATTTATTTTATGCAGATGATATTGTTATTTTCTCTGAAGCTAACAAAAAGAGCATAAAGAAAATCAAGGGTATTATTTATAAATATTGTAGTTGGATAGGTCAGAAGATCAATATGCTGAAGTCTTCTATTATTTTTGGCAAATCGGTGAATTGAAGGAAAAGAAGATCTCTTTGTATGGTGATGGGTCTTAAGATGGTTAGTGTGATGGATTACTTGGGTGTTAAAATTGCTTTGAGAAGGCTTGTGTATTAACATTTCCAAAATCTGATTGAAAAGGCTTCAAATAGTTTATTTCTCTTGCTGGAAAGTTTATTTTTGTTAATTAATCATATTTTCCCCTTCCTATGTTTTTATTAACTCATTCATTAGTTCCTTTAGAGGTTTTGAAAGATGTGTAGGAGTTTCATTTGGCTTAAGAATGATGGTAGTAATGGACTTCATTATTTTGCATGGGAGGTTTTATGTAGACCAATAAGGAAAGGAGGAGGTGGCTTGCAATCTATGGTTGAGAAAGTTGGTTCTTTAAGATCCAAATTTGCTTGGAATTTTGTCTCTAATCCTAGTTCCCTTCTCAACAGAAACTTGATATGTAAGTATGGTATGGATATATGGAACTTTGATTGTAAAATCAATATTTCATCTATTCGGAAAATTATTTTGAATGGAGCAAAGTTTCTTTAGTCGATTGTTAGACAAAAGATTTATAATGATGCTGATATCAATATTACTAAATATACTTGGATTTTGGATAAGAGTATTGATAGATGGACTACTTTTGTTACTAATATGGATGAAAGAAATATTATTCTTTCTGAATTCATTTTGAAAGGAGCTTAGAATGTTTCCAAATTGAAGCGGTTTTTTGGTTCATCTTTTGTGGACATTATTGTTTCTATTCCTATTAATTCACAACAGGATAGAGATTTGTTGGAGCTATTTTATAAGTGTTCAGGTAAATCTATTTCGGCATTAGCTTTGGAGAGATCTTATGAAGATTTTGTGGATGATACTTATTGGACCTGGATGAAGAAGCTATGTTTAAGACCTCAGCTTGAACTGGGTTAAGATTATGATGAAGACATTGAACATGTTGTTATGAACTGGGTTAAGATTTATTAAGTGTTTTATTTTCTTTCTAAATAGGATTTTTCTATTCCTGGTTTCAAGTCTTTTGAAGATTGTCTTATTTCATTGAAGCAGCTGGCAAATTCTAATCCATTGTATTGAAATCTATATTTTTCTATGACTTTTTTTGTGTTGGAAGGGTAGAAATAAGGTTCTTATAGAGGAGTGGATGATTCTTCAGCTTATATTGCAGCCAATTCATTCAGCCTTGTGGTTGCTTCGTTTCAGGATAATCTTATTTGGGAGAACTGGGATGCTAATCAACTGTATAAGCTATCTCGATCTTCTTGGCATCCTCCACATCCTAGATGGATTAAGGTAAATGTGGATGCATCTTTCCTTAGTACAAACAAAGCTGGTATAGGTGGCATCTTTAGAGATTGTAAAGGAAGGTTATTTGGTGCTTTTGGATTCATTTGTCTTCATTGGGATTATTCGCAAGTTGAACTTTTATCAGTGCTCTCTTTGACAAAGTTTAATCAAGAATAGATGTTTGAGGTTAATGGAATTATTATAGAAGGTGATAACTATAATGTTATCCATTTTTTTCAAATATTATTGAATAAAACTGAGGATAAGGATGGAGTCTTAAATCCTAAGGATTTATGTTTCCTTTATTATTTTAATCTAGTTTTATATTGTTCTTATAGTAGGGATTCTAATAAGTTACAATATTTTTGTGCTAACTTAGATCTTTCTTTAGATTTTTATTGGGTTAATATTAGTGACAATAAAATTCCACCTTCTTTTATGAGTTTGTTAAAAGAGGAATATGATTGTAATTAGTTTTTTGCTTTAATAAACCGCTTTATGCATTTTCTTCAAAAAAAAGATTGTAAATTTTAATATAAACAAAATCATAATTTCTTAAATACACTGTTTCACAAATCATCAAGCATTATTAATTCCATTCATATGGATAGTAGATTATAATAGATAGTAGATGATTTTTATAGGTTTCCTTCAATTTATATAATATGGGCTTTCTAAGAACACCTATACAAGATCGAGGAGGACACAATAAAAGTATTATTTACACATATTACCCAATCAAGCACACATACATACTTTTCCTTGAGATATTATTTTTCATTTTATTCCATGGTTTTGTTTTGATTACTTCTTCTTTCACGGGGGTTCTGGGAAATGAAAAGAACATAACTTATATGCAACTACTAAATCAAAGTTTACTATGTAAAAAAAGTTTATAATGTGCATGATATGACATATAGAGTACATGAAAGGTAAATAAACATACAAAGGATAACCACCAAGCATGACATCTGTATCACATTAAAAGAAGTGTTGTGTCTAGGAAATCAGTTTCCTAGGATGGTGTTATGAATGTTTTTAGGCACCACTAGCACATCTAATCCTGAGATAAGGAATAAATTAATATAAAGGAAATGAAATCTGGATTAAATAAGAATGCTGCCATGAAGGGCATTATCCACTACTAGCACGTTTAATCATAAGGAATGGAAGAATCCTAAGTAATGGAAGAATCCTAGCCTAAATAAAAAACAAAAAAAAGGATTACACTAGTATGGTTCCACAAAGGCGTTATACATAAATAGTACGTCTAATCCTACGAAAAGGAAGAATCCTAACCTAAAGGAGAAGAATAATGGATTAAACTAGGATGGTGCCACAAAGGGTATTGTGAAACACTAGCATGTCTAATCCTAGGAAAATGAAGAATCCTATCCTAAAGGAAAAGATAACTAGATTAAAACATGGATTTTGTGACAAAGAGCGTTATCCCCCACTAGCACTTTTAATCCTAAGAAAAGAAAAAATCCTAATATAAAGTAAAAAAATGGATTAAAGTAGGATAGTGCCACGAAGAGCGTTATCCAACCCTAACTCAACTAATCTCAAGGAAAGTAAGAATCATAACCTAAATGAAAAGAAAACTGGATTAAACTAGGATGGTTCAATGAAGGGCATTTGTTGCAAATTTATTTTCATGGATTATGATTTTGATGATAGTAAACACTCCTATTTTTTCTACGACTGCCTTGCCTGCTGACATTTCAGGGCCACAAGATTAGAGGGCAATCAGAACCAGCTCAAGATTGGGTAGATTAGGTCTGAGTCAGTTTGTAATGTACTCTTTCCCTTTCTTGAGTCAACTATAATTTTTGAGGTGTCTAATGATAAATAACCCTATACACACACACACTTGATTGATTTTTTTGTCTGAATTTAGAGTTCTCTGATTTTGCTCACATCGGCCGGGATGATATTTATATCGGCCTGGACGATCGGTTCAAAAATAGAAACCCTAATCAAGGCATCATAGTTAAGGCAGTCGTCATTAAGCCAATCAACCTGGATGATATTTTATCGACCCGGATGATAGGCTCAAATCAGAAAGAATCATCAGCCATGATCTATTTAGGCATTCTTTATTTTAGGCCATTGGCCAGGACGACATACTATCGTCCTGGATGATGGAGCACAATTATTCCTAAATTAATCTGGTAATTAAGGAAAGTAATTAAGGCTGATTGCACTATCACATCGGTCAGGCTGATCGCAGGATCGGCCAGGACGATGGCATGGATGATTGACATCGACCTACTTCAATTTAGGGCGATGTCTAAGATGATTTGTCTCAAATTTGAACTAATCATCCAGGACAATATCCTATCGGCCTGGATGCGGTGATCAAAATTACTCTAATAGTCCCAAATCGATCAGGCTGATTGAGCGAAATTTACCCTGATCAGCCGGGCTGATACCCCTATCGGTCTGGATGATAAAGTTAGTTTGTATAAAAAAGAGCTATTCTAAAGCTATTTTATTTAAGATCACTTGCTCAACCTTAGAGGAGATCTTTTGCTACTGTCTTGACCTGAGAAAGCCTAGAGGAGAGGGAGAGAGAGGGGGGGAGAGAGAGAGAGAGGATTTTGTGAGGGGGAGCTTGTGAGGGGGTGCTTGTGAGGGGGATTCACAAGGGTTGCTCCAAGCTTTATTCCACTTCTTCTTCCACTAGAGTCTCTTATCCTTGGAACAGTTGGGAGAGGTGAGCTTCAGGAATCGATCAAGGTTCTCTGCATGCTTCAGGAGGAAGCAAAAGGAGTTGGGTTCTTTGTCTTGCTGGGGTTGGCAGAAAGGAGTTTTTGTGAGGGCTTCTCCGCCATACTGTGGGAGAAAAAGGAGAGTCACTTTTGTAGTGCAATACTCAGAGGGTGCCGCCAGTGAGTGGATGTAAGTCGAGTTGACCGAACCACTATAAATTCTTGTGTTCATTTTCTACTGCTTCCGCATTTAATTTTCCGCACTTTGATTTACGTTATGGTAAATCTTAGTTTGAGTTTTGTGTTTTGATTGTAAGAATTTTTTAAAATACCAGTTCACCCCCCTCTTTTTTAATCGTGGGCCGGTTCATAGGGCTTAACATCCCTAATGAACATTCAAGTGGTATCAGAGCTACATTGATAAAATTAAGTTTAAAAGTTTTTTGAATTTTGATCCATGGATAACTTTGAGAATCGTAATACAACAAAAGGATATTCTATTACACGACCACCTTTAGATGATAATCTTCCTTTTATTTTTGGAAAACTCGTATGTATACTTTTTTACAATCGATTGATTATCACATTTGGATGCTTATTAAAGAAGGATATTCTTCACCTTCTCATGAACTTAATGAAATTAAAACTGAAGCACCTTTTTATGAATGGACTTTTGATGAAAGAGAATTAGCACAACTTAATGAAAAGTGTTTGAACTATTTTTTCAGTGCTTTAAAATCTGAAGATTACATGAGTGTTTCAACTTGTGCTTCTGTTAAAGAGATTCGGAATAGATTCTGCATTACTTATGAAGGAGCTAATGAAGTTAAGCAATCTCATTTGAGTATTTTGTTGCACGATTACGAACTTTTTCTTATGAAACATCATGAATCAATTTATGAAATATATACAAGGTTAACTCAAATTGTAACTTCTTTGTATGCCGTAGGAAGAGAACTCACTAACTATCAAAAGGTGAATAAAATTTTGAGATGCTTGTCTTTCTCTTTTGATGCTAAAATCATTGCAATTACTAAATCTAAAGATTTAAATACTTATTCAATTGATAACTTACTTGGCTCACTCATTGCTTATGAGAAAGGTGTGAATCAAAGAAATCTTGATACATGTGAGAAAAAGAAGGAGAAAACTGTGGCACTAAAGGCCAATAACTCAGATACTGATTCTTCTGGGTCTAAAAGTGATGACTTTGCCTTCATCATAAGGCAAGTTAAAAGCGTTCGAAGGAAGAAGTAAGAGAATCATCAAAAGTGGAATAAAGGTAAGTGAAACAAAATTTTTAATAATTTTTCTGATGTTGTTTGTTTTGAATGCAGGAAGCCTGAACATGTGCAAGCTGATTTGTTTTACACTTCAGGATCACTCAAGCAAAGAAAAGAGTGAGGAGAAACCTAATTTCAAAAAGGATAAGAAGAAATTTCAAAAGGCATTCTGGGCGGATTCCGCATCAGATTCCTCTAAGACTGAACCTGAAGAGGAGACAACAAACTTGTTTTTAATGGTAGACAATCGTCTTGGTCAATGTGACTAAGAAGAGGTATGTGAACTAACCTATGATCAACTACTTGAAATTTCTAAAAAAATTTATGCATCATATAAAAAATTTAAGAAAACTCATGCTAGTATGAAATTAGAATTTTTGAATTTACAAAAAGAGCATGAAATTTTGATTAAAGATCACCTCCAAAATGGTAGCAGTCACATGTCTTTACTTAATGAGTTTGATGCATTAAACAAAAAACATAACGAATTATCTGATGCACATGATTCCTTAAAAACTATATATGCTGAGTTAAAAAAAGAATTAGCAAATTTCAAAGCTTCTAAAGATAAACCATTGCATGCATCACATAACTTTAAAAAGAAATATTACCACATAAGTAGATTAGTAGATCCTTTTCTTGGTATTAGATGTTTTTCATGTGGCATGCTAGGACACATAGCACAAACTTGCACCATCAACCATAGTTCACATTGGGTTTGGAAACCTAAATTGCATGATTCACAGCATACATTACATTCCACTTTTCATGAGAAGGGATCTAAACCTGTTTGGGTTCCTAAATCTAAAAAAAGGCCTCATGAGAGCATGTGGTACCTGAACAGCGGATGCTCTCGACATATGACTGGTGATGCCAATCAATTCATTTTATTGGAGACCAGGACAGGAGGCAAGGTTACTCTTGGAGACAACACCACTAGGAAGGTGGAAGGCTCAGGTATAATTGGAAATTCCAAGAACCTTTTGATTGAAAATGTTTTGCTTGTGGATGGACTAAAGCACAACTTGCTCAGCATCAGTCAGCTATGCGATAAAGGCTTCATCATAAAATTTCTGGCAAACATTTATATCATAAACTTAAATAATAACACTATTTTGTAGGGAAAGCGCATCAACAATATTTACATGCTTGATTTAAATAATATTGAATGTTCCTCTTCATTTTTCTTAAAAACGGCTTTTGATGATTCATGGTTGTGACACAAGAGATTATGTCATGCCAATATGAAAACCCTTAGGAAAGTGACTCAGAAAGACTTAGTTAGTGGTGTCCCCAAGCTTAAGTATTCAAAAGACCACCTTTGTGATGCCTGCCAATTAGAAAAGTAAGTCCACTCCACTTTTCAGTCCATTAAGGACATTAGCACCTCTAAACCTTTATAAGTCCTTCACATGGATTTATTTGGACCCATTAGCACTGCCAGTTTAGGAGGGAAAGCCTATGGTTTTGTAATTATCGATGACTACTTGATGTTTACTTTGACTAGATTTTTGTCACACAAAAATGAATATTTTGATGATCTTAGATCGTTCTTCACTTGGATTCAGAAAAAGCTAGGTTGTGAGACTTTGACCATCCATAGTGACCATTGGGGGGGGGAGTTTGAGAATGAGAGATTTAGAGTCTTTTGTGAGAAAAAGGGGATTGGCCATAACTTCTCAGCTCCTAGGACCCCACAGCAAAATGGGGTAGCTGAAAGGAAGAACCGGACCTTAGTGGAAGCTGCTAGAGCCATGCTTGCTGAATATACACTTCCAAAAGACTTTTGGGTTGAAGCGGTTAACATAGCTTGTTATGTGCTGAATAGGGTGAATGTTAGAGCCAAACTTGATAAGACACCTTATGAGATTCTTAAGGGTAGGACACCCAATCTTTACCACATCCATATCTTTGGTTGTAAGGTTTTTATCCATAATAATGGGAAGTCTCACTTAGTAAAATTTGACCCAAAATCTGATGGAGTGTTCTCAGGATATTTTAGTTTTGGGAAGTCTTTTAGGGTGTTTAATAAGAGGACTTTTGTGGTGGAGGAGACTACTCATGTAGTGTTTGATGAATCTGATCCTAGGAAGCCTAAAGTTGAGGATAATGATGATGTTGGAGAGATTACCACTGGAGTAGAAAATTTGGAGAAGAGGGAAGAACCCCAAAATATTAAAGGAGTGGGAGAGATTACCCAAGGAGTAGAAGATAGATATGGAAGAAAGGGTTGAACCTTCACACACTTTGCCTAGAGATTGGAGATACTCTTCGAATCATCCCAAAGAACTGATCTTAGGAGACCCTTCTGAAGGTGTAAGGACTAGGCATGGACTTAGGAAGGAAGTGAACCACTATGCCTTTATCTCAATGACTGAACCAACCAACATCAATCAAACCCTTTCTGATGAGTTTTGGATCTTAGCCATGCAGGAGGAGTTGAACCAATTTGTTAGGAATGATGTTTGGGAGCTTGTAGAAAGACCTTAGGGACAAAGTGTAATTGGAACCAAGTGGGTATTTAAGAATAAGATGAATGATTATATTATGGTGGTTAAGAATAAGACAAGATTGGTGGTTAAGGGGTACAACCAAATAAAAGGGATATATTTTGAGGAGACCTTTGCCCCTGTAGTTAGATTGGAAGCCATTAGAGTGTTATTAGCCTTTGCCTGTTATAACGGATTTAAGCTTTTCCAAATGGACGTTAAGGGTGCATTTTTTAAATGGGGTAATAAAAGAGGATGTGTTTGTAGAACAACCCCTCAATTTTGAGAGTTCCCAACTTCCAAATTATGTTTTCAAATTAAAAAAGGCCTTATATGGATTAAAACAAGCACCAAGAGTTTAGTATGAGAGGCTTAGCACATTCTTACTAGAGAGTGAGTTTGTTAAGGGGAGCGTAGACACCACCCTTTTTCTGAGGAAAGTATGGGATGAGTTACTCATTGTTCAGATCTATGTTGATGATATACTTTTGGATCTTCTAATAAAAAGTTATGTGATGATTTTTCTAAAATAATGAGTAAGGGGTTAGCGATGAGTATGATGGGACAGTTGTCCTATTTTTTAGGGTTTAGCATAAAACAATTGGATGATGGAACCTTTATAAGCCAATCAAACTATATTAAGGACATCCTAAAGAAATATGAAATGGATAAATCCAAGCCAATAAATACTCCCATGATTTCTAATATTTAGTTGGATAAGGACATTAGTGAAAAATCTATTGATCAAAAGAAATATAGAGGGATGATTGGATATTTACTTTACCTGACTGCTAGTCGAACTGATATAATGTTTAGTGTTTATCTCTGTGCAAGATTTCAAGCTGATCCTAAAGAATCCCACCTGACTGTAGTTAAGAGAATTCTTAGATATCTTTTGGGGACCCAAAACTTAGGAATCTATTATCCTAGGTATATTACTTCTTTTGAGATTATTGGATATTTTAATTCTGATTTTGTAGGATGTAGGGTGGATAGAAAGAGCACTTCTGGAACTTGCCAATTCATAGGACATTCTTTAGTCTCCTAATTTAGTAGAAAACAAAATTATATTTCACTTTCCAGTGCTGAAGCTGTGTATATTTCCTTAGGAAGTTGTGTGGCCCAAGTCTATTGGTTGAAGCAACAAATTCTAGATTTATGATTATCTATAGGCACAATTTCAATTCTTTGTGACAATACTAGTGCCATTTGCATCTCTAAATTCCTATACAACATTCAAGGACTAAACACATTGACAAAAGACATCATTTTATTAGAGACCATGTTACCAAGGGAGACATTGAGTTAAACCATATGGCAACTGAGAATCAACTGGCTGACATCTTTACTAAACCACTGGCCTTTGACACTTTCAGCTCTTTAAGGACCAGATTGGATGTGATTGATATAAATGCATGAACTTGATTTCTACTGATTTTTTATCTGCTATTTATTTTTTCCTTCTTTTCTTCATATGTTGATGTATTTTTTGATAGTTTTTTCTTTGTTTATTTTTATTGGTTTTTTAGTGCTTTATTTTTTGTATACTTTAATTTGTTTTTCTAAATCATCGCTGAAGTGATATCGTATGCCTTATTCTTGTTTTTGAAAATTTGTATGCTTGTTTTACATCTCTTAATCTATTAAAGGGTAAAAATATACCGTTGATTGTGTCTCTTTCTCTAACCTACTTTAGTGGTGCAATTTTCTTTTTTAAACAAAAGTCTATGTCAAATTAACAACTGGATTATGCAATTGAGATATTTTTTACCTTGCTACAGTAACTCTAGCTTATATTTATAATGATCAAAGTCTTTATGTCACTTCAAGATTTCTCGTTATCATGTCATTGCATTTTTCATATGAATTTTTGATTCTATTTTGTGGTTTGTTCTTCCCTGTATTAGAGAGTAATTTTTTCTTCTCTAATATCTATAAGATATACTCACAACTAAGATTATTTAAGAGTTTTTGAAAGAGAATCTAGCTTGCAAAAATAAAAAAAAAAGTGGTCAATGATGCCAAAAATAAAAGATACGCAATGATGCCAAATTGAAAAAAAATACACAAAGTGTTTCAAAAATCAACAGATGCGTAAAGCGTCATTCAATTGACAAGAGGCATAAAATGAGCCCACCAAAAACAAGCTCTCCTCTCTTTTCAAAACTTTTAAAACTTAGAAGAATTCATGTATCACTTGAGATAATTAAAGGCTTGATTTAATATTTTGTGATTATGACAAATTACTTTGATACAATATTCTATAAGATATTTTTCTGAAACTAAGTAGTGAACAGATCACCTTTTCATATTCAATTGAATTTTTTTAGTTAGCTCTTTTGATTTCAAAAGACAATTTTGCCCTGAGAAAAAGTCTGAGCTAAGTGTAAACATGATCGGATACTTTATTGCTTTTTCGGATTTTTGATGTTGTTAACTCATTAACTTATAAGTTTTTAAATTCAATCATATGGAGACCATGTCATATTCATGCCATAATGAAAAAAAAATTGCATTAATTCATTTTTATGACTTTTTTGCTTTACTTTCCTCCTCCTTTTTGTGATGATTAAAGGGGGAGAAGTTTGTACTGTTTGTTCTGGTTTTTGATCCCTTACTCGATGCTTTAAACTACTTGCCATCATAAAAAAGGGGGAGATTATTGTGAATCTATTTTCATGGATTATGATTTTGATGATAGCAAACACTCCTATTTTTTCAATGACTGCCTTGCCTGCTGACATTTCAGGACCACAAGATCTAAGGGCAATCGAAACCAGCTCAAGATTGGATAGAATAGGTCTGAGTTAGTTTGTAATGTACTTTTTCCCTTTCTTGAGTCAATTGTAATCTTTGAGGTGTCTAATGCTAAGTAACCCTACACTTATATACTTGTGTGATTTTTTCTATCTGAATTTATAGTTTTTTGATTTTGTTTACATCGGTTGGGATGATATTTATATCGGCTTGAACAATCAGTTCAAAAATAGAAACCCTAATTAAGGCATCATGTTTAAAGAAGCCATCATTAAGCTAATCAGCCTGGACGATATTGTATAGGCCAGGACGATAGGCTCAAATAAAAAAGAATCAGTCGCCATGATCTATTTAGGTATTCTTTATTTTAGGAATCGGCCAGGACGATATACTATCGGCCTGGATGATGTAGCATAATAATGCCTAAATTGATCTGGTAATTAAGGAAAGTAATTAAGGCTAATTGTATGATCACATCGACCGGGCTGATCGCAGGATCGGTCGGGACGATGGCGTAGACGATTGACATGGGTCTACTTCAATTCAGGGAGATGTCAAGGATGATTTGGCTCGAATTTGAACTAATCAGCCAGGATGATATCCTATTGGCATGGATGAGGTTACCAAAATTACTCTAATCATCCCAAATCGATTGGACTGATTAAGCGAAACTTATGCTGATAGGCTAGGCCGATGCCCCTATCGGCCTGGACGATAAAGTCGGTTTGTATAAAATAAGATTTATTACGAAGCTCTTATATTTAAGATATCTTGCTCTACCTTAGAGGAGATCGTTTGCTGCACTCTTAACCTGAGAAAGCCTAGAGGAGAGAGAGAGAGAGAGAGGGAGAGAGAGAGGATTTTGTGAGGGGGATCTTGTGAGGTGATTCACAAGGGTTGCTCCAAGCATTGTTCCACTTCTTCTTCCACTAGAGATTCTTGTCCTTGGAAGGGTTGAGAGAGGTGAGCTTCAGCAATTGATCAAGGTTCTCTGCCTGCTTCAGGAGGAAGCAAAAGGAGTTTGGTTCTCTACCTCGCTGGGGTCGGTGGAAAGGTGTTTTTGTGAGTGCTTCTCCACCTTATTGTGGGAGCAAAAGGAGAGTCACCTTTGTAGTGCAATACTCGGAGGGCGCCTCTGGCGAGTGGATATAGGCCGAGTTGACAGAACCAATATAAATTCTTGTATTCTTTTTCTACTTCTTCCGTATTTAATTTTCCGCACTTTGATTTACGTTGTGGTGAATCTTAGTTTGGGTTTTGTGTTTTGATTGTAAGAATTTTTTAAAATATCAATTCACCCCCCTCTTGGTTAGTCTTGGGCCAGTTCATAGGGCATAACATCCCTAACAAACTTTCAGCATTGTCCACTTTTAGCATGTCAAATCCTATGAAAATGAAGAATCATACGAAACTGAACTTAAAGGAAAAGAAAACTAGTATGGTGCCCGAAGGGCGCTGTACATAACAAACAAGTATAATTCTACGGAAAGTAAGAATCCTAACCTAAAGGAAAAAAATATTGAATTAATCTTGGTTGGTACAAAGGGCATTATCCACCACTAGCACGTTTAACCCTAAGGAAAGAAAGAATCGTATCCTAACTGAAAAGATAATTATTAAAACTAGGATGGTACCACAAAGGGCGTTATCCCTCACTAACTATTTTAGCCCCAAGGGAAGAAAAAATCCTAACTTAAATTAAAAAATAATAATTAACTAGGATAGTGCCATGAAGCACGTTATTCAACCCTAGCTAGTCTAATCAAAAGGAAAGTAAGAATCCTAGCCTAAAGGAAAAGAAAAATGGATTAAACTAGGATGGTAACATGAAGGGAATTGTCCATTACTAGAATGTCAAATCCTATGTAAAGGAAGAATCTCAACCTAAATGAAAAGAAAACTAGATTAAAGTTTTGTGGTGCAATGAATCATGTTGTACATGACTAACAGGTCTACTCCTATGGAATGGAAAAAACTTAACCTAAAAAAAAAATTAGTTTAAACTAAAATAGTTCAAGAAATGGTGTTATCCACCACTTGCACGTCTAATCTTATGGAAATGAAGAATTCTAACCTAAAGGATAAAAAGCTAGATTAAAACTAAGATCATGCCATGAAGGGCGTTATCCACCACTAGCACTTTTAATCCCATGGAAAGATAAAATCCCAACCTAAAGGTATTACAAATCTATTTTTGGATTATGATTTTGATGATAGAAAACAAATATTTTTTTGTCTATTGACTTTTTAGGACCCAAAGATCGGACGAAAATCAGAATAAGCTCAAGATGGAATAGATTAGGGTTGAGTCAGTCTGTAATTTTATTTTTTCCCTCTTGAGTCAATTGTAATCTTTGGTGTGACTAATGCAAAGTAACCCTACACACACATACTTGAGAGACTTAGAATTTCTATTTTTACTCAAATCGGTCAGGACGATATTAACATCGGCCTGGACGATCGGGCTTAAAATAAAAAATCTAATCAGAGGTTCCTAATTAAAGCAGCCATCATTAACAAATCAGCCTGGATGATACGTGTATCATCCAGGACGATAGGCTCAAAATAGAAATAAATATCTGCCATAAACAATTAAGGTATTCTTTATTTTTGGTAATTGGCCAGGACGATCTTGGATCGGCCTGGATGATATTCATAAATAATGCCTTTATTGATCTGACAATCAAGGAAGTAATTAAGGATGATTGATACTATCACATCATCCTGGACGATCGTAGGATCGGCCAGAACGATCTAGTCAAAAAACCTTAGTTACTCCTGGACGATCTAGATCAGACAGCTTGCATTCAGGGCGATGCTCTGGACAATTTTCCTCTGATTTGAACTGATCGGCCTGGATGATCGTGAGATCGTCCTGGACGATCAAGCCAAATTTTCAATCATCTAGTTTGCATTAAGGGCGATGCTCTGGCTGATCCTCTGAGATTTGTACTGATCGGCCAGGACGATGTCCATATCGTCCTGGATGATATAGTCGGTAACTCGCAATTAATGAGCTCCTTTGAGGCTCTTCTATTTAAGGGCCCTTGTTCAATGTTTTTGAACATCCTTGACTACTGTCTTGACTTGAGAAAACCTAAAGGAGAGAGAGAGAGAGAGGGAGAGAGAGAGAGAGGATCTTGTGAGGGGAGCTTGTGAGGGGATTCACAAGGGTTGCTCCAAGCATTGTTCCACTTCTTCTTCCCTAGAGTCTCTTGTCCTTGGAAGGGTTGGGAGAGGTAAGTTCCGGCAAGCGATCGAGGTTCTCTGCCTGCTTTAGGAGGAAGCAAAAAGAGGAAGGTTCTCTGCCTTGCCGGGTGTGGCAAAAAGAGGTGTTTGTAAAGGCTTCTCCGCCGAGCTGTGGGGGATAAAGGAGAGTCACGATTGTAGTGCAATACTCGGAGGGCGCCTCCAGGGAGTGGACGTAGGTCGAGTTGACCGAACCACTATAAACCCTTGTGTTCTTATTTTTTACTGCTTCAGTATTTATTTCTTCCGCATGTTATTTCTTTGTGCTGATTTGGTTTGTATTTGTGCTTTGCCTAAAGATTTTTAAAATACAAATTCACCCCCCTCTTGGTTAGCCTTGGGCTAGTTCTATAGGGCTTAACATCCCTAACGAACTTTCAAGTGGTATCAGAGAAGGATTCATAAAAACTATGTTTGAAAACTTTTTGAGTTTGATCCATGGCAAACTTTGGGAATAGAAACACTAATGAGGATTATTCAATTGCATGACCTCCATTGTTTGACAACTTACCTTTTGATTTTTGGAAAACCCGTATGTCAACATTTTTACAATCTACTGATTATCGCATGTGGATTCTTATTAAAGAAGGGTATTTTGCACCTTCTCGTGAAATTAACAAAAATAAAATAGAAGTTGCTTTTTCTGAATGGACTTTCGATGAAAGAGATTTAGCTCAATTGAATGCAAAATGTTTGAACTATTTTTTCTGTGCTTTAAAGTCTGAGGATTACATGCGTGTCTCCACTTGCAAAACTGGTTAAGAAATTTGGGATAAATTGTGTATCACTTACGAAGGCACTAATGAAGTTAAACAATCCCGTTTGAATATTCTCTTGCATGACTATGAACTTTTTCAAATGAAACCTCATGAATCAATTTCTGAAATGTATACGAGATTTACTCAGATTGTTACTTCCTTGCATGCCTTAGGAAGAGAGCTTTCAAATTTTGAAAAAGTAAACAAAATTTTATGATGCTTGCCTTCCTCTTTTGATGCAAAAATTCTGCTATAACTGAATCTAAGGATTTGAACATGTACTCGATTGATAACTTACTTGGCTCACTCATTGCTTACGAGCAAGGGGTGAATCAAAGAAATCTTGATGCAGGTGAGAAAAAGAAAGAGAAAACTATGGCACTGAAGGCAGACAAATCTGATTCCGATTCTTCCGGGTCTAAGAGCGATGAAGTTGCCTTCATCTCAACGCAATTCAGAAACTTTCTAAGGAAGAAGCAAAAGCATCATTGGAGAAAAGGTAAGGATAAAAAATATTCTAAAGGATCTTCTGATGTTGTTTGTTATTGATGTAAGAAACGTGGACATGTGAAAGCCGATTGTCCTACACTTAAAGATCACTCGAGCAAAGAAAAGGAAAAAGGTGAGGAGAAATCCAAGTTTAGGAACGATAAGAAGAGAGTCAAAAAGGCGTTCTGGGCAGAATCTGGTACTGATTCATCTGAAACTGAACCTAAAAATGAGACAACAAACTTGTGCTTAATGGGAGAAGATCAAAGTGATGAAGAAGAGGTATGTAAACCAACCTATGATGAATTGTTTGAGATTTGTGAGAAAATCCATGCATGATACAAAAAACTTAAGAAGACTCATGCTAATTTAAAATTGGAACTTGTAAATTTACAAAAAAGAGTATGAAGTTATTCTTAAAGATCATTCAACGATTGATTCTAATCACATGGCTCTTCTTGATTAATTTGATGATTTGAACAAAAATCACTCGGAATTAATTGATGAGAATGAAGCATTAAAAGTTTCACACACCTCTCTTCAATCTGATTTCAAGAAATCTAAAGAGAAAGAGAAAAACTTGAGGGTTGAGAATAATGTTCTAAAAAATACAAACTTGAGGATTAAAAATGAATTAGATACACTTAAGAAAACTTGGATGACGCCTACTCTTGATCAAAAGCCAAGACCTAGGAAGAGGCAATATAACTCAAACCATTTAAGAAACCCTTTTCCTAGAGATAGATGTTTTTCATGTGGCATACTAGGACACATCTCACACAATTGCACTGTTCACCGTAGTACATATTGAGAGTGAAGACCTAAGGTACATGATTCACAACATACCACACCTGCATTGTATTCTACTTTTCCTAAGAAGGGACCCAAACTAGTTTGGGTTCCTAAATCTGACTATTGTTGAGTTTTGCAGGTATGCTCTCACCAAAGACCTCATGGGAGCATAGGATAATTGGACATATGGAGGCTCGCAGCTCATAATTGCTTAAACTTGTTGTTTCATAATTTCTTGAAATATTTTTGTGTTATTTTTGTTATATGCTAGCTTTGTGTTGTTTTAGATTGTTTTGTTTTCACTTTGCTTTATGAATTGTTTTCCATATGATTATATTTTTAAGCTTATCGATTTTGGAGATTCACTACAGGAAAACAGCTCATTTCCGACAAAATTTCCGGCAGAAATAAATTCGTCGCAAATTCCGGCGGATTTTCTGGCGGCTTTCCGACGGAAAATTTTCAACGAATTTCCGACAAATTTTTTGATTGGTTTTCCGGCGAATTTTTTCCGAATACATTTCCGGCGAAATTTCCGACGGATTTCCGACGAAAATTAAAAAAATTAAGTTAAATTAAATATTTTTTATTTTAAAATATAACTTACATTATTTAATTTATTAACTTAAATTTTTTAATTTAATAAGTTAAATTATAATAAAATAAATTATAATCTAATTATTTATTAACAAATGATTTAAATTTAAACTTAAATTATAATAAAATTTTTGAAATTACTTATTTTGTTAAATTAAGTTACACATTTTTTATTAACAGTTTTAGGTTTCTTAAATAATATACGTAATAGGTTAATTAACAGTTTTTGGCATGAACCCACGGCGGAAATAATAAGTAATAGCTTAAATAAATAAAAAAAAAATTATTTTACAGGATTTTGTTTCTTGACTAGATGGCTGATACCACTTTCTGCGCGTGGAGAGCTGGGGGGGGGGGGGGGGGGGTGCGGGGTTCGAACCCCGCCGAAGGCATGTCCATGGTTCACGCGGGCGTGCAAGGCAGGCTGGGGGCGGCTCAGGCGGGGCGGTTTGCTCGGGCGGTCAAAGCCAGCCGTGGCTTCCGCTGCGCTGGTCCATCGCGTGCGAGCTGGGGTCTGAAGCAGCGGGCCGGCCGGCTGTAACGGATTTTTTTTTTATTTTTTTTGAAATTCCGGCGTATTAAAAATTTGACGGAAATATTATCCAACGAAAAATCTGTCGGAAATACGTCGAAAATGTTTCCGACGAATTATTTTACGCCGGAAGTCCTTTTCCGACTCGTGTGTAACCGGCGGAAAAATTTCCGCCGGAAATCCGTCGGAAAAGTAAATTTCTAACGGATTTTGGCCATTTTCTGACTAAAATGTCCGCCGGAAAATGACGTTTTTCCTGTAGTGATTTAAAGTCATTGATTATCATATCTAAATCGATCAAAGGGAGAAACACCATTGATGGTTTCCTTCCCTCTAACCTCTTTTAGTGACATAATTTTCTTTTCTAGACAAAAAATCTATCTCATATTGACAACTGGTTTTTGAAACTAAGATTCTTTTTAAAACTAAGATTCTTTTTATCTTGCTACAATAATCTATCTTATGCATAATATCCAAAGTTCTTATATATCTTTCAAGATAAATGAAATCTTGCCATTGTATTTATCACATGATTATGATTTTCTTTTTTGTCTTGTTCTTCCATATGTTAGAGAGAGAGCTCCTATTCTCTAATATTTGGAGGATATACTCACAACTAAGGTTCTTTTTAAGGGTTTTTGTTAAAGAGAATTTAGCTTGAAAGAATTAAGAGGGAAAGTGGAAAAGATGCAAATTTGAAATGAAAAATATATATACACAAATGTGTATCAAAAATCAAGATGCTCAAAGAGTCAAATCAAAGATATAAGAGGCATAAAATGAGCCCACTAAATACAAGCTATTATCTCTTTTCTGAACTCTTAAAACTTAGAGAACTCATTGGTTATTTAATGCTTTCAAAGGCTTGATTTCAAATTTCATGATTGAGACAAATTACTTTGGTAAATTATTTATAAGATATTTTGTTTGTTACCAAGTTTTGATTGGATCTTCTTTTTATCCAGTAAAGTTTCTCTGAGTTAGACCTTTTTGTTTTTAAAAAAAGACGATTATTGCCCTGAAAGAAGTTCGAGCTTGGGAGTAACAAGATCGGATATTCGACCTTTTTTAGATTTTGACTTGTTAACTCTTTGATCTTTTGAATCTCTAAAATTTAATTGTTTGAGAAATTTGTCATATGAATACTTTGCTATAAAAAAAAAATTTAAAACCAAAATAAGAAAATTTCTCCTTTCTTTTGATTTCTTTTTAGTTTTTTTTTTAGTTTTTTTTATTGTTGTTTCTAGCTTTGTATTGTGAGTCATTTATTTTTTGAGGGCTTTGATCATCAACATTTTTTCCTTGGATTCAAATTTCTTTTCACATCGTCCTGGATGATTCTTATATCATCCTGGACGATGGATAAATTCTCTTCAAAATTCCATCTGATGAACTTTTCTGTACTTACTGTAACTCTTCGTCCTGGACGATACTTTATCGTCCAGGACGATCTGATCGAACTCTGTTGCAATCATGATTGATAGTCTTGGCCGATAACATATTTCATCCTGGCCGATGCATTTTATGGTCATCGTCCTGGCCGATACACTAGATCGTCCTAGACGATCCACGTGTTAGCACATTTAAATCCTTAAAATCGGCCCCGGACGATCCATTATTTGACAATCATCCTGGCCGATCCACTGATTGTCCTGGACGGTACATGTGGCACAGATTTAAAACGTTTTAACATCAGTCGGTACGATTAATTATTGTGCATCGTCCTGGATGATACAGCTAATCGGCCCCGATGATCTTCTTTTTTAACGGTCGTCCGGCTTGACTCCTCGGGACGATCGCCTGTGTCTAATCGTCCTGGCTGATATCTGATCGGCCCGGCAGATCGGACCGCCTTTTAGACCAATCGTCCTGTACGCAATAACTGAACCAAATCGTCCTGGACAATTCTGCGATCGTCCTGGACGATATGGTCGTTTCTTTAAAATCAGGCCATTCAAGCCATTGTTTTCACCTCAACCCATCTGATGATCATGATCCCTCATTTTTCTAGTTTTTGTTTTCTGTTTTCTATTTTCTGTAGTTTGTCTTGTAGTTTGTTTTAGTTTCTATTGTGTTTTTTTTTCTTTTTCTTTATATGTGTCTAGGACCCTCTTTTTGGGATGACAAAAGGAGGAGTAGGATGTGGTAGGAAAAATTGATGCTTGTAACTTTAAAATTTTAATGAACTGTTATTTTTTCTGAGTTTTTCCTACTTGTGTTTGCCATCATCAAAAAAGAGGAGATTGTTACAAATCTATTTTTGGATTATGATTTTTATGAGAGCAAACAAATCTTACCTTTTTTCTATATTGACTTTTCAGGACCCAAAGATCCGACGAAAATCAGAATCAGCTCAAGATGGGATAGATTAGGGTTGAGTCAGTCTGTAATTTTATTTTTTCCATCTTGAGTCAATTGTAATCTTTGGTGTGACTAATGCAAAGTAACCCTACACACACACGCTTGAGAGACTTAGAATTTCTATTTTTACTCAAATCGGCCAGGACGATATTTTCATCGGCCTGGACGATCGGGCTTAAAACAGAAAAATCTAATCAGGGGTTCCTAATTAAGGCAACTTTCATCAGCAAATTGGCCTGGATGATACGTGTATCGGCCAGGATGATAGGCTCAAAATAGAAAGAAATAGTCGCCATAAATAATTAAGGTATTCTGTATTTTTGGTAATCTGGCAGGATGATCTTGGATCGCCTAGATGATATTCACAAATTATGCCTTAATTGATCAGACAATCAAGGTAGTAATTAAGGATGATTGATACAATCACATCATCCTGGATGATCGCAGGATCGGACAGGACGATCTAGTTAAAAAACCTTAGTTACTCCTGGATGATCTGGATCGGACAGCTTGCATTCAGGGCGATGCTCTGGATGATTTTCCTCTGATTTAAACTCATCGGCCTGGACGATCAAGCCAAATTTTCAATCATCCAGTTTGCATTCAAGGCGATGCTTTGGCCGATCCACTGAGATTTGTACTGATCGGCCAGGACGATGTCCATATCGTCCTGGACGATATAGTCAGCAACTTGCAATTAATAAGCTTCTTTTAAGCTCTTCTATTTAAGGGCTCTTGTTCAACATTTTTTAACATCCTTGGCTGTTGTCTTGACCTAAGAAAACCTAAAGGAGAGAGAGAGAGGGAGAGAGAGAGAGAGAGGATCTTGTGAGGGGGAGCTTGTGAGGGTATTCACAAGGGTTGCTTCAAGCATTGTTCCACTTCTTCTTCCCTGGAGTCTCTTGTCGTTGGAAGGGTTGGGAGAGGTAAGTTCCAGCAAGCGATCGAGGTTCTCTGCCTGCTTCAGGAGGAAGCAAAAGGAGGAAGGTTCTCTACCTTGCCGAGTGTGGAAAAAAGAGGTGTTTGTAAAGGCTTCTCCGCCTAGCTGTGGGGGCTAAAAGAGAGTTACGATTGTAGTGCAATACTCTGAGGGCGCCTCCGGGGAGTGGATGTAGGTCGAGTTGACCGAACCACTATAAACCCTTGTGTTCTTATTTTTTACTGCTTCCGCATTTATTTCTTTCGCACGTTATTTCTTTGTGGTGATTTGGTTTGTATTTGTGCTTTGCCTAAAAATTTTTAAAATACCAATTCACCCCCCCCCCCCCTCTTGGTTAGCCTTGGGCCAGTTCTATTGGGATTAACATCCCTAACAAACTTTCAAAAGGAATTGAAAACTAGATTAAACTAGGATGGTGCCATGAATGACGTTATCGATATCTTGCATATTTAATCATATAAAGGAAGAATCCTAACAAAGAGGAAAAGAAAAAATGATTAAACTAGGATTGTGCCACTATAGGTGTTATCCACCACTAGCACGCCATATCTTAAGGAAAGGAAGAATTTTAACATAAAAAAAATGCAAACTTGATAAAATCAGGATGGTGCCACGAAGGGTGTTGTCCTCCACTAGCGCATCTGATCCAAAGAAAAGGAAGAATCTTAACCTAAAGGAAAAGAAAATAGGGTTAAAGTAGATGGTGCAACAAATAATGTTATCTACCATTGGCACGTCTAATCCCAAGGAAAGGAAGAATGCTAACCTAAAGGAAAAGAAAACTTGATTAAACTAGAGTGGTGCAATGAAGGACGTTAATCACCCCTAACATGTCTAATTCTAAGGAAAGAAAGGATGTTAACCTAAAGAAAAATAAAACTGGATTAAAATAGGATGATGTCATGAAGGACGTAGTATACCACTAGTGTGTCTAATCCTAAGGAATAATACTAATCTAAAAGAAAATAAAATTGGATTAAATTAGGATGGTGTCATGAAGGGCGTTGTCCACTTACTACATCTAATCCTACATAAAGGAAGAATCCTAACTTAAAGAAAAGAAAATTGGATTAAATTAGTATGGTACTATAAATAGCATTATCCACCACTAGCATGTCTAATATAACGGAACAGAAGAATCCTAAACTAAATGAAAAGAAAACTGAATTAAACTAGTATGGTTTCATGAAGGGCACTGTACACGGCTAGCATGTCTAATCATACGAATAGGAAGAATCCTAACCTAAGGGAAAAGGATATTAGATTAAACTAGGATGGTGCCACCAAGGGCATTGTGCACCACTATTAGATCTAATCCTAAGGAAAGAAAGACGCCTAACCAAAAGGAAAAGATAATTTGATTAAAAATAAGATGGTGTCATGATGAGCGTTATCCCCCACTAGCACTTTGAATCCTAAAGAAAGGAAAAATCCTAACCTAAAGGAAAAAATGGATTATATTAGGATAGTGCCACAAAATGCGTTATCCACCCCGAGCTCGTCTAATCCTTAGGAAAGTAAGAATCCTTAACTAGAGGAAAATAAAACTAGATTAAACTAGGATGGTTCCACAAAGGGCAATGCTAACCACTAGCATGTCAAATCCTAATAAAAGGAAGAATCCTAACATAAATGAAAAGAAAACAAGATTAAACCAGTATGGTGCCACGAATGACATTTTATACGACTAACAGGTCTAATCCTATCGAAAGGAAGAATTTGAAACTAAAGGAAAATAAAACTAGATTAAATTAGGATGTTACCATGAAGGAATTATACACCACTAGCATGACTAATCCTAAGAAAAGGAGGAAACCTAACCTAATGATAAAGAAAATTGGATTAAACTAGGATTATGCAATGAAGAACATTATCCACCACTCGCTCATTTAATTCTATCTAAAGGAAGAATCCTAACCTAATGGAAGAGAAAACTAGATTAAAACTTGGATGGTGCCACGAAGGGCATAATCCATCACGAACACTTTTAATCTTCAGGTAAAATCCGAACCAAAGTAAAAGAAAGCTTGATTAAATTAGGATGGTTCCATGACAGGTTTTATATACGACTACACTTCTAATCCTATGGAAAAGAAGAACCCTTTTCTAATGGAAAAAAAATGGATTAAGCTAAGATAGTGCTACGAATGGATTTATCCACCATTAACACGTCATATCCTAAGAAAAAGACGAATCATATCCTAAAGGAAAAAAACTAGATTAAAACTTGGATGGTGCCATGAAGAGCGCTATGTATCACTACCACGTTTAATCTTAAGGAAAATCCTAACATAAATGAAATGAAAATTGGATAAGATTAGGAAGGTGCCATAAAGGGCGTTATCCACCACTACCATATTATACCTTAAGGAAAGGAAGAATCCTAACTTAAAGGAAATGAAAACTGGATTAAACTATAACGGGATCACAAAGGGCATTGTCTACCACTACCACGTCAAATCCTAAGGAAAGAAAGAATCTTAGCCTAAAGGAAAAGAAAACTGGATTAAACTAGAATGGTGCAAAAAGGACATTAATCACCACTTGGACGTCTAATCCTTAGGAAAGGAAGAATGCTAAAAAAAAAAATGAAAACTGTATTAAACTAGGATGGTGCCACGAAGGGCGATATTCGCCACTAGCATGTCAAATTCAAAGGAAAGAAGTAATTCTAACCTAAAGCAAAAGAAAACTAAATTAAAGTTATGATGGTGCCACGAAGGGCATGGGCCACCACTAACACTTTTAATCAAAAGAAAGAATCCTAACCAAAAGTAAAAAAAAAAAATTGGATTAAATTAGGATGGTGCCATGAAGGGCATTGTACACCCTTAGAATGTATAATCCTATGGAAAGGTAGAATACTAACCTAAAGACAATAAAATTGGATTAAACTATAATGGTGCCACGAAGGGCGTTATCCGCTACTTGAACATCTAATATGTAGGAAAGGAATAATGTTGACCTAAATGAAAAGAACTGGATTGAACTAGGATGGTACCACGAATGGCCTTATCCACCACTAGCACATATATTTCTAAGGAAAGATAAAATGCTAACCTAAATGAAAAAAAAAAAAATTGTATTAAAACTAGGATGGTGCTACGAAGGTTTTTAGGCACCACTAGCACTTCTAATCCTAAGGAAAGGAAAATCCTAACCTAAAAGAAAAGAAAATTGGATTAAACTAGGATGGTGCCAGAAAGGGCATTATCCACCAATAACACATCTAATACTAAGGAATGGAAGAATCCTAACCTAAATGAAAAGAAAACTAGATTAAACTAGTATGATTCCATAAAGGGCGTTATACACGACTAGCACGTCTAATCTTACAAAAAGGAAAAATTCTGACCTAAAAGAAGAGATAACTGCATTAAAACCAAGATGATGCCACGAAAGGCATTATCCACCACTAGCAAGTGTAATCCAAAGGAAAGAAAGAATCCTAAACTAAAGGAAAAAAAATTGGATTAAATTAAGATAGTGCCACAAAGTGCATTATCCACCTCTGACTCGTCTGATCCTAAGGAAGGTAAAAATCCTAACCTAGAGGAAATGAAAACTGGATTAAACTAGAATGGTGCAATGAAGGGCATTGTCCACCACTAACATATCAAATCCTAAGAAAAGGAAGAATCCTAAACTGAAGGAAAAGAAACTAGATTAAACTAGGATGGTTATACAAAGGGCATTGTCCACCACTAGCATGTAAAATCCTATAGAATGGAAAAAATCCAAACCTAAATGAAAAGAAAACTATATTAAAGTAGTATGGTGCCACAAAGGGCACTTTATACATGAATAAAAGGTCTAATCCTACCAAAAGGAAGAATCTTAACCTAAAGGAAAAGAAAACTGGAGTAAATTAGAATGGTTACACAAATGGTATTATCCACCACAAATACATCTAATCCTAAGGGAAGGAAGAATCCTAACCTAAAGGATAAGAAGTTAGATTAAAAATAAAATCATTTCATAAAGGGCATTATCCACCACTAGCACTTTAAATTCTAAGAAAATATTAAATTCTAATATAAAGGAATAAAAAACTGGATTAAATTAGGAAGGCACCCTGATGGGAATTACCGACCGCTTACATATAAGATTATATGGAAAGGAAGAATCCTAACCAAAAGGAAAAGAAAACTTCATAAAATAAGGATGATGCTACAAATGGCATTATCCACCCATAGCATGTCATATCCTAAGAAAATTAAAAAATTTAACTTAAATGAAATGAAAACAGGATTTAACCAGGATGGTGCCACGAAGGGTATTATCTTCCACTAGCACATCTAATCCAAAGGAAAGGAAGAATCCTAACCTAAAGGAAAAGAAAACAGGATTAAACTAGGATGGTGCCACGAAAGGTCTTATCCACCACTTGCATATCTAATACTAAGGAAAGGAAGGATGCTAATCTAAGGGAAATGAAAACTTGATTAAACTAGGATGGTGCAACAAAGGATGTTATTCACCCCTATCACATCTAATTCTAAGGAAAGAAAGAATGTTTAACTTAAATGAAAATAAAATATGATTAAAGTAGGATGATATCAAGAAGGACATGGTACACCACTAGAATGTCTAATCCTAAGGAAATGAAGAATACTAACATAAAATAAAAGAAAACTAGATTAAATTAGGATGGTTCCATGAAAAACATTCTCCACCCCTAGCACGTTTATTCCTACGAAAAGGATGAATCCAAACCTAAATAAAAAAATTTGATTAAACTAGGATGGTGCCACGAAGGGCATTATCCACTACTAGCATGTCTAATCCTAAGGAACAAAAAATTCCTAACCTAAATAAAAATAAAACTGGATTAATCTAGTACTGTTCCATGAAGGGCGTTGTACATGACTAGCACGTCTAATCCTATGAAAATGAAGAATCCTAACCTGAGGGAAAAGAATATTGGATTAAACTTGGATGGTGCCACATAAAGCATTGTCCACCAGTAGCATGTCTAATCCTAAGGAAAGAAAAAATCCTAACCTAAAGGAAACGATAATTGGATTAAAACTAGGATGGTGCCATGAGGAGCGTTATCTCCCACTAGCACTTTTAATCCTAAAGGAAGGAAAAATAATATCTTATATGAAAAAAAATTAGATTCAACTAGGATAGTGCCACGAAGCGTGTTAACCACCCCTAGCTTGTCTAATCCTAATGGAAGTAAAAATCATAACCTACAGAAAACTAAAACAAGATTAAACTAGGATGGTGTCATGAAGGCCATTGTCAAACACTAGCATGTCAAATCATAAGAAAAGGAAGAATCCTAACCAAAATGAAAAGAAAATTAGATTAAACTAGTATGGTGATACGAAGGGCATTATACATGACTAACAGGTCTAATCATCGGAAAAGAAAGAATTCGAACCTAAAGAAAAAGAAAACTAAATTAAATTAGGATGGTACCATGAAGGGCATGGTACACTACTAGAACATCTAATCCTAAGGAAAGGAAGAATCCTAACATAAAAGAAAAGAAAACTGGACTAAACTAGGATGGTGCCAAAAAGGGCGTTATCCACCACTCGTACGTCTAATCCTATGGAAAGCAAGAATCATAACCTAAAGGAAAAGAAGTTAGATTAAAATTAGGATGGTTTCACGAAGGGTGTTATCCACCACTAGTACTTTTAATCCGAAAGAAAGGTAAACCCTAACCTAAATGAGTAGAAAACTGGATTAAACTAAAATGTAATTAAACTAGGATGGTGCCGCGAAGGTCGTTATCCACCATTAGTACGTCATATCCTAAGAAAATGAAGAATCCTAAAATAAAGGAAATTAAAACTGGATCAAACTAAAATGGTGTCACGAAGGGTGTTGTCCACTAATAGCGCGTCTAATTCTTAGGAAACAAAAAAAATTCAAACTTAACAGAAAATTAAACTGGATTAAATTAGGATGGCGCCATAAATGTTATCCACCACATGCACATCTAATTCTTAGGAATTGAAGAATTCTAAGCTAAAGGAAAAGAAAATTGGATTAAACTTGATGGTGTAATGAAGGAAGTTTTTCACCACTAGCACGTCTAATTCTAAGAAAAGAAAGAATGTTAACCTAAATGAAAAGAAAATTGGATTAAACTAGGATGGTATATTGAAGGATGTGGTCCACCACTAGTATGTCTAGTCCTAAAAAAAAAAAGAAGAATACTAACCTAAAGGAAAAGAAAATTGGATAAAATTAGGATGGTTCCACAAAGAGCATTATCTACCCCTAACGCATCTAATCCTATAGAAAAAAGGAATACTAGCTTAAATAAAAAGAAAATTGTACTAAACTATTATGGTGCCAAGAAGGGCGTTATCCACCACTTTCTAGTTTAGTCCTAACGAATGAAAGAATTCTAACCTAAGTGAAAAGAAAATTGGATTAAATTAATATGGTGCTACGAAAGCCGTTGTACACGACTAGCATATCTAATCCTACGAAAAGAAATAATCCTAACTTAGAGGAAATGAATTTTGGTTTAAACTTGGATGGTGCCATGAAGGGCATTATCAACTACTAACACGTCTAATCCTTAGGAAAGGAAGATTTCTATCCTAAAGGAAAAGATAAATGAATTAGAACTAGGATGGTTCCATGAATGGCGTTAACCCCTACTAGCACTTTTAATCCTAAGGAAAGGAAAAATCATAACCTAAAGAAAAATAAAATATCTTAAACTATGATAGTGTCACAAAGCATGTTATCGAACTCTAGCTCGTCTAATCCTAAGGAAAGTAAGAATTCAAACCTAAAGGAAAAGAAAACTGAATTAAAATAGCATGGTTTCATGAAAGGCATTGTCCACCACTAGCATGTTAAATCCTATGGAAAAGAAGAATCCTAGCCTAAGTAAAAAGAAAACTAGATTTAACTAGTATGGTCGACGTCGTACATGACTAGAAAGTCTAATCCTAAGAAAAGGATGAATCCTAACCTAAAGGAAAAAATGGATTAAACAAGGGTAGTGCCACAAAGGGCATTATCCACCACTAGCATGTCTAATCCTATGGAAAATAAGAATTCTAACATAAAGAAAAGAACACTAGTATTAAACTTGGATGGTGCCACGAAGGGCGTTATCTACCACTAGCACATTTAATCCAAAGCAAAAGAAGAATCCTAACCTAAAGGCAAAAGAAAACTTGATTAAAACATGTTTGGTGCCACAAAGGGTGTTATCCACCTCTAGAAAATCTAATCTTTAGGAAAAGAAAAATTCTAACCTAACGGAAAAGAAAATTTGATAAAACTAGGATGGTGCCTCAAAGGGTGTTATCCCCCACTAGCACCTCTAAGCCTAATAAATGGAAGAAATCTAACCTAAAGGAAAATAAGACTAGATTAAATAAGGATGGTGCCACGAATGACATTTTCCACCACAAGTATGTCTAATCTTATGAAAAGGAAGAATCCTAATGTAATAGATAAGAAAACTTGATTAAACTAAGATGGTGCCACAAATGGCGTTATCCACCCTTAGCATATCTAATCCTAAGGAAAGGAAGAATCCTAAGTGGATTAAACTAGGATGCTTCCACGAAGGAAGAATGTTAACCTAAGGAAAAAAAAATAGGATTAAACTTCGATGGTGCAACGAAGGGCATTATTCACCACAAGAACATCTAATTATAAGGAAAGAAAGAATCCTAATGTAAATAAAAATAAAATAGGATTAAACTAGTATATTGCTATGAAGGGCATTGTACATGACTAGCACATCTAATCTTACGAAAAGGAAGAATAAAACCTAGAGGAAAATAATTTTGTCTTAAACTAGGATAGAGCCATGAATGCATTGTCCACCACTAGTACATCAAATCCTAAAGAAAATAAGAATAACATCCTAAATGAAAAGATAACTGTATTAAAATAAGGATGGTGCCACGAAGGGCGTTATCCCCCACTAGCACTTTTAATCCTAAAGAAAGGAAAAAGCCTAACCTAAAGGAAAAAAAATTAGATTAAACTAGGATAATGCCATGAAGCGCATTATCGAACCCTAGCTCGTCTAATCCTAAAAAAAAGTAAAAATACAAACATTAAGGAAAAGAAAACTAGATTAGACAAGGATTCTTCCACGAAGGCATTTTCCACCACTAGCTTGTCAAATCTTATGGAAATGAAGAATCCTATCCTAAATGAAAAGAAAACTAGAATAAACTAGTATGGTGGGAGATGTACATGACTAGAATCTCTAATCCTATGAAAAGGATGAATACTAACCTAAAGGTAAACTGGATTAAACAATGATGGAGCCATGAAGGGCATTGTCTACCACTAGCACGTCTAATCATACGAAAAGGAAGAATTCTAACCTAAAGGAAAGAACACTGTGTCATGAAGTGCATTATCTACGACTAGCATATTTAATCATTTTTTTTAAGAATGCTAAAATTGCATAGAAAGAGAAAATGAAACCTAGATACAAGCTACTAAGAGTGTTAAATACTATCACATTCTTCCTTTACTAAATTATAAAAGGAAGAAGGAAGTTCACTCTCACAAAACAAATCCCAAAGAAAATTAAAAGAAAAAGCTAAGTTAGCACAATAATCCACTAACTTATTACAATTGCGATTAACCCAATGAAAAATCACATTATTGACCTTGCTAAGAAAAGAAGAATCTTCAGAACCCATGCTCCTCTTAATATTTTTTGGTATACTGTGCAATTTTTAAAGAATATTAATAACGTTTTTATTGTCACCTTCCACTATAATGCCTCCAACATCTTCAAATCTAGCTTGTAAAATCTCTGTAAGTGCAGAAAAAGCAGAAAACTCCAATTGGGCAATGTTCCAATGCGTTTTCCCCAATCCAAAAGCTAAAAGAAATCTTCCTTTACAATCCCTAACAATGCCACCAATACCACCCTCATAATTTCCTTTAAGAGAAGCATTAAGATTAATCATAATCCAATCTGGGGGAGGAGGTTGCCATTTATCGAAAGACAGTCCATGTGACTGATTAACAACCCAGCTATCCGATTGAAGAAAGTGCAGATTATCTTGGCTGATAAAACTGAGAACTGAAATAGGAATAAACACATTGCTTTCCCCAGGTTTCCCATGCTTAAACCTATTTCTATGATTCCTAACAAACCAAATAATAGTAAAATACAATTTCACCATCATCACACTACTGTCTTTGAGCCTCCGTAACCCAACCAAGCAATCATTCCAGCCACTAAATTCTCGTACCAGAAATCCCCAGCCTCTCAGCACATCCAACACCTTCCGAAGCTTGTAGTAGTTGAAAGAAATATGATTTATATCATCCAAAACTTCACATCCCAACAGACAAACAGGAACATCAGAAAGTTTTCTTTTGAAGAGGAAAGCACTTGAGGGGAGAGCATCAGGGAACAACCGCCAAATGAAAACTTCCAGCCTTGCATTCATTCTTAGATTATAAACCCAATTGATTAGAAAAATATCCTCCAGATCTTTATAGCTATATTCCATAAGTAAAGCAGAGATGGACTTCCCTGATATCTTATATTTTAAGTCCATGCAATCATCATTCCTATTGGGAAAAATCTGGACTTTGCAAATAAGTTCCAGTAAATCTGTCCAAAAGAGCATATTAAGCTTCTCACGGTCCCAACTACCTTCAGAAATGAAGGAATCCAGAGTAGTATTGTCATCCTAAAAATAACCTACAAACATTGGCCATTTGAGTAAAGATTTGTCCAAAATCCAAATGTCCTTCAACACCTTAATTTTGGATCCATCACCAATTCTCCATCTTACATGATTCCTGAGCGCACTCCAACCAGAAACCATGATCTTCCATGTGGAGGAACTACTTCTGTGCAGCCCATAATACCACCAATTAACTCCATACTTAGCAGTAAGGTGTTTGTTCAGAAGAGAATCTGGCTTATCAATCATCTTCCATGCAAATTTGGCTCTCATAGCATTCTTCCTTGCTACAGTTGAATGAACATCCCATCCCCCAAACTGTTTTGGCTTGCAAATTTGCTCCCAAGCCACATAATGAATGCCCCTTTTACCATCACATTTTCTAGATAAAATCTCTACAAATCTTCTCAAATTCCATCAACATCTTCATTAGAATAAGAGAGCGAGTCATGATAAAAATAGGAAGTGCAAGATAAACTGATTTAACCAAAACCAGTCTACCAGCTAGAGAGATATATCTGTTCCCCCAAGCATTAAATTTTTTAATGGATTTATCCAATAAAACCTAAAAGTCCACCTTCCTTAAACGTCTCAATGCCAATTTGATCCCCAAATACTCAAACTCATCAACTAATTTAATTCCCATAAATTTGGAAATCTGCACCTTCCTCCTCCTTTCCACCGAACTACCACAAACCAAGGAAGATTTATGGTAGTTAATATTTTGGCATGTCCACTTACAATAACTATCCATAATCTCTCTAACCATCTTCATACAATTCATTTTAGCTTCCATAAACAGCAAAAGATCATCTGCAAATAAAAGATGATAAATCTTATTGGAATTAGAAGAGATCCTAATACCCACATCGGTACCCCTGCTATGGAAAGTGTTAGAAAGAAGTTGGGAACAAAGGATAAAAAGAAATGGTGACAGAGGGCATCCTTGTTGAAAGCCACTCTTCCCCTCAATCCAACTAGAATTCGAACAATTAATCATAATAGAATATCTTGGATCTATGATACATTCCATCACCAAGTTAACAAACCTAGTAGGGAATCCCAACTCTGTCATCATCTTCTTCAAAGTTGACCAACACATACTATCATATGCTTGCTCCATGTCCACTTTAATTGCTAAGAACCCATTACAAGCTTTAGAAAATCTTAGTTTATTAAAAACCTCCTGAGCGAAAAGAAGATGGTCTAAGAATGATCTTCCCCTCACAAAAGCCGCCTGTTCTTCAGAAATAATCCTAGGAATAACTACCAACATTCGTTAAGCAAAACTTTAGCAACCATTTTATAAATTGAATTGCATAGGCTGATGGGACGGTAAGCTTATGGAATATTGGGATTAGAAGTTTTAGGAATAAGCACAACTAAGGTGTATTTCCAACCCTTGCACATAGAACCAGTGAGAAAAAACAGATGCATAGCTCTAACTACATCCTATTTAATGATGTTCCAAAAAGCTTTGAAAAAGGAATAGGTGATTCCATCAAAGCCCGGAGCTTTGTTGCTGCCCAGATTCAAAATAACTTCCAGCTTCGGCTAGATCATTATCTAACAAAATCTTATCAGTTCTTGCAAAACTAACTACGGCTTAGGCCATCCAGCAAAGCAGCAACTTTTGGATTTCCACTTGTTCTGGAAAAACTTATAAAACACCTCCTCAACCTCTTTCGGATCATCAATCAACAACCCATTAGAATCCTTAATATGAGAAATCCATTTGACACTTCTCCTAGAATTGGCAAAAGAATGGAGGAATTTGGTATTTGCATCTCCATCCTTAATCCACTTAGCTTTTGCCCTTTGCTTCCACCAGGTATTCAGATTATGAAGAATAACATTAAGTTCTTTAACTTTAGCTTTGAGCACCCAAAGCTTCTCCTCAGTCAACCAACCTTCCCTCGCTTTCTCTTCTTACAAATGCAGAATTTCAGCTTTCAACTTGTCTTTCTCCAAAGAGAAATTATTCAATCTAGCCTTGCTCCAATAAAACAAATCTTTCAAAGTTCTTTGCATTTTTATTAAGAACTTCCATGTCATCCCCCAAGAAGGGTCTCCTCCACCTACTAGAGACAATATGTTCGTCAGTCTTAAAGGACAACCAAGTGTCTTCAAACTTAATACCCCTTCTTCCTTTACAAACCGACTCAAACATCTTTAAAACAATTAGACTATGGTCCGAAGCAACTCTGGCAAGGTGTCTAACCAAAGTAATTTGGATTTTGTTGATGGCCAAGGTATTAAGAGTACACCTATCAAGTCTTTCTAGAATTCGTCCCCCTCCACTCTTGTTGTTGGACCAAGTGAATCTAGGACCAATAAACCCAACTTCATGATAGTCATTCTCATTCATAAACTTCACCATATCCAAAGGGCCTTGTGTAAATTTAAATCTTCTACCACACTTCTTATCTTCTTGAGCAAAAATGCAATTAAAATCCCCTCCAACAATAGAAGGAATATCTCTATGGGAAACCTCCCGAACATACTCCCAAAGAAACCTTCTCTTAAGAGTCTCTTTACTAGCATAAACTGTTGAAATCATCCAAACTCCTCTATTGAAGACATTGAGATCACCAATTACACATTGATCTGAAGTTTTAAAAATTGAAAAGGAAGCCAAATCTGACCTCCATAGAACCATAATTCCACCAGAAAGCCCTTCTGAGGGAAGAAGGGAATAATCCCAACCAAACCCCATCATCCTTACAAATGAATCTTTATCCATAGAAGAAATTTTAGTTTCAACCAACCCTACAAAGAACACTTTGTAGTCTTTAATAATTTCATTCAAATAAAGAGAGGCCTCCCTTTTTTTGGCCCCTCAACAATTCCAAAATACGATTAAATCCATTAAAAAAGTTTGGGGGAGGAGCCCCCAACTCTTTTCTTCATACCTCCATCCATAAACCTACCTCTAGAATTGCTTTTAATAGGGTCTAAAGCTTTAAGCTCTTTAGCAAGCTTACATTTCACCAGTTCTCCATTAGAAATAATATCCTTCTCATTTCCTACAACACACTTACTCCCCTCACAGCCCTTGATAATTCTATCACCGACAGGATTCCCAGCTATAAGAGGATCCCCTTCTCTGTTATAATTTCCACAACCATCAGTAGTGGATTTATTGCAAACATCTCCAATTCCATCATCTTCCACCCCATCCAACACATCAAATTTATTCAAATTAACTAGAACAAAGGGGGTATCATCACCAGAAATCTTACCGTCAATAGCTGAAGCAGCTTTAGTAGAAGCAGTAATCTTCACAGCAGAATTATCCTTACTAGCTGAGTTCGTTCCAGAAGCAATCGCCTCTTCCTCTCCGGGTATCTCCCCTTCCTCCAAGTGATTAACTACAGCAACTGTTTCCACCTTACTATTAGCATCAATGGTTTGAGTTTCTTTCCCAGCTGCATCAACATGAATTCCATTCATTCTCTTCCACTGTTTTTTAAAAGCTTTCGGCTTATCCTTCTTGACAACAAGTCTTCTAATAATTTTCTTCATCACCATGATCCAAGGACCATAAGAGGGATCAGTAACCTCCTCATGAAACTTTCCCATCTCCTTAGTTTCACTTGACTCGCCTTCATCAATAACTCTATCAGAGGTTCCAGAAACCTTCATTTTGCAATCAGATTTTAGATGCCCCACCATTCTACATTCACAACAAAAAGTCAAGATTTTATCATCCTCAAATCTTTGAAAGATTCTCCCAGAGATACTTTCAACCCAAACTCCTAAAGGAAGACACTGATCCAGCTTAACTCTCACACAAACTCGAGCTAATTCTCTTTCCCCCACTGAAACATATTACCGTCCATCATCAAAGGTTTGCTAATCGATGGAGCAATACTAGCAACATTAACTTCATCCCAACAATGCAAGGGTAAGTGCGGCATTTTAATCGAAATAGGTGATGTTAAACCTTTCAAAGAAAGGGTAGAAAATTCTAATGACCACTTCTCCATCCCCATAATGTAGCCGTTGACAAACCAAGGCCCTCCTGACAGAACACCTTCCATCATCTCCATCGACTCAAAGGAACACAATAACCATCTTTTTCCCAGAGTTGTAAAATGAAAATTTCCAAAAAGTTTCCACTGTCTCCTTATTTCCCAGCAACAACATGAGGGGGAACCTCCTTTCCAAAGACTTTAATCACCAAATATTTCCTGAGCTTATAAGAATTTGAAACCTCCATTTCTTCTATCAATTTCACAAACTTACCATCTTCCGAGAAGACCATATCATCCTCCTTGAAATCCAGCATTATGTAAGGCTTTCTCTTCCACGAATTTTCATCCACCCCAGCCAATTTCTGAGTAGGCATTACTTCACTAACCTTGTCCACCAAATCTGCACCAAGAGGGTGAAGATTCTAGAAAGAGTATTCTAAGAGAATTGCATCAATGAGAAAGAGAGACACTTAAGGAGAAAGGGAGAGTGTAAGACCTTCAAAAGAGAAAAAATATGGATTAAGAGATGTTGCAAAGAGAGAAATGGCTTCTAAGAGAGAGACATCTATGAGGAAGCGTCATCAAAGAGACTAAGTGTGCTAGAGAGTGAAACTTGTAAGAGGAAAATAAAGATAAAAAGAGATACTTTAAGAGAGAGAGACTCTTTTAAGATAGAAGGGGAGGCTTCTAAAACAGATTTTTTTCTTAGAGAAAGACTTCTTAGAAAGATAATTTTTTGTGAGATAGAATTTTATCATATAGAGAGTTGCATAATTGCTTAAAAAGAGGGAGAGAGGCTTTAATGAGAGAGAGAGAGGCTTCTGAAAAAATAAAAAGAGAGCAAGATAGAGAATTAATTTTAGAAAGGAGGCTTTTAAAAAAGAAAGAGAGAGAAATCTAAAAAAGAGAGTGAGAGGGAGGCGTAAGGAAATAAAAAAACTCTAAATGTGAAAATGTGAGGGAGAGAGGAGCTTTTAAGAGAGAGAAAAATAGGCTTTAAAAAGATTTAGGCTTCCAAGATAGAGAGAGATAAAGAGGAAAAGAGAGACTTTAAAGGAAGGGAGACTTCTATTATAGAGAGAGTTTTAAGAGAGACAGAGGGGGGCTTCTCATAAAGTTGTTTATAGGAGAGGATTTTAAGAAAGAAATGCATCTAGTAGAGGATTTGAGGCTTCTAAGAATGTAGTTGCTATGATAGACAAATAGAGCTAATTAAATAGAGACAAAAAAGAGAGGTTACAAGAGAGAGCAAGCCTTTTAGGAGAATGTGAGACCTGTAAGTGTATGAGTGAGAGAGAGGCTTTTTATGAGATATATAGATACTCCTAAGAGAGAAACTAGTAAGAGGGAGAGGCTTAAAAAAGAGAGATGTATCTCCTTGTAAAAGATAAAGAAAGACTTCCAAGAGAGAAAGACAAGCTTATAAGAAGGAATTTTGATGAAAAGAAATGATGCAAGAAGCTTCTAAGATCAACAAAGAGACTTTTGGGAGAAAGAGATGTTTCAAAGAAAATGAAAGGCTTCTATGATTGAGAGAAGCTTTTAAGAAAGAAAGAGGCTTTAATAGAGAGATTTTTAAGAGAAAGTTATGTTACGAGAGAAACAAGACTATTCAGAGAGAATGAGATAGATAATAACTTTTAAGATGGAGGGAGATGCATTTAAAAGAGAGAGATAGAAAATTAGATTAAGCGGATTCAAGAAAAGAGATATAGAAAATGAGATTTAGAGAAAGGGGTTAAGGAAAGAGGGAAAGATGTACAGAGGGATTATAAGAGGGAGAATGGGAGTGATGTTTATAAGACGGACAGGGACTTCTAAAAGAGTGAACGTATACAAGATAAGCTTACAAGAAAGAAGGAGAGAGTTAAAGATGCTTTTAAGAAAGAGATGAGGGAGGCATTTAAAAGATAGATGGGTTTATATAAAAAAGAGAGATAAAGGCTTCAAAGAAAGAGATTCTTTGAAGAGAGGGATGGGCTTCTTTGAGAGAAATGCTTCCAAGTGAGAAAAGTTTCATATATGAGGACATTTCTCAAAGAGATAGAGAGGCTTATAAGAGACATAGAAAACCTTATATATTGTAATAGAGCCCTTTAGGATGAAGAGAGGTGGGATTATGAGAGAGAGAAAAATTCTTCTTAAAGAGAGAAAGAGGAATTTGGAAGATAGAGATAGAGAGAGAGTTTGAGAAAGAGAAGAAATTATGAAAGAGAGAGCCAAATAAGATGAAGAGAGAGATTTCTAAGATGGTCAGAATAAGAAATTGAAAAGAAGGCGTGGAAGATAATGTGAGGAAGAGGAAGAGAAAAACTTCCTAGGGAGAGTTATGAGACAAGCTTCAAAATAAGAGGGAGGATATTTAGAAAAAGAGTGGTTTGTAAGGAAGAGAACTTAATAGAGAGAAACTTATTGAAGACAAATATTGTTTTTTAGAGAGAAAGAGGTAGAGGCTTCTATGTTAAAATCTTATTACAAAGATAATGTCTACAAAAAGAGAAAAAAGAATAGCCTCTAAGAGAGAGAAGAAGTATTCAAGGAAAGAAGCTTAATAGAAAGAATGAAAGGATTCCAAGCATGAGAAAGAAGTGCTTTGAGGAGAAATGCTTCTAAGAAAGTCAAATGGATACATACCGCAACATTCAAAACCTTAATAGCTCCATCTATAGCATCTTTCACACTTGTATACCCCTTGACAAATTGAACATTTCCACAAGGATCCTTTGTATGACTAGTGAAGAATCTATAAATTATATTTATCTCAAGTCTTCAATTTGGAAGATCTAAAATTAAAAATATGTAAATTATATCTAGGGTTTATGTTATCCTTATGATTATAAGGACAACAAGAACCAACCTAGCAATAGAGAGCCCTACTATGCCAATTAAAGTAGCAACACCAATCAAGCGCACATTTTTATAAAAATCATAAACGAATCAAATAGGAAAATCACTATAATCATAAGCAAAACATTAATAAAAAGGGAAACAAAAAACCTGTAATGGAGTTTGTTCACCACTGTCTTCTGATATACTAGCCATCAATAATCCCCATTCAGTATTGATCCCCACAACAGTCACTTGCATACAGAATAATTTAGAAGAGACACATAGGCAAGCAAATATAATAACAAAAAAATATATTAAGAATCAATATAGGAAATATAACTTCCAAGGCATAATTACATCTAATTTTGCTTTTTGTAACTCTGGATGAGAGTTAGTGAGAAAAACTAGAAGCAACCATGCCCCTAGAAAATGAAATTAGCATTTAGCGCCATTACCATTATCATCGTTATACTAATGCGCACTATTTGAGGCAAATGAATCGGTATAATGGTAAAAACCCATCCATGTTTAATATAGAGAAAAGAAGATTTCAATTCCAAAAAATGAAATCTCCTCATGAAATTTTCTAAACCCAACCTTAGTTACCAAACCACGATAGAGAAATTCAATTAAATAGCACTCAGATAATACTAACAATGAGTTCTTCTAGAACTACCTGCTTCTCATTTGAAATAAATGTCCTGGTTCGAGTAAATCTAACATACCAGCCACTAATTCTTATAAATTTACTGCTAAAAATTTGCCACTATAGCTCCTTAAAATAAAGACAAGTTCCTAGCATGCTTAAAAACAAATAGGCTAAAAACTACTTATGGTTTATGCGGAATATTTTATTCTAATCATAGATACTCAAGTCACAAAGCTAGTCTAAAATAGTGGTCAATCATCTCTTACGGCATCTATTGGATCGAGTTAACGCACCAAGCAATAATATAACTATAGATATCAGATAATCCCCACACTGCTATTAGTATAATCCCATAATCGTCAGCAACTTTGCACCCTGGCATCAAAAATGCTGTTTTGAGGTCCTTGTGCGCCTGCAACAAAGAATTGAAACAATCTTGTTAGCCTTAAGGATCTGAAATATATAATAACAACATCAATATCAAGCCTTTCCCCCACTGTGGGTTCAGCTTCGTGAGTCCTTTTTTTTTCATTGTGTCCTATTAAGAGTCATTCTCATTTAAATATAATAAAAAAGATCATTTTTAATACTTTATAAACAAGTTTTTTTATGTGTACGTCTACATTTCTTAACATAGGTCGTATCTAATACATAAGATTGATATCTGAGTAATGCGATGAAGTAGGTTAGCATTTGAGAATATTTCAGTCTTTCAAACCACCAACATTTAAGGGTGTAAATAATCCCACTGTTGCATAAGATTGATTGATGAAAAGTAGGAAAATTTTCTTTGGTATGATTTGCCTTTGCAACATAAGAGACTTGCTGCTATTGTGTTAGAAAGAGAAGGTGAGACAAAGTGGCATGCACAACATTGTGAGAATTTTGGAATGATGCATTTATTTGATTGATTGTGAATCCAAGACTAATTTATTTTACCATCAGTTAGATTGATATTGGAAGATAAAAGTTTCAACTTGGCTCAAAGTTCAAAAATTATTAAGTAGTATGACAAAGAAATTATCTCTCTATACATATATGCTCCTTGTTATGTCATTAGTATTAAAAGTACCATAGATTTTTTAGAGGCCTTAGAGACCAATTAAAATTTGTTTTTACTTGTTTTGATATAAATGAATTCTTTTTTTTTTAATGCAAAAAGCTAGAAGAGTTGAAAATAAATTGAATTATTCAAAAAAGAATTGAGCAAAAAAGAAACTTTAATAAGAGAGATAGTTTCAAGAATTAGGTGTTTAAAGTTAATAGCAAACATAAGCAAATTCAATTTGAGAAGCTAGTATGTGAGTAGTGTGAAAAGTGACATTTTTTATAGTATCTTTAGGTTCCAAAAAGTGTTAAAGTTGTGGAGAAGCTGGACACCATAAAGGGGATTGTTCTTTAGAGAAAAAAAAATAGCAAGCCACAAAGTTACCAATGATAAGTTAAATAAAAGGAATTTCTAGAGAATAACAAATTAGGTAAGACCTAGTTTTATGAACTGTTTGTTCAAATGAAATAAGAAACTTCAAATAACAACAACAGGTAGTCGATGAAAGAATATTTTTATTATAACACCTCAAATAGGGTAGAAAATCATAAGAAGTGGTTATAGGTTTGCTTGTGATCTTAAGTCAAATTGATACAATTCTGTTTGATTTTGGTGCTTTACATTTATCTATGAAGAATTGGCTTCTAGTCTATCAATTGAAATTGTGTCTATAATATTTGAACTACCTATTATGATGTTGTTTGGAGATAATACACCAACAATAATAACAACAACATTAAATCTTTATCTCACTACGTGGGGTTGAGTACATTAATCCTTTTTCTCTATTGTGTCCTATTAAGAGTCAAAATCTCATTTAAGTTTAATAAAAAGGTCTTTTTAAATATTTTTTAGGCAAGTCTTTATAAGTTTAACTCTACCTTTCTTAACATAGGCCAAATCCAATAAATCTACTCTCCTAACAAGGTCATCAGAAGGCCGACATTTGGAGATAGTATTCATGTAAATAGAAGGTGCATTGTGGATATTAATGTTCATGGTTAACTAATAACATAGTAATTTTAATGCCTATGACATCTTTTAATGTTTTTTGGGAATTGATTGTTTAGCAATATATTTTTCTACTACAAAGTGTAAAACAAAAGTGTAGGATTTGATTTGCCTAACGAGAAGTCATTTTAATTTTCTTGTGATAAGGCTGTGGTGTCATTGCCGATCAATAAATGGATGCAAAAGTGCGGAGTTGGTGTGTTTAGAAAAAATTGAAGTAAATATTCAAGAATTGAAGGATATTTCAGTTATATTAAATTTTTTTGATATGTTCCATTAGGAACACTAAGATTGCCACCTGCAAGAGAATTTGAGTTTATGATTAAACTATAGCCAAGAACATTAGCTATATTTAAGTTTCCTTATGGAATGACTCATATAGAATTGTAGGAATTGATTAATAAATGATTCATTAGATCAAATAATTTGCCTTGAAGTGCATTCGTATTTTTGGTTAAGAAGAAAGATAAATCTATAAGAATGTGCATCAATAATGGGAAGTTGACTAAAGTGGCAATCAAGAACAAATACCTATTGCTATTGATTAATGATTTATTTGACCAATTGGAAGGTGCAACTCTATTTTTTAGAATTAATTTAAGATTATGATATTATCAAATTAGAGTATATATATATATATATATAATTAAGGCAGCTTTTGGAACTTTGTATGTTCATTATAAGTTTCTATTTATGTCATTTTGGTTAACAAATGCTCATGTTATTTTTATAAATTCGATAAATCAAAATTTTAAGCAATATAGTGACCAATTTTTTATTATATTCATTGATGTTATTTTGAAAATTATACTGAACATTTGAGAATATTATTGGAGTAGTTAATAAATAATTAATTATATGTAAAGTTTTTGAAATTTGAATTTTGACCGAGTAGTGTTGAATTTACTGGGATAAAGCTTATTGTTATTGTATAGTGTTATATTTTTGGGGCACATAACTAGTGGTCAAAGAATTTTGGTGGATCTTGAAAAATGAAAATAATATTTGAATGATTTACATTAAGGAATGTTAAAGAGGTTTATATTTTTTTAGGTTTGGCAAGATATTTTGGAGGTTTGTCTTATTCTCATAGATAACTATGCCATTGTTTAGATTGTTGTGAAACAATGCTAAATTTGAATTGCTAGAAAAATGTGAAAATAATTTTTAAGAATTTAATAGGTATTTGATAACTGCACCAGTGTTAACTAGTAGAAATGGAATGATTTTAAATTTACAATGATGCATCTTTAAAATAATTGAGATGCATTTTAATGCAAAATATAAAAATAATAGTTTTACTATCAAGACAGTAGAAATTGCATTAGAAATTATCCAACCAATGATTAAGAATTGGCAGTGCTAGTCATTGCTTTGAAATTTTGGATATACTATTTATATTGGACAAAATATAAAATAATTAATGATCACCAGAGTTTGAGATATCTATCCACGTAGAAATAATTAAACATGAGGCAAAGAAGATGAATTAATTGATTAAAGATTGTGATTTGAATTTACAATATTGTCCTAAAGAAGCAAATGTAGTAGTTGATGTTTTAAGTCAAAAGTTCACAAGAATTACAAGTTGGATGATTATAAAGAGCCTAAATTGATTTAAAAAATAGAAATTTTGCAATAAGAAGTTTGAAGATTTGATAGATATATTGCATTAGTTGATTGTTGAATGAACTTTAAAGACATAATTAAAGAAATTCAAAAAACTAGCAGTGAATATTAGAAATTAGCTGATCAAGTATATTTATGAACATGGCAAGAGAGATTAAGTGGATTGTTTCAATCATTACCAATTTTAGAATGGTTGTGAGAATAAATTGCAATGTATTTTATTATCAGATTTCTTAGATCTAAATAGCATCACGATTGCATTTGGGTGATAATTGACAGGTTAACTAAGTCTATTCACTTTGTCCTATCAAATAGATATTCAGTTGATAAGTTAACAAGATTATATGTGAAGGGAATTATTAGATAACATGGAATTCCAAAAGTGATATTATCAAATAGGAATGACAAATTTACATATAGACTATAGATTATCATTCATAAAAGTTTGGGCATAAAATTAAATGTCAGTACAATATTTCATCTACAAACTAGTGGCCAGTTTGAAGAAACTATTCAAATGCTTAAAGATTTGTTGAGTTTATGTGTAATGAATTTTAGAGGCAATTGGGAAGTTCATATTTTAATTATTGAATTTGTATATAATAACAATTATTAATTCAATATTCAAGTGGCATCCTATGAAGCATTGTATAGTAAAAAATGCAAAATTCCATTAAAATGGTTTGAAATAGGAGAATGAAAATTGATGGGGTTTGAATTAGTCGATAAGGATATAAAGAAATTAGGCTAATCAGAGATAGACTAAAAGATACTTTAGATCATCAACAAAAATACTATGACCCTAAGCATAAAATGGTAGAAGTTGAAGTCAAAGATTTTATATTTTTGAAAGTAAAAAATATGAGACGTATTGGGAGATTTGGATAAAGAGATAAAATAAGTCTTAAATTTATAGGACCATTTAGAATCATTGAACGAATAGATATCATTGTTTATAGATTAGCACTGTTGCCTAATATGTTTGATATGTTTGATGTTTTTCAAGCATCAATGTTCATAAAATGGGTTACATATGCACAAAAAAATACTACTTGATGAAATTGATGTGCATAAAGATCTAAAGTATATTGATGAACATGAAGGAATATTGAAATTTGATGTTAAAAACCTGAGGAGCAAACAAATTCTTTGTGTTAAAGTAAAATGGGGGTATGGATCTAAATAAAAAGCAACTTGGGAAAAATAATAAGGACTGAGATAGAAATTTGTTTAATGATTATCAATGAAAAGAATTTCAAGGGTGAAGTTCATATAAGGAGGGGAGAGTTGTGATGCCTAAAATTTCAAAAATACAAATTAAAAATTTCTCCAAAAGAATTATACCTCATTTTTTGAACATCCTTAAAAATCATCAAAAGTATTTCTATAAAATTTCAAATTTTATTTCAATTATTTTGATATATGAAAGTAAATATAAAAATAATAAGACATAGTAGTATTTATAAATTAATTTAGTTATTAAACAATTTCTCTAAATTTTAATCTAAATGCAACTATCACAAGTTACTATATTGTACCAAAATTGAGTTTTTTTCCAAAATTACTTCATGAAGGATAAATAAAAAATTTGATGGTGGGGATATTCTAAAGTATAGTTAATTACATAACTAAGAAATTACATTACTAATAACTTTAGCTTATCTTATCCTATTTCTCCATATTATCAAATTAAATTCACGATATATTAAGGTGGAATTAAACTCCCTCTTATGATAATGGATAATAAGATTGGTGTCTTGCCATGTTGTCTCTATCATGTGTTCAAATAACTTTTCGACATCCATTTCACCATTAACCTTATATTCAAAAAAATTTGTTAGTTAGGCTAATTGTTGTGCTAACTAGTTTGTATTAATGGGCTACGCTGTAAGAAAAAGTGGTTGGAAATCTCCTAACAAAAGCAGTGTGTTATTTTCACTTATCGACCTAGGAGTCTCTTTCTAAATACTAGAATATTAAATATGGGATTCATTAACATCTTCCAAAGGTTAAATAACTATTTTTTTTTTTACGTAAGAATACAAATCATTTTGTTGAGGTTGAATTTTTCATTTCCATTTCAGGCGCCAGACTCCAATCTCTACAGACACAATATGGCTTCAACTACTAAACGAGATGGTAAATGTCAATTTTAGTGTTGGCTGAGAGCGTAACTAATCAAAGTAATGCTCTGGCTAATAAGATCTGTGCACCAGCTCTTCACCTTTAAAGAGAAATTGGTAGTTGAAACAGTGCACTTTAAAAAACAAATTATATCAATAGAAACATGTTTTAGCATTAGATCATCATGCGACCTGTACCATGTGCTCATAATTAAGGTTAGATATTAAAGAGACATTTAATAAGAATAGAAGATAACTACATTTATAGAATACATATATGTGGTTAAGAAAATTGTAGACATTTGATTTGAAAGTAACATACATCCACGTGACTAAGGCTTTGTATGGGATGGCTTTTTAATTGCTTCTTAAAGCAGGTTTCTAGTCTAAAAAATAAATAGAAGCTTTAAGAAGCAGTAAAAAAGTCATCACAAATGAAGCCTATGTGTTACATGATGAGACTATCATGATGTATTTTTTTGTATAAGAAGACCCTGAAACAAGTGTTCTTTTTTATGTGCAGTTTGCCTCATTTAGGTAGGGTTTAGGGTTTATTTAATAATAATTTGATGAAATAAGTTGATTAAGAAAGATGCCATTTCACTATTTATTATCACTTAAATGATTTTTTTTAAGATAAAAATGAATATTCAAATCATGCATCAAGTGATTAGATTTGTTGGGAACGAGATAAATTATTCTTTTTTTTTTAACTTAAGGTGGAAATATTTGAAGTCATTGATGTTGGTTGTCAGGATACTTGTTCTAGTTGAATGCTTCTACGCTTAGCAAGAAGTGGGATTCTATAAGTTGTTCACCTTTCATTCTGCTTAATTTTGTCAGTTTGTTCTCTACCACATTTTATAGTTTTTTCTCTGGAAAAGGTTTTCGACTCGGACATGCTATCTAATTTAGTTGGAGTGATTCTAATATTTAGTTAATCAACAATTCTTATTTTACACTCATAAATAACCTAACCAAATTTGGATCAATATATTTTCTACATGATCAATTTGTTTTGTAATGAGTATTGTTAGGAAAGTTGCTATTTGCATGTTTCACATTCTTGCAACTTGTATAATTTTGATGATTCAAAATATTATTGTTTTATGTGTTGTTATCTCCTAACATTTTTTAGAAGATTTTTTTTGCTCTTGTGTGGACTAACATTTCAGGACAATCGAACTCCAGAAAAACGAAGACTTCAAAATCAATTCATCATGAAATACTCTATGATTTGAAGCTTGTACTTCTATTTGAAATAAACTTGAAAGGGAGTGATTGTAAATTGAGTGAATTAAAACACACACACTAAAGGAGATCTTGAAAAAGTTTTTGTGATGATCGTACGGGACGAACATTGTTCATACGGGTTGATCAGATCAGTTATCTCCTTGTAAGAGCAATGGAACGGACAAGAACTGAACTGGAAAATTTTTCTAAGTCATGATCGTCCAGACGAAATCATTTTCATCCCAGGACGAGTTTCTCTCTGTAAAAATTTCGTCCAGATGAAGTCATGTTCGTCCAGGACGATGGGAACCGACTGGAAGTTTCTGGCGACGTTTTGCAGTTTTCGGAACCAACTTTTGATATACCTGTTCGTACCGGACGAACCTATTTCGTCCAAGACGAAATTGGTTCGTACAGATGCACAAATGGTTCTTACGGGACAGTTTTTTACACAGTTCATCCGTACTAACTCAATTTCGTACGGGACGATCCAGTGCGAAGAAAAATATATTTTTAACAGTTTTTTGGGCGGTTTTTCATGTCCTTTCTATATAAGGAGTCCTAGAAACTATTACAAGTGCCTTTGGAGTTGTTTTCTCTTGAGAGGGATCATTGAGAGTGAGAGTTTGAGAGAGATTGTAAGAGTGAAGAGTGAGAGATCAAGTGAGGGGTTTGTGAGGGATTCACAAGGTTACTTGAAGAAGAAGATCTCTTTGTTTCTTCCCATCTCCTTTGAAGGCTCTCAAGTGAAGTTCAACAACATTTGTCCGGTTCTCTGCCGACACTTGGAGAGTGTAAAAGGATGACAAAGTGTATCTTTGACAGCCATTGTGTCTTCGTTCTTTGGGAGAAAACTAGAAGAGAGAACTTAAAAGGGAGAGAGGAAAGGGTGGAGTTTGAGAGGGAGAAGATCCTTGGAGGGGATTTCAAGGGAGTGTGGAGGGGATATTCACACGGTTGCTCCGGCGAACTTGCACTTCAGTACCATCGGATTCAAGGGTCGTCTTGAGGGAAGTTTTGGTGAGAAGAAGATCTCTTTAGTGTCAAAGAACCTGGCTACTCCGCAGCACCAAGGAAGGTGAAAGTGATTTTGTACAGGCTTCTCTGCCTTGCTGTGGGGGAAAAAGGAGAGCCACTTTGTGGTATTAGTGCAATACTCGGAGGGTGTCTCCGAGGAGTGGATGTAGGTCAAGGTTTGACCGAACCACTATAAATCTGGTGTGTTCTTTCTAATTTTTCTTCCGCATTTAATTTCATTGCAAGTTATTTACTCTGATTGAAAAGTTTATTTTTTAAACTTTAATTTTAACTTGCATGAATAATTAAAAAAGTTTTCTAAAAATCCAAGAGAAGAAGTATAATTTTTAAATTACCAATTCACCCCCCTCTTGGTTAGCCTTGGGACAATTAATTAGGCTTAACATCCTAATTCATATTGAATGAGTTCCAACAAGTGGTATCAGAGCTTTGTTTCAAAATCATAAGTTTAGACTACTTTTTTAAAAATGAGTATGGCTAATTTTAGAAATCGTAAAACATTAGAAGGATATTCGATTGTTAGACCACCTTTATTTGAAAATATTTCTTTTTATTTTTGGAAAATTCGAATGTCTACTTTCTTGCAATCAATAGATTATCGAATGTGGCATATGATTCAAAATGGTTACTCTGTACCATCACGTATTATAGATGGAATCAAAACTGATACCCTTTTTTCTGAATGGAGTAGAGTAGAACAAATTTATGCTGAATTAAATGCTAAATGTATGAATTGTTTGTTCTGTGCTTTAAATTCGGAAGATTATATGAGAATCTCTACATGTACTACTGGCAAAGAAATTTGGGACAGTTTATGCATTACATATGAAGGTACTAGTGAAGTCAAGCAATCTAAGTTGAATTTTTTGATGCATGACTATGAACTCTTTAGCATGAAACCTTATGAGATGATCTTAGACATGTATACTAGGTTTATTCAAATTGTAACATCATTGCATGCTTTAGGTAAAGAATTTTCAAACTTTGAAATAGTCAATAAAATTCTACGTTGTTTACTTGACAAGTTTGATGTCAAAGTTGTTGCTATTTGCGAATCAAAAATTTTTAATGAATATTCTATTGATAATTTGATTGGCTCACTCATTACCTACGAGCAATATTTGGGTCAAAGACTTTTGGATGCAGGTGAAACAATAATGCTAAAAGCGGAAGACATGGAGAAAAATGGCTTAGTTGGTGAGGAAAGCGATGACTTAACCAGCAAATTGAAAAGTCCACTAAAGCACAAGCATAAGCATCAACAAAAGTGGAATAAAGGTAAAAATGGTAAGAATGTTCAGATTTCTTCAAATATTATTTGCTTTGGATGTAGGAAATCTGGGCATCTGAAAAGTCAATGCCCTAATTTGAGAATGCTTCCTGCTAAAGAGAAGGGTAAAGCTAAGCAAATTATAAAATGGGAAAATAATGAAAAGCAAAAAATCTCCTGGGCGGATCTAGCTTCTGAATCATCAGACCAGGAGCAAAATGATGTTTAAACCCTTTGTTTATGTGTTTTTGTGTGCATGTTTTTTATTAGTTGTGTTTTTATTATTGTTTGTTTTATGTGTTTTTCTATTTTTAATTTTTGTGTGTTTTGTATGATTTTGAGATATTTTCATATCGGATTCCATGTTTCTTGTTGTGAGACATTTGGAATGTGATATGAAGATTTTTATAGTTTGTGTACTTATATTTTGTTTGGTGTTTTTCTATTCTTTTATTGCTTTAGATTTTTTTTGATATTTACGTGATTTTGTTCTATGTTTGAAATGTTCGTTAGCCGATATGAAAATCCCTAAAATTTTTGATCTTACAAGTGCTATACTTTGAACTGCAACATAAAATTGAATTCATTAGAAAATCTAATTTTACTAAATTTAAGTTGTGTTTATAACTTGATATTATTAAGATTGTCAATTTCATGTCTCTTATTTAGACTACATTAATTTTAATATTATTATTGCAATTGTGATGTTTTCTTATTTTGTATTTCATTTATCAATTAATATTTATGCACTTAGAAAGATTTGAAATTTTAGATTATTGATTTTGGAAAGAATACAATTACTCTTGAAAATTGTACAAATGTACAAAAATCAAAAGAAATGTGCAATGATTCGCAATGTGAAAAAGAGGCACAAAATAAGTCCAACAAGTAAAAAGATGCATAAAAATGTGCCACAAAATTGAAAAAGATGCGCAAAGCGCCACATGTGGTAGTTATTTCTTTCCTTAATTTTTTAATCTCTTAATTCAAATTGATCTTATGTACATTTATATTACATATTGAAATATGAAATATAAAATTTTTATATCATCATTTTTATAATAATTTTTTGTATCTTAAATGTCTAAATATACCCATGTGTTGATTAATTCTTTATAGTTTCTATGTTATATCTCTTCTTAAATTCTATGAATTTTATGATTTGCCTAATGTTTTAATTTTATTTGCATACATTATGTCAATCACTTTAAAGGTTAAATTTTCAAATGATTTTCATATGTCTGCTTACATTTCTAGTCATTTTCTTCTTCACTTTTTGATGTTGTCAAAAATGGGGAGATATTATTTGTTGTGTCTTGTGTATTCGTGTCTTGTATATTTTTATGTTTTTTATTTGTTTTATCGTATATTTTCGTATGTGTGTTTGATTATTTTTGTTTTGTCTTTTGTGTTGTATAAAAATTTTGAAAAACAAAAAAAAAATTTTGAATTCAAATACCTCCTTATTTTCATGAGTTCATCATTTGAGGGGGAGTTTAGGAGATTCTTAGAATTTCAAATTATACAAACAATAATTATTTTGCCATCATCAAAAAGGGGGAAATTTTTAGGAAAGTTGCTATTTGCATGTTTCACATTTTTACAACTTGTATAGTTTTGATGATTCAAAATATTATTATTTTATGTGTTGTTATCTCCTAACATTTTTTAGAAGATTTGTTCTTGCTCTTATGTGAACTAACATTTTAGGACAATCGAACTCCAGACAAACGAAGACTTCAAAATCAATTCATCATGAAATACTCTATGATTTGAAGCTTGTACTTCTCTTTGAAATAAACTTGAAAGGGAGTGATTATAAATTGAGTGAATTAAAACACACACACTAAAGGAGATCTTGAAAAAGTTTTTGTGCTGATCGTACGGGACGAACATTGTTCGTACGAGACGATCAGATCAGTTATCTCCTTGTAAGAGCAATGGAACGGACAGGAACTGAACTGGAAAATTTTTCTAAGTCATGATCGTCCAGACGAAATCATCTTCGTCCCAGGACGAGTTTCTCTCTGTAAAAATTTCGTCCAGACGAAGTCAAGTTCGTCCAGGACGATGGGAACCGACTATGGAAGTTTTTGTCAACGTTTTGCAGTTTTCGGAACAAACTTTTGATATAACTGTTCGTACCGGACGAAAATTTTTCGTACGGGACGAACCTATTTCGTCCAGGATGAAATTGGTTCGTACAGATGCACAAATGGTTCGTACGGGACAGTTTTTTACACAGTTCGTCCGTACTAACTCAATTTCGTACGGGACGATCCAGTGCACAGAAAAACATGTTTTTAACAGTTTTTTGGGCAGTTTTTCATGTCCTTTCTATATAAGGAGTCCTAGAAACTATTACAAGTGCCTTTGGAGTTGTTTTCTCTTGATAGGAATCATTGAGAGTGAGAGTTTGAGAGAGATTGTAAGAGTGAAGAGTAAGAGATCAAGTGAGGGATTTGTGAGGGATTCACAAGGTTACTTGAAGAAGAAGATCTCTTTTTTTCTTCCCATCTCCTTTGAAGGCTCTCAAGTGAAGTTCAACAATATCGGTCCGGTTCTCTGCCGACACTTGGAGAGTGTAAAAGGACGACAAAGTGTATCTTTGACAGCCATTGTGTCTTCGTTCTTTGGGAGAAAACTAGAAGAGATAACTTGAAAGGGAGAGAGGAAAGGGTGGAGTTTGAGAGGGAGAAGATCCTTGGAGGGGATTTCAAGGGAGTGTGGAGGGGATATTCACACGGTTGCTCCGGCGAACTTGCACTTCAGTACCATCGGATTCAAGGGTCGTCTTGAGGGAAGTTTTGGCGAGATGAAGATCTCTTTGGTGTCAAAGAATCCGGCTACTCCGCAGCACCGGGGAAGGTGAAAGTGATTTTGTACAGGCTTCTCCGCCTTGCTGTGGGGGCAAAAGGAGAGTCACTTTGTGGTATTAGTGCAATACTCGGAGGGTGCCTCCGAGGAGTGGGCGTAGGTCAAGGTTTGACCGATCCACTATAAATCTGGTGTGTTCATTCTTATTTTTCTTCCACATTTTATTTCATTGCAAGTTATTTACTCTTATTGAAAAGTTTATTTTTTAAACTTTAATTTTAACTTGCATTAATAATTAAAAAGGTTTTCTAAAAATCCAAGAGAAGAAGTATAATTTTTAAATTACCAATTCACCCCGCCCTCTTGGTTAGCCTTGGGACAATTAATTAGGCTTAACATCCTAATTCATATTGAACGAGTTCCAACAAGTATGACATTTAGTTATTCAGCTATTCTTATTTTACACTCATAAATAACCTAATAAAATTTAGATCAAGATATCATTACCCAAAATTTCTCCTCTCCAAAGAATGAATGATTTTCAATGTAAGAAAATCCTAATATACACTTATCTGTATACCTATTTGTTCATGTCATTTCACTTCCTTTAAAATAAAATGTTGATATCTAGAAGAAAGGAGAACAAAAGGCAATATAAAATAAGTAACAAGTCATTTTCCTCATGTTTTCCTTAATGAAAATGAATGGAATGTAGATGCTAGGATATCCACAGTCTTTCTTAGATGATATATTTCAGATGTTTGTTTCTCTATGGAGATTACTATCTTTTTCTTGGTTCTAGGGATTATTTTCTATTGTTTGGTAGAGGATGATAGGTTTCTTAACTTCTTCACGTTTTTCTTTTCTACTTTAAAGAGGCCATGAAGAAGCACATTATGCATCTATGATATGCAAAACAACCTAAATTTTATTTATAAACATTGGGCATTATTATTTGATTGCACGAGGTTATTTTTAGATGAGTAGTTATTTTACAAGCATATTGCCAGATATCTTGTAGTTATTTTTTTGCGCTTCTATCTTGAATTAAATATGTTGCATGCAGTTGGGACCATTCATGAAGTAAGCAGTTACTTCTTTCACCTACTTCCACCCATAGAGAACTATGTACCATACAAAGATCCTTGGAGAATTTGGTGACTCTAATTTGATTTTTTTTCCTTAAAACTTTGCAACATTATTATATATATATAGAAATTTTAAGTACAGATATGACAATGAACTCGGAACATTCAATGCAATACGTAACTATCATTTATCCCCATAATTTTTCCAAAATTTGGTTATAAAAACTTGCAGGTTTTTTCTATTTGTGATGCATCATCATGCATTCATTGCTTTCATTTTTTTTATCGAGAAATTTTCCATTGTTTTGGTGCCTTATAGAATGCATATTGTCTTCTTCTCAACTAAATCAGTTTGACATCTTAACTAAAATTTCATTTATCCATTGGTATTTTATATTTCAGACTCTCTGATTGACTATCCGAGGAAGAAATAATTTAATTAATCTTCATATAGAGAAAATATTAAGCCCGCATATTGTTTTCTTCACGAATTTCTTTTCTATAAATGTTTTCATTTTTTATTATTATGAATTGACCATTGAGAAATTTCAAACTATGGCAAGAAAGTTATCTTCCAATTCATAAAAACTTAGATGTTTTTATTCATTGAAATTCCTTCAAGACTTGTGATAGAAAGAAAAAAACATAAGCTATCATCGTTAAAGCTGGAAATTTAGGTTTTAATATACGTTGTTTAAATTCATTCATTTATTTTTAAAATTTTGTAATCCTGATTTGTTATTTTTATAGATTAAAATCATAATTAAGTTTTAAGAGCCTGAATCAAATCTTATTAAAAGTAAGAATATAACATTTAAGCAAATAATTTTATTATTAAAAAAAGAAAACATGACAATTTTAGAAGTAATAAAAAATGAATAGTAATTATAAGTTGGTACTTTTTTTTTAATAAATTTTTATAATAAAACTAATGGAGGTTAAAGATGAAAAAGGCACGCATTGTTCAACTCATAATCTTTATGGCTTATGTAATTGAAAATATAAACTATTTGAGCTATTTTCATTATGATGATGATAGTTTAACTTGTCAATTAAATGCTATTATTCAATACTATCATCATCATAAATTTAAGTGCTAAAATTTATCATGAAAACATCACAAGCTATTTTTATAATAATAACAAAAACTTAAACAGATCCAGAAAATATTCTAAAGTAATTCAAATAAGACTAACATACAACCCCATGGGGAAAGTTTAGAAGGGGGAATCAAAAAAATAGCATAGTCCTTAGCAAACCCTTTAAAAAAACCCCAAGGGGAAATTGAACTTGAAAATTGCAAAAAATTTCCATTATAAGAGAACTTAAATGAACTATTCAAATAGTGGAAATAAAGCCTCCTATTCTTATTTGAAAATATGACATAAGTAGGAAGTAAACTACATTTCACCCTTATAATTGATCGACAAATAGAGGGAAAATAGAGGGGGGAAGCATGCTCCATAGAAGAAAACTCCAGTCCAGCATCATTCCAGAAAGTTATCCTTTAAATTTTTCGAGAAGAACATTATAGATGATTAATAAAGATAAAAAAAATATCCAAGAAAATATTACCACACTAGTATTTCAGAAAAGCTATGTACAGTCAAATCCTTCAAGTATATCATAGTGTCAAGTATAGTGTCAAGCTTAAATATTGCAACCAATATGCCAAGATAACGTTTAATATGTAATAAATTCAAAACAAGCACATTAAAGTATTTAATTGTCCTTTTTACAATCAATAGGGACACTATTAACAGATTGAAAGTTCCAAAAAATAATAAATAAATAAAAAAACTACAAAATAGGCATTTGTCAGCTACTCTACAACACTTCTGAACAACTAGGTAAGACTTTATGCTCTCTACCATACATTATCACAATCAAGGAGGCTAGAAATATTTAAGAATACTTAATTACAATGGCTTTATGATGGGCAAACATTTCAAACATACAACAGGTCTAAAGTTAGATTAGAATATTTGTCTACAGTTACGTGTAAGAATTATGGTGCTTACAAATTTCCCTAATAATGTTGCGTGCTCCAAGTATTTGCCCAGATAATTCTTGCATTTCATTTTTGCATAGCAGAAAACTCATTTGGATAGGTGAAAAAGAAAATAAAAACAAACTAATGATTACAACCATTCATCTAGAACCAAAATGTTCTTAAAAGGTGTATCAGATGCTCGTCTAAGTGCATAGGGCAAGACTAGCTAGGCATAAAATCACACACCTTTCAATTTGGTGCTATTATCAAGGTGTTGCCTTGGCAAGCGACTTAACTTAATAAGTGAGGTGAGTGCTAAGTGTTTATCCCATGAGCTCATGAATAAGGTGTGCTAAATAATTTTTTGATATTAATAAATTTTATGAGATGCCAAAAATTTTTATGCTAAATATTTAAAGAAATAAAGGGCCAATCAAAGTTAAATGTAGTATAACACATGGGTCTAGTTAGTTTTCATTCTAAAGTGACTAAGTGGGTCTTACCAAAAGTGCTAAGAATTACAACAACAACAAAAAGCCTTTATCCCTCCATGTGGGGTCGGCTACATGAATAATTTTCTCCATTGTGTCGTGTTAAGAGTCAAATTTGCATCTACATATAATAATGAAATGTTATTTTTAATATTTTCCAGCCAAGTCGTTTTAGGCCCACCTCTATCATTCTTAACATAAATCAAATCTTATACATCTACTTTCCTAATCGGGTCATCAATAGGCCGTCATTTTATGTGACCAGACCATCTAAGGCGACTCTCTCCAATCTTATCTTCCTTCGGAGCTACTCCAAGATTTCCACATATATGCTCATTTCGTATCCTATCTCGAAGGTTAAAGCCACCATCCACCTGAGAATCCTCATCTCTGCAACACTTAACTTAAAATTATGTTTCTCTTTTAATGGCCAACATTTTGCACCATAAAGCATTACAGGTCTCACTACCATCATATAGAATTTTCCCTTAAGTTTGAGAGGGAATTTTTTATCACACAACAAGCCCAATGCATTCCTCCACTTCAACCATCCAACTTGAATTCTACTAATAATATCCCCATCTATTTCACCATCACTCTAAATAATAGACCTAAGATATCTAAAAGTGTTTAGAATTATGAACACAAAAATAAATTGATTGTACTTTATCTATGATTGCTCAAAATATATTTAATAGGTTTACAAAAAAATAATTCATTATATCCTTGATTAGGAGTTGACAAGAAAATGAAAAAAAATATCATAATTGAATATGGAATTTAAAATCACCAAAGAATTGCACTTGCCCCATAATTGCTATCAACCTCCATAAAGTTGCCTCCATCCCCTTTAATACAATTTGAAGCTCAATCAATCACTTCATCAAAGTGATTAATACTTCTAAATGATGAATAGCGCACCATCGCGCAAAGTTCCCTGTGAAGTCATAATGCAAAATGCATAATATATCGCACATCATTTTAAACTTGATGCATAATATTAAATAATTATAAATAAAATATATATTAATATGAAATATTATAAATAGAAAGGTAAATCATCATGATAATAAAAAAAAAATCCAAAATGATGTTTAAATTCAAGTAACTAACACCTCAATCACTAAAAATTCAAAATATTGTAATTATTTTTTAAGTATATTTATTTTGTCATAAATTAAACTAGTCTTCATAATAGTCATCGTCATCATCATCATCATCAAATGTCCAAAAAGCCTCATCTCCATCATTAACACCATCTCACGATTCATAATTTTTTTATTTATTTTCCACTAAAAATATACATTCCATTATTATAACCTTTATTTGTCATTATTACATATTTTTATGCACTATTTGAATTATATCCGACATTGTTTTTAAGTAAGGATGAATTCAAACATTTTTACCTTATTTTTAAATGTGTGAATGAAATTATGAAAAAAAATTAACACAAATGTGGCATCAATTGATTCGATGAAACTTAAAAGATATTTCATAAATAAGTTATGCCGACTTTTTTAGAAATTAAAGCACATTTATATGTAATGGGAACACTATTAAGTTATTAAATAAAAAATTAAATTAATAAATGTAAACATAAATATTAGTTTTAAATTTAAAACTAAGAAAAGAAAGCAAGCACAATGTGGGTCTTATGCCTTGCGTTATTGCTCTTCTAGACGTAGATATAGCATGCGATTTTGAACATGTGTGTTGTGACCCGTGTCACATCATGCATCATTTTCATTCTCTTTTATGCTATTGACATGTATGAGGTGGTTGTCTTTGCTATCAAGGATGAAGACGTAAAAGAATCACAGAAGATTGAAAGCATGACTATGATGCCTTCAACCACAAGCATTACAAGTTGTTCAAACTTTAAAATACCATGAACATAGATTACATGGCATTATAACAAAATTTTATCTTTTCATAAAAAAATATATGAATAATTTTGGTCATATCCATGCACTATTACTCATGTATGATTTAAATAAAGCGTTCCATTTTGAACAAATGCATTGCACCAAGAAAATGGTGCTGAGGGTGCACCGTCTCACATCATGCATCATGGTGTATGCTATTTTATGTTACTGACATGTTTGAGATGGCTGTCTTTGCTATCAAGGATGAAGACTTAAAATAATCACACAAGATTGAAAACATGACTATGATGCCTTAAACCACAAGCACTATAAGTTGTTCGAGCTTTGAAATACCATGAACATACATTACATGGCATTATAATAAAATTTTATCTTTTCATAAGTAAATATAACTAGTGAATAAAGCTAAAATAAGGTTTTTAAAAAGAATACACCCCATTTAGTGCAAGCTTAGAATTTATCAATATTTTCGTTCTTACTGCTAGTGACTCTCATAAAAGTGTCCCATCCAGTATATTTATTCTATATACCAGGCGTGCCGACTAGAGTTTAGCGGAATATTGTCATCCCTAGTATTTTCATTTGTATCACATATGTCTAGCACTCTTCAGAACTATAAACAATTATATATGGACCATCACATCCAACTGACACAACTCAAAGAAGAGAAGACAATTTCTAAGAAAAAATGGGAGTAAGTTACACGCAAAGCGGTGGATAAATATATGATTGCTAGAGGGATGATAGTTTTTAAGGTTTCACATCTTAAACTTTGTACATCTTGGCAATGGCATTAGAACATAAAAATATTGGAGAAAAATATAACTATGATGGAGATGAAGGCAATAAGGGGCACCAATATTGAAAGGAGCTTCTCAAAAGGCCCTGTAAAGGGAGATGGCCCTTTTTGTAACAATCATGTCTTCTATGATGATTAGAGAAGTTGGTGATCAGGATATGGGTTTCAATGAATGCTTACTTTAATAGTTTTTAGCTATATTTTCCATTACACCAGGAGTAATGAAGACTGTTTGGGAATCATTAGATTGTATAAATGCAGCTCCCTTATTTCTATTTTCACTTAAATTGGGAGAGTAACCATAGCAGATACAATATCCTCTACTTTAATTCCATGTATTCACTAGACACTCCCAATCTTAAAAAAACATACACTTTCTACTCAACACCTTCCAATTCTCTCTTATTTGCAACTTTCATTCGCCATGTGCATGAGAACCAGTGGACGTTAATGAGTGCTCATTCTTTTACCATATTTCAACCCACTTCTCAATCAAGCATTATAGCATATTCCGTTTCATTTTATTACAAATATCTCCTTATTTCCAACATATTCCCTAAATAACATGATTCGCCTCATATAATAATAGGCCTGTTTGGTTGTCTATTTATGTAAGCCAAGTAATAATGAGATAATCAAACATAAGTTGTAAGTTTTTGAAGCTTAAGTTGTGAGCTAGGAAAAGCCATTTTGTTCGTTAAAAATGTAAGTTAATGCACGATAGTGAAATTAACTATGGACAAAGGAGAGCGCAGCTAAGTAAAGCAATCTTAAGAAGGGTTGGGTGTCCATTTCATATATCCTATCTTATCCCCTAAGTGAGGAAAATCAGAGCTTAGCTTAGCCACCTAAAACCTGAACTAAAAAAAAAGGAAGCTAGAACTACTTAAAAAGCCTGCAACAAGCATATTAACATTTAACCGCGCTAAACATTTAGGGTTATATCACCACCGAATTCGATTTAAAAAACAAATGGAATTAATTGTTGAAACAAACCTCAAATAAAGAATTGAAGAACAATATTTGGAAGGAAAATCTCACAGATTATGAAGTTTGCTATGAGAGTCCATGGTAGATGTTCATGAAAAAAGTGACAGCAAGGTAAATTGTGGTGGTGCCAAGATCGACGGTGAATGCCTTGTATGCAACATCGCCGACTCCCTTCATTGCTACGTTCATCTGATGGTTTCTCTCTTTGGCCAATCGGACTCAGAACCGTGCTTCGTAGAGCGTAATAGAGGTTAGGAAACCTAGATGGGTAATTACAAATAGGAATAATAGGGCCTAAAATGTGGGTCTAAATGGGTAGTGTTTTGGGTCCTATTAAAGCCCGCCAACCCCCTTGAGATGGCCTGCAAGCTCACTTTTATAAAAAAAAATTGGAGTCATCCCTAACGGATCCTAACTTATCTATATTTTTATATTCAAATTTAAAATAAAAAAAAATATTATTTAATAAAAAGGCTTTAAACAAGTTAAAAAAAAAGCATTTTCTGGCATCTCAGCAATTAATATAATGGTTCCAATGGGCAATTTGGTCACACCACGAAAATTTTTGAAAATGAGAAATAAAGCAAGATTTAATAGTGTTTTAGTGTCCGTTCAGCAGAGAAAAAAAAAACTCTCTCTGTATCTCTCTCAGTCAGGGGAGAAGTTATGGAAAGCCAATTAATCAAGCCAGAAGAAGAAAAGAAGTTGCGAGATATATTTAGATCAGTTTAGTGTTCTTTCTCTCTCTGCTCAAATCCCGCAGGAAGTGATGGCGACAGCCCTCGCAGGAGAAATTTTTCTGTGCGAAATCCAGTTTTAGAGCTGTGTTTAGATGCCAGTAAAATCATTACACGTGGCATGCTTATGTGGAAATTTAGGATATTCATTTGACTTCTTATCTGACCTGTTTGTCTTTTTGGACGTACTACAAATGAAGAGAAATCCGCAACAAATAAGTAATAAATAAGCAGAAAATGTGCAACATATACTCAACAAAATACTCAATAAATATGTAAGAAATATGCAATAAAATATTTAATCAATACTCACATTTTACGCAATGAATAGGCAATAAATACTCAATCAATAAATAAGTCAAATAAATATCGTGGACTTTTAACTTTCCACGTAAGCATCCGAACACAGCTCTATAACCGGATTCCGCACAGAGTAATTTCTCGCCCTGGCAGCCACATTGTGGAAAGGATCAAATCATGTTTGAGGAACTCAAAAATGGGGTTGGGCCTAGGGTTAGGTTTATCACCCAAAATCTCTGCATCCCTCAATGCTCTTTCTCCGTAGGAGACCAACAAAGATGCTTCTCTGATCCGGTGGAGAAAGGGTGAGCTAATTGGCTGCAGCGCTCTTGGCCATGTCTACGTTGGGATGAATCTAGATTCTGGGGAGCTTCTCGTTGTAAAGCAGGTCTACTCTTTTATCTCTAGCTCTTATTTTAATTTTGATAAAGATTTATTTCTAGAGCTAAGGTGACAACTGCTTCATTTTTTATTTTGCAGGTTTTACTTGGGACTAGCAATGTCTCCAAGGAGAAGGCCCATGTTAGATTCTTTCCATCCTTTTTCTTCAAAAATGAAATATAACCCTGGTGTAGGTCTTTCCTGAACTTGCTTTCAGCTTATCTTCTGCCTTAACATCTTTCCTTATGTTTGCAGGCTCATATAAGGGAATTTGAAGAAGAGGTGAAGCTTCTCAAGAACCTATCACATCTGAATATTGTCACAAGTTCTCTCCTTCTTATCTTTATTTTGGTTTAATTGGTCCTTTTCCCTGTACTTCAAGTCAAAATTACATCTCTTATTTAATGTATTTCCATCAGAGACATATTTGGGAATTGGGAGGGAAGAAGAGACCTTAAATATATTATTGAATTTTGTACTGTGTGGTTCCATTTCTTCAATGCTGGGAAAATTTGGGGTTTCTCTAAAGCTGTATGTGCCATAGCTGCATATTTGGTTCACATTACTGATAAGTGATAACTAATTGCTAATCTTGTTAGGGACCTCTTATGTTTTAAGTAGGTTATAAAAATTTATATCAAGCAGCTATTACAGGGACTGGAATATCATCATAAGAATTGAATTATTCACAGAGATATAAAGGTCTATTTACATGGTCTTCTTAGATTATATCTTTGACTTTTTTTTACATGTTTAAATAATGAAATTTTTTCTCAAATCCTGGGTGCAAATATTCTTGTTGATAATAAAGGATGCATCAAACTTGTAGATTTTGGAGCATCTAAACAAATGGCCATGCTGGTAAAATAATGCTAGAGGAAACTATGTCCTCCTCCACTTTTCTATGGACTTATATTCCTTTGTTTTGTTTCTCCTTTATAAATCTAATGCTTAAATCTGATTTGACAATGATATTGCAAGATATGGGAGCTTGTCTTGATATTGAGCTAGTTAATTAATAACTTTTAAGTAACTTCTATATCATTTAAGTTAACGATGTCATATTATGGTAGAGTGATATAGCTTGTAATTTTTTTATTTTTGGGGAAATATAACTAGTAATTTGTGCTCTTGGCCATTGCTATTTGTCATTTGTTGGTAGAACCATTGAAGGGGTATTTATTCTGTGGGAGGCTACTGTCTCATAAGAAAATAAGAAATTACCTTTGATTTATACATTTATTATCTTTTTTTTTCAGAAATATGAATATTATTTGATTTATTTGTAATGTGAACTTTTCTTTTGTCAACAATGATAGCAGTGAAGTCAATGAAAGATACACCTTACTGGATGGCTCTAGAAGTAATTCTTCAAACATGGCATACCTTGTAAGTATATAAAAGTCCTATGCATGTTCTTTTTCTTTTACATGATTAGGAAAGTATAATTTTAATGTAATTGATTGTTAATATGATGTGCCTCTTTTATCTTAAACTTATACTATTTTTTATTGTTGAGTGATTTTAAAATAGAGTTATCATGCATATTTTCATTCGAATCTTACTTATGCATGCCAATGTAAATTCACATTTTTATGTAGAAGGTAATTATATATGTAACATCTAAATATTACATATTAACAAAACTAATACCCAACTTCCTCCCTTTCACTAAAAATTACCAAGGCAATTGCTCGCAAGTGCTCAACAAGAAGTTTAAAAATTCATTGAAATCTTTGTATTTTTGGAGCAAATCTAAGCTTAAAGATTTAAATAAGCTCAATGATAAACTTATGGAAGAAATTATGGAACTCCAACAAAAAGAATCTTCTCTTGGAGCTCTCACTAAATCTGAGTACTGGAGTCATAAAAATAAGGTGAATGAGTATAATTCAACCATGGCAAGATTGAATTCATGGTGGAAACAAAGAGCCAAGATCAAGTGGCCCAAGGAAGGTGATGTAAATTAAAAATTTTTTCATTCATATGCTAGTGCTAGAAGGAATGCTAACAAAATTATCAAGATAAAGGATGAAATTGGTCTGTTATTGGAAGACAGGGTGAAATGGAGGAGGTGTTTTTACTGTTTTTCCAAACAAAATGGGAGGCAAGATGCTACAAGCTGGAAGGTTGGCCGACTGAGAGATCTTGTTTAAATTCAGATGATCAGAAGTTACTGGAGGCTAAATTGACTTTTGAAGAGGTGGAGGGAATTTTGGAACAATTGGGAGGCAATACTGCTCTGGGAAATGATGGAGTCACTAATTCTTTCATCAAAGCTTATTGGGGGATCATCAAAACAGATTTCTGGAAGGCCATTAAACACTTCTCTGTCAATGGTGAATTCAATGAAGAATGGAAGGAAACCTTCATAGTGCTTATTCCAAAGGTATCTAATCCTATTCTTCCTTCTAATTATAGACCTATTAGTCTTTGTAATAAGGTCTATAAGGTAGCAGCAAAAATTATTCAAAATAGATTAGCTATGGTCATTCCAAAACTAATCTCCATGGAGCAAACAACATTCATTAAGAGGAGATCACTATTAGACAATGTTTTGGTGGCTCAAGAAATTTTTCACAAGTTAAGGATCTCTAAGAATTATAATGGCCTTGTCTCCTTCAAAGTAGACATGGAACAAGCATATGATTCCATGGTTTGGTCTTCTTTAAGGAATGTGTTGGTGTATTTCAACTTTCCTTCAAAAATTTCAAAACTCATTTTGGCATGCGTTGAAGATCCTAAATTTGCATTAATCATCAATGGCAATCTTTCCAATTGGATACATGCACGGAGCGACTTTAGGCAAGGTTGTCCCTTAACTTCTCTAAAATGCATTTGAACAAAGCTCATGTGGCATTAAAATCAATCCGGAGGGACATAGAATTTCCCACTTACTGCATGCAGATGATGTGATTATATTCTCGGAAGCAAATAGAAAGAAGGTTAAAAAAGTAAAGGAAATCTTATTCAGTTTTTGTGAATGGACTGGACAGCGTATTAATTTGAACAAATCAGTAATGTTGTTCGGTAAACATGTTGGTAGGAAGAAGAAAAACTGCATCAAAAGAATCATGGGTTTCAAAACTATTAAAGAACTCAATTATCTTGGATTGAAGATAGCTTTGAGAAGATTAAATATGAAGATTATCAATTTATCATTGAAAATGCATTGAAGAAGTTGAACCAATGGGCTAGTAAATTACAGTCTTTGGCAGGTAAATTGACTCTTGTAAAAACTATTTTGCTAGCTTTGCCCACATTCCATGCTTCTCACTCTCTAGTCCCTAAACGTGTATTAGAATATCTTGATAAAGCTTGAAAAATTTTTATCTAGAATAAGAATAACGGCAATAGAGGGATGCATTATGTAAATTGGTCGAAAATGTGCAAACCAATTGAATGTGGTGTACGGGGGGGGGCTACATTCCAATAATTTGAAGACATTAGATTTGAGTGCACGGTTAGCATGGAGATTCATCCAGGAAAAAATTCATTGTTAAATAAAATGATGGCTTCTAAATATGGAGATAAACTAGATAATGCTGGCGGTAGAATAAGCAGCTCTTCTTCTTGTAAACTGTCAGCTGAGGGACATAAAATGCTAAAGCCAATTGTGAAATGGTCTTTAGTAAATGGTAATTTAGTGGATGTATATATGGATATCTGAATCCTTGATAAAAACTTAGACAAGTGGCCTACGTTTGTCATTCCACAATATGGTAATCCTGTTTTGGTTAATAAGTTCATTCTGGATGGCAGTTGGAATGAAGCATTGCTGTTGGAATCCTTTGGAAGGTAACTTGTTAATTTGATTACTCAAATTATTATCACACAAGAAGGAGAAGAAGACCATATGGAGTTGATCCACCAAAAATCTAGTTTGTCTATAACTGGACTAGCATACTAGGATTTAGTAGTAGTATCTCAAGATGTCCAGTATGGGATTGGATCAATAGAGTAAAACTGAATTCTCTTGTGGAGGTGTTCTAGTGGAGACTATGTAGATATGCAATTCCATCTTTTTAATTCTTATTATGTAGAAGATTAATAAATAATGTTGTTTGTCCGAGGGGATGCAACTCAAATGAAGACGTGGAACACATAATATGTGGATGCTTGAAGCTTAAAGAAGTTATCCATCATTTAAATCTTTGAAGATTTTGCATCCCACCTATGGATAACTTTGAGCAATTTATTAATTGGTTGGAGACTAGTTCTAAAAGAAAGGTATGGTTGTCAACCTTTATTGCATATCAGTTTCTTGAATTGGAAAGGTAGAAACAAATACATATATGAAGGCATGGAAGAAAGTTCAAGTTATATAGATTCTAATGCTATCTACCAAGCTTCGATCTCTTTTTGTTCTAGTCACTTTAATTTGGGCATTTGGGATGCTAACCAGTCGTTAAGACTGTCCAATAATTGGCATCCTCCTCCACCCAAATGGATTAAAGTGAATGTAGTGCGTCCCTACTTTCCTCATATAAAGCAGAGATTGCAGCAGTTTTCAGAGATTGTAAAGGGAGATTTCTTTATGCTTATGGAAGATCTTGCATTTATTGGGACATAGCTCAACTGGAATTGCTAGCAATACATTCCTTAAAAAATGAAATCAAGGACTGGATGTTCAAGTATAAAGGCATAATTATAGAGGGGGATAACTCAAGTATCATATCTTTTCTTCAAAGCTCTTGGAAGAAAGGAAGGCATAAGGATGTTGGTATGGATTTTCTTATGAATTTCAATTTTGTTATTTTTAATTATATAGGCCATGAGAATAATAAGTTAGCAAACTTATGTGCTAACTATGCTTTATTTGATAGCTTTAGTTGGGATGATTTATCTCTTAATAAGGTTCCTCCTTCATTCTTCAATACATTGAAGGAGGAATCATCATTGTAGGATCTCTTTTTATTGCTTTTTAATATATTAAGCTACGGATTTTCTATCAAAAAAAAAAAATACTGCCTCCCTTTCTCGAAAATCTCAAATAACCTAATAAAATCCTAAACAATATTTTTTCTCTTTAGTTAAATTCTTGAAGAGTTGATTGTGGCATTCACATATGAATGATTTTTATATTTTATTTTTTAGATGTAAGTTAAATGTGTGCAATTTAAGAACAATCTTCAGGAAAGAAATAAAATCCAAACTAATTTTTCTCACTTTCATCAAAATCTCAAAGTTGGTCATAGTACATAAAAATACAAGGGTATAATAGTTCATTTTTTGGATGAGATATCATGTATGTAGCTAAGAAAAGTCTTCCCTTTAATCAAATTAGCAACAAGTTGGTTATGACACATATAAATACATGGGTTTGATATTTTATTTTTTAGGTAGGATATCATATATGTAAATAAGAAGGATCTGAGTTATAATACTATTATTTATTCAAAATTAAAATGATGTGTTCATGTGCATTATAATATGTGAATGTATGCAAAGTAGATTTAAGCAATGATGGTGTACTTGACAACATTAATGGATTGCTGAATTTTTGTGAATATCTTTGTTTGGAGAAATTAGTTGTCACAACCAACCAACCGAGCTCAAAAAATTTTGTCGACATTATTGTAAGACAAATTACAAATTACAATTTACAACTACTATATAGCTATAAAATCACAATATATATTCACATGAGAGTAGCCACAACCTTGTTAATCAATGTAGTTTATCAAGTAATGTGAAACAAAATGTACTTATTACGCATTCAAATAAAAAAAAAGCTATTAACTCAGAAGCACAACAAATTTATAATATAATACCTATGCTACTAATCCCAATGCAATAGACAATACTAAGGTTCACTTCTTAAGACTGCCCAACTAATATTTTTAAAAACAATAGCAAAAATGTGCAAGAATTTGCTCATAATAATTCAGTAATGAGATATTCTTATAAACTTAAATAGTATGGTTGTGGAACTTATGTAAGAATTCTAAAAGACGTGATTAAATTGAAGCTCATAGCTATGAAGGGTTTTATGCAGAAGTGCAAATGCTATGTTATTTGGTAATTGTCATTAATTTCCAAATTTAGAACAGTGTGATGCTCATAGTGATAAATTTAAAAACTTTTTTTAATGATTAGATATAACATGGTCCTTATAGGTACCTTAAAGATTTTGAAATTTCAACTAAGGGTGACATGGTTGGAAATATTGGTAAAGTATACTACCAAATTTTTCACACTATACAGCTTCATGTTGTTTTCTAAATTTTGGCAAATTTAAGTCTAGTCACCCATAAAATTGCAATACTCAGAAGTTAGACTTATCAGGCTTAAAAATGGCTCGAAATATAATGGAGATCTCCCTTTTTATTATATCACCTTACACATATTCATCATTAAACAAGAAATACCCAAATAACATCAATGTTCTCCTAATTTTAATTCTTTACACCAAATGAGATGGAATTAAGCCCATTGACCATAAGTGAGTTTATAAACCCACATACTTGGATTTGCTTGATCCCATAATTTAATCCATCAAACTTTGAAAGGGTTGTTAAGAAATAGAGATTGACAATGTGATAATAATACAAAGATATTTATCAATCCAAAAGAGAGATATAGGGAAATTGATTAAGTGTCTCCCTTGATAACTAAAAGATTCATAAAAAGTAAATAAATTTTCTCTCTTTGTTGTTGTCGAAGTTGATATACGCAAAAAAATAGATGAGAACCTCTTTCTTACTATCATTATCAGAGGAGATATTGATTTAAAATGGATGAAAGGTTCCTCAGTTAATCATAAAGCAGCAGATTTTCTCCCTCAAGATTTTTTGATGGGGGCTAAAGATCAGGTGGTCATAGGTAGGAATGGTAACCTGGTTTGAAAATATTTAAGACTGCAGATAATTTCCAAAATTTTCAATTCATATGATAAATTTGGTTTGATGCTAACCTCTAAAAATTTAAATGTTTGGTAAAAAATGAATCTTAGCTCTGCAGACATATGGAATGTTGGTTGTACTGTTATTGAGATGGCTACACGAAAACCTCAATGGAGTCAGAAATATCAGGAGGTTAATTAGTACCCTAACCATTGCTTTCTCCTTATTTATGATTTATGCTGCATTCATTTGCATACATCCTATGCCTTGATATTTCATTTGGTGTTCTATTAAGTTAGAAAATCAACAAGTTGTATCTTTATTTCACATTGGGATTACAAAGTCTCATCCATTCCAAAGCACCTTTCATCATAAGCCTATCATCTTCTCTTGAAACGTTTGCAGAAGTATGCATGCAAATTTTATTATAATCATAGTATTATTTTGAACTAGTTTTGACCTACAAATTTATAACAAGTTACAAGTTTTTTTTGCTTGCTTCCAAATATTTATTCTATATGTTACATCATTTTCTGGATTTCAGACGGACTTAGTTTTATGCTAATGCATCCATTAAGTCAATAAGCTCTATAACATTCCCTCATCTTTAAGTAGCTGCTTATCAAACCATCGAAGTTGTTAAGAAGTTCCTCCCACTTTTTGTACTCTCACTCATCCTCTCACTCTTTCTTCCTTTATCCAACTATCTTATTCCTCTCTCTCTCTCTCTCTCTCTCTCACACACACACACACACACACACACACACATTCTCTTCCTACCTCTCTTTGTACTCTCACTCATCCTCTCACTCTTTCTTCCTTTATTCATCTATCTTATTCCCCCTCTCTCTCTCTCTCCCTCACTCTCTCTCTTACATTCTCTTCCTCCCTCTTTTTATACTCTCACTCACTCTCTCACTTTTTCTTCATTTCTCCATGTATATTATTTCTCTCTCTCTCTCTCTCTCTCTCTCTCTCTCTCTCTCTCTCTCTCACTCACATTCTCTTCCTCCATCTATTTGTACTCTCACTCACTCTCTCACTCTTTCTTCCTTTCACCATCTATCAAATTATCTCTCTCTCTCTCATTCTCTTCCTCTCTCTCTCTCTCTCTCTCTCTCTCTCTCTCTCTCTCTCTCTTGTACTCTCACTCACCCTCTCACTTTTTCTTCCTTTATTTATTTATCTCTCTCTCTCTCTCTCTCGCACACACACACACATTCTCTTCCTCCCTCTTTGTACTCTCACTCACCCTCTCACTCTTTCTTCCTTTACCTATTTATCTTCTCTCTCTCCCTCTCATACTATTCCTCCCTCTCTTTGTACTTTCACTCACTTTCTCACTTTCTTCCTTTCTCTATCTATCTTATTCCCCCTCCTTCTCACTTTCTCTCTCCCTCCCTCTCTCTTTGTTTCTCTCTCTCTGCCTTACTCTCTCTGCCTCACTCTCTCTCTTACATTCTCTTCCTCCTTTTTGTACTCTCACTCAGTTTCTCACTCTTCTTCATTTCTCTACACACACACACACACACACACACACACACACACATATATATATATATATATCACGCACACACAATGTTATGGATTTTCACACTTTTTACATGTTTGGATTAGATGTAAAAATATTTTAGTAAATGGCGTTTAGCATATATGCTAATCTAAAAATATTTCTTCATTCTTTGAAAAATTGATGTTGTTCTCTTCCTCTACTATTTTCATTTGTTTTAAGCAGATGTGTATGCTTATTTTTTGTCGATTTGGTTTGTGTCTTCATAGCTATGTTCATATGTTATTTATCTTTTTTATCATGTAGTTTCTTATGTTATGTAATTGTGGATATTATGTAATAGAAGAATTCTATGAAAGGTAATTACATAGTCTCAAGAATTTATTAGGAATCTTTAGAGATACTACAAAATATTTATACCGATTCAAGCAAACAAGATGCCATATATATGTAAGTTTCTTGAAACTTTAGCTCACATTTTTTAATGGGTGGTTCTTTTTTTAAGAATAATCACTATAATGCTTTTTTTTCATCCAATTGAAGCTCTTCAAAAATAATTTGAAGCTATGAGCTTAATTGTTAATGCGATTGGAACTTTTGCTTTGACCTTTGAAGCCCACACTTTTCACTTAAGTTTGAAGCTTTTGAAGTTTAAGAAGCTCACTCATTTTTACTTTTAAAAATCATGAATGCATTGAGTCTATACTTCAAGCGAAGTATACATTTCTTCCATAATTGGACAAGCATCCAATATTATTATTTTTACTCATTTTTCAAGGTACTTCAAAAAAGTAGTTGTTCACTTTGTTAGGTTTTTTTTTTCATTTTTAATTTGTCTGCATGCTTTAATATATTTTTCTTGTTCTATAGATCCCTTTTCTTAAAGCAAATCTTTTACTCCAAAAGAAGTTAGCATATCAAATTAACTTGAAGGATATTTTTAGCGTTATTTGTCACTTTATGTTGTTTCATTAGAACATGAGATTTTAATGCATCTTGCTTATTTTGCTTCGAGGGTATTTCTTATTAGCGTCAACAATTTTGTAATAATGTGATGTATATGTTGTCTTTGAGCTCATTGAGGTTTTATTATAAAATATGTTAGTCCATCTATCTTAAGAATGTCCATATAGTTGTTTAATGTCATATCTAGATTAGATAAGATAGGTTAGTGTTTGGAGCTTTATTGACATATTTTTTATATTTAGTAAGCAGTTGAATTGTAGATTCAACTTTACTTGTGCTAATATAAATAGAGATTATTTTTTGTGTAGCCACTTGAATGCTAATTATTGTTCCTAAAAAAAAATTGAATTAATTATGAAACATATATTAAATAATTAATTTTTCATCTTTTTATTATTCCTATTTTTTGTTCTTTTTATTATGTTTATTATTAATACTTTGTAAGTGACAGAATTAACCTATTACAATTGCATGAATCCAACAGGGTTTATTAAGTTAAAACATTAGTTGAGCTTTCTTCATAGAGATCATAAATGCTAAAGAATTAAGGTTGATCTTAAAGTAGGAATAGGGTTGAGACAAACTATGTTTCTGAATATAAAACATTGGCATGATAATACAATGCCGATTCTGTTAAAACAGCATTACAAGTGCAGTTGGAGATATTGTAATTCTCTTTATGATTAGATATGAAAATTTTAATATGTATTTAACATAAAGAACAAGGTGATAAAAATGAATCAAATAGAATGATAAACCGACGAATGTTAGCAAGAAAGCATGACAAGACTATTCATATTAGTGTTGATTTTTTTGCATTGAAGCAAACAAGCATGATGTAGTTTTTCGTGCTAACAATAGTATCATATACACCTTCATGATAAAGAAGACACTTTGTTTAGATTGACAAGGCAAAAGATGCCTTGCATAAAATAATAAGAAAATATGTTTATAAACTATTCTTTAAAAAAGATATTTCATTTAGATTGGTAGCAGTGGCTTTTTTTGTTAGTGATTTATTAACATCATTCTATTAAGAAAAAGTTAATAAATCTACTTACAAATTTCATTTACTTCTCTTTTGTCTAGGCATAAAATATATCACTTTTAGTCAAACAAATGGTTCCTTTATCATTCAACAATGTAAAGATTGTTATGGTGGCCATATTTCAATGTAGTATATTCTTTTGTCGAACCATAAAAGAAAAAATTAACTAGAAGTAGTTTTATTTGTGATAATAAAAAACTATCCTTTGTAGATTTATAATATCCTTGTGTAGTAACACAATTGTTTATGATTTTCATTAATCTAATTTATTCAATTTTTACTTGAAATGGATCGACCTAGTGTGGGAATGTATTGATTTTTTGAGTTTATTTGATGTGATATTTTAGTCTACTATAATGTATTCCCAACCATAATTTTTAATTATTCATCATTATTAGTAGCCTTTTTTTAATTATTTTGACCAACTTTATAAATCATCTTCCCTTTATTCTATTCGTATGCAACATTAAGTGTCAAGTCTATTTTGTGTATTTTTTCTTCATTTTTTTTTTATTTTTTACTATATGCTGTTATTTTTCTTTCATAATCCTTCCATAAAGATTTTATCTTCTTGCATAATGGTGTATTTTAAGACAAACCTTCTTGCCCAATATATAAAATCATTTGTTATTGTATTTTTTTATTAATGTATCCTATAAATACTTTTAACCTTTTTATTTCTTCACAATCAACTTTTTCTATTGGTGACACTTTATTGCCTAATATTCAAATCTATTATGACATAGTTGGGCTAGTTGTAGTTTTATTGCATTTGATTTATATTTTTTATGTGAATTTATTATAGCACAATACAAATAAGATTGTATTTTAATAAGCTAATTGGTTTTTACTCCAGAAGTGATTTTTCATTTTATATTTTCATTATTTAATGTAATAGATTTCCAATTCTTGAATAAGGGATATTGATCATCATGCAACTTTTATTAAGCCTCCTCTACAATGGAGCATCAATGCATATGATTGTTCTTGCCTACTCCTTTTCTTATTGCCAATTAGTTATGTTTAGAGCATCAACTAGGGGTCAAAATCTACCAAGTAGCTTGATGGGAGTTGAGATAGTTGTTCACATTGATTGATGCAAGAAGTATAGTTTACTCTTTAGAGGTAGATATTTGTCGATTGCTGAGAATGATTTCCATTAATCTAATTTATTCACTATTTAGTCTATATTAATGGACCTAGTGTAGGATAGTATTGATTTCTTTAGTTTATTTGATGTGATATTTTACTCTAGGATAATGAATTATAATCATAATTTTGCATTATTAATTATAAACTATTTTTTAAAAAAGATATTTCATTTATATTGGTAGCAATGGCTTTTTTACTTAGTGATTTATTAACATCATTCTATTACGAAAAAGTTAATAAATCTACTTACAAATTTCATTTACTTCTCTTTTGTCTAGGCATAAAATATATCACTTTTAGTCAAACAAATGGTTCCTTTATCATTCAACAATGTAAAGATTGTTATGGTGGCCATATTTTAATGTAGTATATTCTTTTGTCGAACCATAAAAGAAAAAATTAACTAGAAGTAGTTTTATTTGTGATAATAAAAAACTATCCTTTGTAGATTTATAATATCCTTGTGTAGTAACACAATTGTTTATGATTTTCATTAATCTAATTTATTCAATTTTTACTTGAAATGGATCTACCTAGTGTGGGAATGTATTGATTTTTTGATTTTATTTGATGTGATATTTTACTCTACTATAATGTATTCCCTACCATAATTTTTAATTATTCATCATTATTAGTAGCTTTTTTTAATTATTTTGACCAACTTTATAAATCATCTTCCCTTTATTCTATTCGTATGCAACATTAAGTGTCAAGTCTATTTTGTGTATTTTTTCTTCATTTTTTTTAATTTTTTACTATATGTTGTTATTTTTCTTTCATAATCCTTCCATAAAGATTTTATCTTCTTGCAAAATGGTGTATTTTAAGACAAACCTTCTTGCCCAATATATAAAATCATTTGTTATTATATTTTTTTATTAATGTATCCTATAAATACTTTTAACCTTTTTATTTCTTCACGATCAACTTTGTCTATTGGTGACACTTTATTGCCTAATATTCAAATCTATATGACATAGTTGGGCTAGTTGTAGTTTTATTGCATTTGATTTATATTTTTTATGTGAATTTATTATAGCACAATACAAATAAGATTGTATTTTAATAAGCTAATTGGTTTTTACTCCAGAAGTGATTTTTCATTTTATATCTTCATTATTTAATGTAATAGATTTCCAATTCTTGAATAAGGGATATTGATCATCATGCAACTTTTATTAAGCCTCCTCTACAATGGAGCATGAACGCATATGATTGTTCTTCCCTACATCTCTTCTTATTGCCAATTAGTTATGTTTAGAGCATCAACTAGGGGTCAAAATCTACCAAGTAGCTTGATGGGAGTTGAGATAGTTGTTCACATTGATTGAAGCAATATGTATAGTTTACTCTTTAGAGGTAGATATTTGTCGATTGCTGAGAATGATTTCCATTAATCTAATTTATTCACTATTTAGTCTATATTAATGGAACTAGTGTAGGATAGTATTGATTTCTTTAGTTTATTTGATGTGATATTTTACTCTAGGATAATGAATTATCATCATAATTTTGCATTATTAATTATAAACTATTCTTTAAAAAAGATATTTCATTTAGATTGGTAGCAGTGGCTTTTTTTGTTAGTGATTTATTAACATCATTCTAATAAGAAAAAGTTAATAAATCTACTTACAAATTTCATTTACTTCTCGTTTGTCTAGGAATAAAATATATCACTTTTAGTCAAACAAATGGTTCCTTTATCATTCAACAATGTAAAGATTGTTATGGTGGACATATTTTAATGTAGTATATTCTTTTGTCGAACCATAAAAGAAAAAATTAACTAGAAGTAGTTTTATTTGTGATAATAAAAAACTATCCTTTGTAGAATTATAATATCCTTGTGTAGTAACACAATTGTTTGATTTTCATTAATCTAATTTATTCAATTTTTACTTGAACTGGATCGACCTAGTCTGAGAATGTATTGATTTTTTGAGTTTATTTGATGTGATATTTTTCTCTACAATAATGTATTCCCTACCATAATTTTTAATTATTCATCATTATTAGTAGCTTTTTTTTAATTATTTTGACCATCTTTATAAATCATCTTCCCTTTATTCTATTCGTATGCAACATTAAGTGTCAAGTCTATTTTGTGTATTTTTTCTTCATTTTTTTTAACTTTTTTACTATATGTTGTTATTTTTCTTTCATAATCCTTCCATAAAGATTTTATCTTCTTGCAAAATGGTGTATTTTAAGACAAACCTTCTTGCCCAATATATAAAATCATTTGTTATTATATTTTTTTATTAATGTATCCTATAAATACTTTTAACCTTTTTATTTCTTCACAATCAACTTTGTCTATTGGTGACACTTTATTGCCTAATATTCAAATCTATATGACATAGTTGGGCTAGTTGTAGTTTTATTGCATTTGATTTATATTTTTTAAGTGAATTTATTATAGCACAATACAATTAAGATTGTATTTTAATAAGCTAATTGGTTTTTACTCGAGAAGTGATTTTCCATTTTATATTTTCATTATTTAATGTAATAGATTTCCAATTCATGAATAAGGGATATTGATCATCATGCAACTTTTATTAAGCCTCCTCTACAATGGAGCATGAACGCATATGATTGTTCTTCCCTACTCCTCTTCTTATTGCCAATTAGTTATGTTTAGAGCATCAACTAGGGGTCAAAATCTACCAAGTAGCTTGATGGGAGTTGAGATAGTTGTTCACATTGATTGATGCAATATGTATATTTTACTCTTTAGAGGTAGATATTTGTCGATTGCTGAGAATGATTTCCATTAATCTAATTTATTCACTATTTAGTCTATATTAATGGACCTAGTGTAGGATAGTATTGATTTCTTTAGTTTATTTGATGTGATATTTTACTCTAGGATAATGAATTATCATCATAATTTTGCATTATTAATTATAATAAGTAGCTTTTTCTTTACTTTTTTGACTAACTTTTTTGACCAATTCTATACCTCTTCCCTTTATTCTTTTTTGTATGTAGCACTAAGTGTCAAGTCTATTTTTTACATATTTTTTTTTTGTGATTTTAGTTTTTTACTCTATGCTGTTATTTTTCTTTCATTATTCTTCCATAGTAATTCTATTCAACAACAACAACAACAACAACAACAACAACAACAAGCATTTGTCCCACTATGTGAGGTCGGCTACATGAATCCTAATTCGTAGTGATTCTATCTTTTTGCATATTAGTGTAATTTTAGACATGCTTGCGCAATATATGAAATTATTTGTTACTATATTTTTATTAATGTATTATATGATTACTTTAACATTTTCATTTCTTCACAATCATCTTTGCCTATTGGTGACTCTTTATCATCTAATACTTAAATCTATATGATATAGTTGGGATAATTGTAGTTATGTAGCATATGGTTTAGGTTTTTCTAAGAATCTATTATAACTCAATACAAATTAGGCTGTGTTTACATAACTTAAATTGGTTTTAACTCTAGAAGTTATTTTCTAATTTATAGTGCATCAACTAGGGGGTCGCAATCTACCAAGTATCATGACGGGAGCTGAGATAGTTATTGACATTTAATTACATGATATGTATAGTTTACTCTTTACAGGTAGATCTTTGTAGGTTGAGTATGATTTTCATTAATCTAATTTATTCACTATTTAGTCTATATTAATGGACCTAGTGTAGGAAAGTACTGATTTCTTTAGTTTATTTCATGTGATATTTTACTCTACGATAATGAATTCTCACCATAAATTTGAATTATTAATCAAAATCAGTAGCTTTTTATTTATTATTTTGACCAATTTTATGAAACCTCCATCTCTTATTCTTTTTGTATGTAGCATTAAGTGTCAAGTCTATTTTTTGCATTTTTTGTGATTTTAACTTTTTACTATATGCTGTTATTTTTCTTTAATTATCCTTCCATAGTGATTCTATCTTCTTTCATATTAGTGTAATTTTAGACACACTTGCTTTCCAAATATATAAAATCATTTGTTATTATATTTTTATTAATTTGTCATATAAGTACTTTAAATTTTTTATTTTTTCACAATCATCTTTGCCTATTGGTTACTCTTTATCACCTAATACTCAAATCTATATGAGTTAGTTGGGCTATTTATAATTATGTAGCATTTGGTTTATGTTTTTTTGAGAATCTATTATAACTCAATACAAACTAGGTTGAGTTTTTATAACTTTAATGGTTTTAACTCTAGAAGTTATTTTCTAATTTATAGTGCATAAACTAGGGGTCGCAATCTACCAAGTAGCCTCATGGGAGTTGAGATAGTTATTGACGTTGATCGACGTAACATGTATAATCTTTAGAGGTTGGTCTTTGTAGGTTACTAAGTATGATTTCCATTAATCTAATTTATTCACTATTTAGTCTATAATAATGGACCTAGTGTAGGAAAGTATTAATTTCTTGAATTTATTTGATGTGATATTTTACTCTACGATAATGAATTCTAGCCATAATTTTGAATTATTAATCATAATCAGTAGCTTTTCATTTATTATTTTGACCAACTTTATGAAACCTCTTCCCTTTATTCTTTTTGTATGTAGCATTAAGTGTCAAGTCTATTTTTTTGTATTTCTTTTGTGATTTAATTTTTTTACTATATGCTATTATTTTTCTTTCATTATTCATCTAAAGTGATTTTATCCTCTTGCATATTAGTGTAATTTTATAAACACTTGCTGGCCCAATATATAAAATCATTTGTTATTATATTTTTATTAATTTATCATATAAGTACTTTAACTTTTTTATTTCTTCACAATAATTTTTGGGTATTGGTGACTCTTTGTCACCTAATACTGAAATCTATATGACATAGTTGAGCTAATCGTAGTTCTATAGCATTTTGTTTATGTTTTTCTGAGAATCTATTATAACTTAATACAAATTAGGTTGTGTTTTTATAACTTAAATTGGTTTTAACTCTAGAAATTATTTTTTAGTTTATCTTTTTGTTATTTAATGTAATAGATTCACAATACTTGATCCCATTTTTTTATAAACTTTGACATTTTTATAATATTGAGTCATAAATTTAAATCTTTAAATTATTAACATATAATATTTAAGAAAGGTTAACTTGATTCATAAAAGGTTTAATTTAAAAATTATTTTATTATTTGATTTGAAAGAAATGTCATAGGTTTACTTCAGATTGTAAAGATAGTTTTTAGCTTTTAGTATCTAAGTCATAATGAATCCTATTCATATTCAGTAGGAAGTGATTTTAATCTTGTTCATATTCTTTTAGTTTGGAATGTGCTTTACCCAAAATGATTATTGTTATTGACATACGTTTTTAGGAGTTGCTTCTAGCTGGGCATTAGAAAGGTTTGGATGCTATATGCAACTCAACACAAAATTTTACCTTGAAATGATTGGCTATAATGTTGTACAAAATTAATGGAAGATTAATAAAATATTATTTATTTATAAGCAACTAAATGAATATGGAAAAAAATTCAAACAAAAGTTACAAGTTATTGTATGGTGGAAAGGTTAATAATAAGAATTGAGCAAAATGATAGTATTACATAGATCCTTGAAATTTAAAATTGTTCAACGAATAAAATTAGTGATATGTTGACTACTATTAAAATAATTATCATAATAATATTATAATATTTGTATTTCTTATACTTATGTTCTATTATAAAAAAGTTTCAAGGATTAGTTTTGAGAAGAGTTAGATGAATGTCTAATATGTATATGCTTAAGGAAGAAAGAGTTTTGTTTGACTTAAAATGAATATAGGTCTTTTAGGAAGATAATCTATGATAGAATTCATTATGGATATTGATTAAGGCATATAAATGCAATAGGAGAAATAATATTTGATGTCACAATAGCCTATGATCTTGAAGTACTTTAAGAAATGATAAGGTTAATAATTTTCAACTAGTTTTATTAATTAGATCCACCAAATCATAGATCAAATTCTTTTAAGAGAGTGTTTTTCTATAAAGATTATAAGATAATTTTAGAAGGATTTAAATAGTAAATATATAATAGTAGTTATGAATGTATATCTTAGTATTAAGAAAACAATCAAAATAATTAATTTATCTATGATAACTTGGTTGAATTTAAAATGAGCAATATTTTTAAATTTTTAAGACCTGTTACTTAGTGATGCAAATTGATATTCTTTAATTGAACCATATTTATTATACGATATGATAACTAATTCTATTAAGAAATTATCTTATCAATCATAAGAGGCTATAAATAGATGACAGACTAAAAGGGAGATTGGTGATGGGAGTGAGAAGGTTTAAACATGTTCTTGAAAAATAAATATGCTTTTAGAATGTGTTAAAAATTGAATTTTAGGATAATGATGATAATAATAAAATTTTAAATCTTGAAATGAGTATATCATGCAAAATAAAAGTATTCAATATTTTTATTTATAGCAAATATGATTTTAAACAAGAAGGAAAATGAAATATAATGTAGCCAAGTGATAAAAGGATTAAAAATGTAGGGGATAGTAAAATAAGTATTAATAATTTAAAGAATATTGACAAAAAATGACAATGTTATATACATGAAAAACTTTAAGAGTGATAAGTTAAGAAATGATTATATTAAAGAATTGATTAGTTATATATATTAAATATAATGTTATTGAACATAAACTTCTACAATTAGTATATGTACATTAAAATATAAAATATACATCTAGTAGATGAGTATATAAATTAAATTTGAGGATTATGAAAGTGAATGTGTTGACCTTAAATTGGATAGAAGTTGCTTAAAATGATTTGCAAAGACTAGATTTAATGCTTCAAGCAACACTCAATTGGAGTGAATAAAAAATGCTTATTTATAGATAATTAGAATAAAGCTCTAATAATATTAAGGTGCATCTATGAAAGGCTTTAGACGGATAAATTAAGAAATGATTGTATTAACATAATTGACATCTATTCTGAATGCACAATAAAAGATAGACAATATATCCATTAGAAGAGTATTATAGTTGAGGATTAGGAATGTGAAGGGGTTGACATTATGACATGGATTGAAGTCTGCTTAGAGATATTTAATGTGAATTATAGAGAGTCATCTCACATGATTTGGTGACATTAATTATCAACTTTTTGTTGACTTGGTTAGAAAAGTAAAATGTATTAGATATGGCCTATGTTAAGAAATGTAGATGTAGACATAAAAAAACTTGTTTAGAAAGTATAAGAAATGATCTTTTTTATTATATTTAAATGAGAATAACTCTTAAAAGGACACAAAGAAGAAAAAGGACTTACAAAGCTGACCCCATAATGGGATAAAGGCTTGATATTAATGTTGTTATTATATATTTCTCATCCTTGAGACTAACAAGATTGTTTCAATTCTTTGTTGCAGGCTCACAAGGATCTCAAAACACCATTTTTTATGCTCGGGTGTAAATTGCTAACGATTATGGGAGTATTCTAATAGCAGTGTGGGGATTATTAGATATTTATAGTTCTATTATTGCTTGGTGCGTTAACTTGATCCAATAGGTGTTTCAAGAGATGATTGACCAGTATTTTAAACTAGCATTGTGACTTGAGTACTTATGATTGGAACAAAATATTCCGCATAAACCACAAGTAGTTTTAAGCCTATTTGTTTTTAAGCATGCTAGGAACTTGTCATGATTTTAAGGAGCTATAGTTGCAAATTTTTAGCAGTACATTTATAAGAATGGTTGCAAATTTCATTTTCTAGGGGCATGGTTGCTTCTGGTTTTTCTCCCTAACTCTCATTCAGGGTTACATAAAGAAACTTAGATGTAATTATGCCTTGGAAGTTATATTACATATATTGATTCTTAATGTATTTTTTTTGTTATTATTTTTGCTTGCCTATGTCTCTTCTAAATTATTCGGTACGCAGGTTGATAGTTCGTTAGGGATGTTAAGCCCTATGAACTTAGTCCCAAGCTAACCAAGAGGGGGGGGGGGGGGGGGGGGGGGGGGTGAATTAGTATTTTAAAATTTCTTTTCAATAAAAGCAATATCACAAACCAACACCAAATCACACCACAAGAGAAAATAATACGGAAATTAAAGTGTGGAAGCAAGAAAATAATAACACAGAAATTTATAGTGGTTCAGTCAACTTGATCTACGTCTAGTCCTTGGAGGCACCCTCCAAGTATTGCACTACAAAACGTGTCTCTCCTTTAGCCCCCACATCTAGGCGGAGAAGCCCTCACAAAGAAGTCCTTCTTGCCACCCCGGCAAGGCAGAGAACCTATCTCCTTTTGCTTCTTCCTGAAGCTAGCAGAGAACCACGATCCGTTGCTGAAAACCTTACCTCTATCAACCCTTCCACAGACAAGAACTCTAGTCGAAGAAGAAGCAGAGCGATCCTTGAAGCACCCTTGTGAATCCCCTCACAAGCTCCCCCTCACAAGATCCTCTCTCTCTCTCTCTCTCTCTCTCTCTCTCTCTCTCTCTCTCTCTCTCTCTCTCTCTCTCTCTCTCTCTCTTTCTCTCCTCAAGGTCTTCTCAGGTCAAGGCAGCAGCAAAAGATTTTTCAAAATGTTGAAAAAGAGCTCTTAAATAGAAGAGCTTCAAAGGAGCTCATTAATTGCAAGTTGCCGACAATATCATCCAGGCCGATATGGACATCGTCCTAGCCGATCAGTATAAATCTCAGAGGATCGGCTAGAGCATCACCCTGAATGCAAGCTGGATGATTTAAAATTGGCTTGATCGTCCAGGATGATCTCACGATCATCCAGGCCGATCAGTTCAAATCAGAGGAAAATCGTCCAGAGCATCGCCCTGATTTTGTGCTGGCCGATATTTATCGTCCAGAAGTAACTAAGATTTTTGAATAGATCATCCTGGCCGATCCTGCGATCGTCCAGGACGATATGATCATATCAGTTATCCTTAATTACTTTCTTGATTTGTCTGATTAATTAAGGCATAATTATGCATATCATCCAGGCCGATCCAAGATCGTCCTGGCCAATTACCAAAAATTACAGAATGCCTTAATTGTTTATGGCGGCAACTTCTTTTTATTTTGAGCTTATTGTCCTGGCCGATACACGTATTATTCAGGATGATCTATTAATGACGGCTGCCTTAATTAAGAATCCCGAAGAGAATCTTTGTTTTAAGCTAAATCGTCCAGGCCAATAAAGATATCGTCCTGGTCGATGCGAGTAAAAATAGAAATTCAAAGTCTCTCAAGTGTGTGTGTGTGTGTAGGGTTACTTAGCATCAGTCTCTTTGAACATTACAAATAGACTCAAGAAGAGAAAAAGCAAATTACAGACTAACTCAACCCTAACTTACGCAATTTTGAGCTGGCTTCGTTTGTTCGTTCGATCATCGATTCATGAAAAGTTAGAAATAACAGGCAGTCTAAGAGAATTAATAGTATTTGTCAATCATCAAAACATAAGTCATGAAAATAGATTTGGAACAATCTCCTCCTTTTTGATGATGGCAAACACTAGTAGGAAAAACTTAGTAAAAATAACAGTTCATTTAAAATTTCAAAGTTACAAGCACATCAACTTTTTCCTACCACATCCTAACCACATCCAACTCCCCCTTTTATCATGACAAAAAGAGGGTCCTAGACACAGAAATGAAAAGGGAAAAACAAAAAACCAAAAACAACAGAAATTAAAATAAAGTGCAAGACAAACTACAGAAAACAGAAAACAGAAAAAAAAAACTAGAAAACAAGAGACCCTAATCATCAGATGGAGGTGGTGGAGGTGGCTGCTGAAAGTAGCTGGCAAGCGTAGTAAACTGAGCATCGAACCAGGCGATGTCCTGGTCATGCTGCTGCTGCTAGTGAGTAATGTAGCTGTCAAATCAGGCTAAGTCCTCTATGAGGTGCTGTTAGTAGCGTGCCATGTCCTCAGAATGTTGCTGCTTTTGTACAGCAACGTAAGCATCGAAGCGGGTCTCCCATCGATCAAACCTCTCCACTAACTGGTCAAGCTAAGAGTGCTGGCGAAGAGGAGTAGGATCAGGAACAGGAGCGGGAGTCGGAGCCTCCTCCTCCTCAGCCCCCCGACCTTCCCCATCTCCTTGGTAGAGATGAGTACTATGAAGGATAGTGAAAGAATTATTTGAGTAGCAAGGAGGTTGAAGGTCGTGACGAGTAGGATATTGAAGATTGTATTTGGTTTCAAGAATGTAGGCTATGAGATGTCTTCAAATAAGGTTGGGTTTCCTCCAATGGCTTGGATCGCAAATAGTTGTTAAATGATCAATGTAGCGAAAGAGTATATCAGTGGCATTAAATTCTCTCCAGACCATGATGAAAAAGATAGTCAAAGAAAGTAGAGGAGTGATGTGGATTTGGTCCCCGACTTTTGGAATAATTGAGTTGCGAAGGACATGCTGAATTGTCCTAGCATCTTTAACTAAAGAGCTAGTCTCTCCAACATAAAAAGGTGTGTTGGTTTGGCAAAGAAAATGGTTTATCGTGGACCAATCAAAATCAGGATCTGAAACGATTATGTGCAGCTTATCCCCGGTGGTGGATAGCTGTAAAAGTTTTGCACAGTCCTGATATGTGATCTCGACCGGGCGTCGATTCACATAGGAGGTCAGGGCTGTGAAAGTAGAATTTATGCAAAGATTTGCATAAAATTCTAGCAGAAGTTTAGAAGAAAAAGGCACAGTGAGGGTAAGTATGAAACAAAGAGAAGTGTGGGCAAAGAGATCCATTACCGGATATGAAAGGTGTGCAGGATTGATTGTTCTGGAAAGGTTAATACCACACTCTTTGTAGCGACGGTAAGCTGCCTGATCCTCTGCCTCCCTGAATCGAGGGTCCAGAGTGGCCCTCGAGGAACTTCTAGAAGCCTGTCGAACTTGTTTCCCACCAGCCATAGTATGGAGTTAGCAAGGAAAAAAAAGAGAAGAAGGGATGTGAAGTGGAAAACATGGCTGGAATGGCCTGAATTTAAAGAAACGGACATATCGTCCAGGTCGATCACAGAATCGTCCAGGACGATATGGTATAATAATTGCGTACAGGCCGATTGGTCAAAAAGGTGGTCCGATCGGTCGTGCCGATCAGATATCAGCCAGGCTGATTAGAGACAGGCGATCGTCCCAAGAAGTTAAGCCGGACGACCGTTGAAAAAGCAGATCATCCGAGCCGATTAGGTGTATCATCCAGAATGATGCATAATATTTGATCATACCGGTCGAAGTTAAAACATTTTAAATCAGTGCCACGTGTATCATTCAGGACGAATAGTGGATCGGTTAGGACGATTGTCCATTAACGGATCGTCCGGGGCCAAATTTGATGATTTTAAACGATCGACACGTAGATCGTCCAGGACGATCAAGTGTATCGGCCAGGATGATGACCATAAAATGCATCGGCCAGGACGAAGATAATATCGGCCAAAAAAATCAACATGATTGCAACAGAGTTCGATCAGATCGTCTAGGACAATAATGGATCGTCCAGGATGAAGAGTTGTAGAAAGCACATAAAAGTTCAGCAGATGGAAATTTGAAAAGAATTTTTCCTATCGTCCAAGATGATTATCGATCAGGGCGATGTGACTAGAGTTTGAAAACTAATGAAGGATGATGATGATCAAAGCCCTCAAAAATAAAACAAAAGAAAAGCATAAGAAAAGAAAAATAACAGTGATAAAAAGCTAAAAACAAACAATGTGAAAAGAAACCAAATTTTTTTTTATCAAAGCAATTCATATGAGAATTTCATAAATAATTTAAACTTTAAAGTTTCAAGAGATCAATAGGTTAACAAATTTCAATCGGAAGAAGGTAGAATATCCGATTCTGTTAACCCTAGATCGGACATCCTTCAGGGTATAAATTATCTTTTGAAAAATAGAGGCCTAACTCATAATAGCTAAATAGGATAAAAAGAAGATCCATTCAAAACTTATTTATAAAGAAAATATCTCATAAATAATATGTCAAAGTAATTTTTCTCAATCATGGAATTTGAAATCAAGCCTTTGAAAATCTCACATAACCCATAAGTTCTTCTAAGTTTTAAAAGTTTTGAAAAGAGAGGATAGCTTGATTTTTAGTGGGCTCATTTTATGCCTCTTGAATCTTTGATTGGCTCTTTGAGCATCTTTTGATTTTTGATACACATTTGTGTATATACTTTTTATTTCAATTTTGGCGTCTTTGCCACTTTTCCTTTTTATCTTTTGCAAGCTCAATTCTCTTTTGCAAACTCTTAAAAGAAGTTCTTAGTTGTGAATATATCTTCTAGATATTAGAGAATAGGAGCACTCTCTCTAACATAGGGAAGAACTACCCACAAAACAAAACTAAAAATCATATGATCAGTGTAAAGGCAAGATCTCAATTAACTTGAGAGATATATAAGAACTTTGGATATTATGCACAATATAGATTTTTGTAGAAAGATAAAAAGAATATTAGTTTCAAAAAGCATTGAATAAAATGAGTTAGACTTTTGTTTAGAGAAAAAAATTATACCACTATACAAGGTCAGAAGTAGGGAAACCATCAACGGTATTCCTCCCTTTAACCGATTTAGAAATGCTAAACATAATCTCTAAAACTCCAAAATTTAAAAGCTTAAAAAATAATCATATAGGAAACCGAACATAAAAAACAAAATGAAAATAAAGCAATCTAGAACAACACAAAGCAAGCACACAACAAAAATAACACAAAACTAATTAAAGAAAAATCATTTCAAGAATTTATGAAGCAGCGAGTTTAAGCAATTTTGAGCTGCGAGCCACCATATGTCAAATTATCCTATGCTCCCACGAGGTCTTTGGTGAGAGCACACCTGCAAAACTCAGCAACAGTTAGATCTACGAACCCAACCTAGTTTGGGTCCCTTCTTAGGAAAATTAGAATGCAATGCAGGTGTGGTATGCTGTGAATCATGAACCTTAGGTCTCCACACCCAATGTGTACTACGGTGAACAGTGCAAGTGTGTGAGATGTGTCCTAGCATGCCACATGAAAAACATCTAACTCCAGGAAAAGGATTTTTTAAATGGTTTGAGTTATAATACCTCTTCCTAGGTCTTGGCTTTAAATCAAAAGTGGGTGTCTTCTAATTTGTTTTAAGTGAATCCAATTCGTTCTTTAGTCTCAAGTTTGTATTTTCCAAAATATTATTATCAATCCTCAACTTTTCTTTTATCTCTTGAGATTTATTAAACTTAGACTCAAGTGAGGTGTGTGAAGCTTTCAATGCAACATGCTCATCAATTAATTCCAAATTCTTTTTATTTAATTCATCAAATTCATCAAGTAGAGTCATGTGATTTGAATCAATCATAGAATGATCTTTGAGAATAATTGCATACACTTTTTGTAAATTAGAAAGTTCTAACTTTAAACTAGCATGAGTCTTTTTAAGTTTTTTGTATGATGCATGAATTTTCTCACAAATTTCAAATAATTCATCATAGGTTGGTTTACATACCTCTTCCTCATCACTTTGCTCAAGATGATCTTCCCCTATTAAGCAGAGATTTATAGTCTCTTCTTCTGGTTCAGACTCAGAGGAATTAGTACCAGATTCTGCCCAGAATGCCTTTTGGACTCTCTTCTTGTCCTTCTTAAACTTAGGTTTCTCCTCACCTTTTCCTTTTCTTTGCTCGAGTGATCTTGAAGTGTAGGACAATCGGCTTTCACATGTCCAGACTTCCTGTATTCATAACAAACAACATCAGAAGATCCTTTAGAATGTTTATGATCCCTACCTTTTCTCCAATGATGCTTTCGCTTCTTCCTTAGAATGCTTTTGAATTGCCTTGTGATGAAGGCAACTTCATCGCTTTCAGACCCGTAAGATTCAGAATCTGATTTATGCGCCTTTAGTGCAATTATTTTCTCCTTCTTTTTCTCACTGCATCAAGATTTCTTTGATTCACCCCTTGCTCGTAAGCAATGAGTGAGCCAAGTAAGTTATAAATAGAATAAGTGTTCAAATACTTAGATTCAATGATTGCAGTAATTTTAGCATCATATGACGAAGGCAAGCATCTCAGAATCTTGTTTACTTTTTCAAAGTTTAAAAGTTCTCTTCCTAGGGCATGCAATGAAGTAACAATTTGAGTAAACCTTGTATACATGTCAGAAATAGATTCATGAGGTTTCATATGAAAAAGTTCATAGTCATGCAAGAGAATGTTTAAACGAGATTGTTTAACTTCATTAGTGCCTTCATAAGTGATACACAATTTATCCCAAATTTCTTTACTAGTTTTGCAAGTGGAGACACGCTTGTAATCCTCAGATTTTAAAGCACAGAAAAAACAGTTCAAATATTTTGCATTTAATTGGGCTAAATCTCTTTCATCGAAAGTCCATTCAGTAAAAGCAATTTTAGTTTTAACATTATTAATTTTACGAGAAGGTGGAGAATAACCTTCTTTGATAAGCATCTACATGCGATAATCAGTAGATTGTAAAAATGTCGACATGCGGGTTTTCCAGAAATCAAAAGGTAGGTTATCGAACAGGGGAGGTCGGGTAATAGAATACCCTTCCATAGTGTTATGATTCCCATGGTTAGCCATGGATCAAAATTCAAAAAGTTTTCAAACAAATTTTTTATGAATCCTGCTCTGATACCACTTGAAAGTTCGTTAGGGATGTTAAGCCCTATGAACTTAGTCCCAAGCTAACCAAGAGGGGGTGAATTGGTATTTTAAAATTTCTTTTCAATAAAAGTAATATCACAAACCAAAACTAAATCACACCATAATACAAAACAATGCGGAAATTAAAGTGCGGAAGCAAGAAAATAATAACACATAAATTTATAGTGGTTCGGTCAACTTGACCTACGTCGACTCCTTGGAGGCACCCTCCAAGTAGTGCACTACAAAACGTGTCTCTCCTTTAGCCCCCACAGCTAGGCGGAGAAGCCCTCACAAAGAAGTCTTTTTTGTCACCCCGGCATGGTAGAGAGCCTATCTCCTTTTGCTTCCTCCTGAAGCTGGCAGAGAACCATAATCCGTTGCTGAAAACCTTACCTGTACCGACCCTTCCACGGACAAGAACTCTAGAAAAAGAAGAAGCAGAGCGATCCTTGAAGCACCCTTGTGAATCCCCTCACAAGCTCCCCCTCACAAGATCCTCTCTCTCTCTCTCTTTCTCTCCTCAAGGTCTTCTCAGGTCATGGCAGCAGCAAAAGATTTTTCAAAATATTGAACAAGAGCTCTTAAATAGAAGAGCTTCAAAGGAGCTCATTAATTGCAAGTTGCCGACAATATCGTCCAGTCCGATATGGACATCGTCCTGGCCGATCAGTACAAATCTCAGAGGATCGGCCAAAGCATCGCCCTGAATGCAAGCTGGATGATTTAAAATTGGCTTGATCGTCCAGGATGATCTCACGATCATCTAGGCCGATTAGTTCAAATCAGAGGAAAATCGTCTAGAGCATCGCCCTGAATTTGTGCTGGCCGATATTTATCGTCCAGAAGTAACTAAGGTTTTTGAATAGATCGTCCTGGCCGATCCTACGATCGTCTAGGATGATATGATCGTATCAATCATCCTTAATTACTTTCTTGATTTGTCTGATTAATTAAGGCATAATTGTGCATATCGTAAAGGCTGATCCAAGATCATCCTGGTCGATTATCAAAAATTATAGAATTCCTTAATTGTTTATGGCGGCAACTTCTTTCTATTTTGAGCTTATCATCCTGGCCGATACACGTATCATCCAGGATGATCTGTTAATGACGGCTGCCTTAATTATGAATCCCGAATAGAATCTTTGTTTTAAACTAAATCGTCCTGGCTGATAAAGATATCGTCCTGGCCGATGTGAATAAAAACAAAAATTCTAAGTCTCTCAAGTGTGTGTGTGTAAGGTTACTTAGCATCAGTCTCTTTGAACATTACAAATATACTCAAGAAGAGAAAAAGCAAATTATAGACTGACTCAACCCTAACCTACGCAATCTTGAGCTAGCTTCGTTTGTTTGTCCGATCTTCGATTCCTGAAAAGTTAGAAATAACAGGCAATCCAAGAGAATCAATAGTGTTTGTCAATCATCAAAACATAAGTCATGAAAATAGATTTGCAACACAGGTGACTAATTTGGGGATCAATATTGAATGGGGATTACTAATGGCCAGTATATTCGAAGACAGCAGTGAACAAACTCCATTACAAGTTTTTTTTGGCCCTTTTTATTAATGATTTGCTTATGATTATACTTACTTTCCTATGTGATTCATTTATGATTCCTTTAAAATGTGTACTTGAATGGTTTTGCTACTTTAATTGTCATAGTAGGGATCTTTGTTGCAACGTTGGTTCTTGTTGTCCTTACAATCATAAGGACAACATGAACCTGAGACATAATTTACGTGTTTTCAATTTTAGATCTTGCAAACTGAAGACTTGAGATATAATTTATAGATTCTTGACTAGTCATACAAACATTTCTAATTGAAGTGTTCAATTTTTCAAGGGGTATACAAGTCTGAAAGATACTATAGATGGAGTTGTTAAGATTTTGACTATTGCGGTATGTATCCATATGACTTTTCTAGAAGCATCTCTTCTAAAAGAACTTCTTTCTCATGCTTGGAATCCTTTCAATCTCTCTGTTAAGCTTCTTTCCTTGAAGACTCTTTCTCTATCTTAGAGGCTATCCTTGTTCTCTTTTTGTAGACATTATCTTTATTATAAGATTTTAAGTAACATAGAGGCCTCTATCTCTTTCTCTCTAAAAAATAATCATTGTCTTTAATAAGTGTCTCTCTATTAAGTTTTCTTCCTTACAAACCACTCTTTTTCTAGATATCCTCCTCATTTTGAAGCTTGTCTCTAGGAAGTTTCTCTCTTCCTCTTCCTCATGTTATCTTCCATGCCTCCTTTTCAATTTCTCATTCTTACAATCTAAGAAATATCTCTATTCATCTTATTAGGCTCTCTCTTTCATAATTTTGTCTCTTTCTCAAAGTTCGTTTGGGATGTTAAGCTCTATGAACTTAGTCCCAAGCTAACTAAGAGGAGGGCGGGGGGGGGGGGGGGGGGGGTGAATTGGTATTTTAAAATTTCTTTTCAACAAAAGCAATAAGATTGCAAACCAAAACTAAATCACACCACAAGACAAAAATAATGTGGAAATTAAAGTGCGGAAGCAAGAAATCAATAACATAGAAATTTATAGTGGTTCGGTCAACTTGACCTACGTCCACTCCTTGGAGGCACCCTCAAGGTATTGCACTACAAAACGTGTCTCTCCTTTAGCCCCCATGGCTAGGCGGAGAAGCCCTCACAAAGAAGTCCTTTTTGCCACCCCGGCAAGGCAGAGAACCTATCTCCTTTTACTTCCTCCTGAAGCTGGCAGAGAACCACAATCCGTTGCTGAAAACCTTACCTCTAACGACCCTTCCACGGATAAGAAATTCTAGAAGAAGAAGAAGCAGAGCGATCCTTGAAGCACCCTTGTGAATCCCCTCACAAGCTCCCCCTCACAAGATCCTCTCTCTCCCTCTCTCTCTCTCTCTCTCTCTCTCTCTCTCTCTCTCTCTCTCTCTCTCTCTCTCTCTCTCTTTCTCTCCTCAAGGTCTTCTCAGGTCAAGGCAGCAGCAAAAGAGTGTTCAAAATGTTTAACAAGAGCTCTTAAATAGAAGAGCTTCAAAGGAGCTCATTAATTGCAAGTTGCCGACAATATCGTCCAGGCCAATATGGACATCGTCCTGGCCGATCAGTACAAATCTCAGAAGATCGACCAGAGCATCGCCCTGAATGTAAACTGGACGATTTAAAATTGGCTTGATCGTCCAGGCCGATCTCACGATCGTCCAGGCCGATCACTTCAAATCAGAGGAAAATCATCCAAAGCATCACCCTGAATTAGTGCTGGCCGATATTTATCATCCAGAAGTAACTAAGGTTTTTAAATAGATCGTACTGGCCTATCCTGAGATCGTCTAGGACGATATGATCGTATCAATTATCCTTAATTACTTCCTTGATTTATCTGATTAATTAAGGCATAATTTTAAATATCGTCCAGGCCGATCCAAGATTGTCCTGGCCGATTACCCAAAATTACAAAATACCTTAATTATTTATGAAAGTTCGTTAGGGATGTTAGGCCCTCTTGAACTTAGTCCCAAGATAATGAAGAGAGAGGTGAATTGGAAAACCTTAAAACCAAAGATAAAACTCCAACCAAGAACACCACAAATAAAGTGCGGAAGAAAAATAAATGCAGAAGAAATAATAAGAAAAGAACACACCAGATTTATAGTGGTTCGGTCAAACCTTGACCTACGTCCACTCCTTGGAGGCACCCTCCAAGTATTGCACTACAAAAGTGTCTCTTCTTTAGCCCCCACAGCTAGGCGGAGAAGCTCTTACAAAATCACTTCCACCTTCCCCGGTGCGGCAGAGTCGCCGGGTCCTTTGACACCAAAGAGATCTTCTTCTTTGGTGAACTTACCTCGATACAAGCCTTGAATCTGATGGTACTAAGGTGCAAGTTCACCAGAGCAACTGTGTGGATCCCCCACCACACTCCCTTGAGTTCCTCCCCCTCACAGGATCTTCTCCCTCTCAAACTCCACCCTTTCCTCTCCCCCTTTCAAGCTCTCTCTTCAAGTCTCCCCCACAAGAACGATGCTCCAATGGCTGCCAAAGACACTTACAAAAGTTGTCATGCCATAGCTTAAATAGAAGCTCTCAAAACGAGCTCATTAATGCAAGTTGTCGACATTATCATCCAGGCCGATTGGTATATCGTCCTGGCCGATCAGTACAAATTAAGCTCATTAGCCCGGGACGATATGGGACGATCAGAAGAAACTTGGTTACATTGTCCTGGCCGATCTTACGATCATCCTGGCCGATTAGTTTAAAACTAGTTCAATCGTCCTGATCATCGCCCTGAATAGAGTCTGGCCGATGTCAGTCGTCTAGGCTATCGTCCCGGCCGATCTCACGATCGTCCTAGCCGATCTGATCGTATCAATCAGCCATTAATTCTTTCCAAAGATACCAGATCATTTTAGGCATAATTGAGTTAGATCATCCTGGACGATGTGTATATCGTCCTGGCCGATTTCCTAAAAGATATAATGCCTAAATTGATCATGGCGGCTGATTCTTTCTTATTTGAACATATCGTCCTGGCCGATACATGTATCGTCCAGGCCGAATAGTTGACGTCTGCCTTAATGAGGATGCCCTAATTAGGGTTTCTGGTTTTGGACAGATCGTCCAGGCCGATATTAATATCGTCCCGGACAATGTTACCAAAAACAGAAATCATATAGGGAGCAAGATAATTTCTACCAAGTTATAGCCACACCAAATACAACAGACTCAAGAAAGGAAAAAGATTACAAACTGACACAGACCTAGTCTACCCAATCTTGAGCTGGTTCCAGATTGCAGTCTGATCGTGTGGACCTGAAATGTTAGTATATAAGGCAATCGGAAAGAAATAAGGAATGTTTGCTATTATCAAAACCATAAACCATAGATCCGCAACAATCTCCCCCATTTTGATGATGGCAAACATTTCTCTTTGAATTTTCGAAAATCTCCCCCTCACATGAATACCGCTTAAAAACTAAGGGAGATAAAAATAGATAAAAATATTTTTGTAGTTTTAAATATTTGAAAACAAAATAAGGGATGCAAGTACGTTCTCCCCCTTTGACATTATCAAAAAAGAGAGAAGGCACAGAGAATAAAACAAAATTAAAACGTTCCCTGATCTTGTGATATAAAAAGTATTCTTAAAATGAGAAAGTTGCCTCTTGGTTTTAATCAAAATTTTAGTAAAAAATAGATTGACAACGCATAGTCAGTAAAGGTTAGAAAATCAGAATTTGATAATCCAAACTCAAGTTCTTTAAAAAAGGCTAAAAAACTTTTTAATTTAGTATCTAAATCAAGAAATAAATTAGAGAAAGAAACAATCATTTTTCAAAAACTCTTTCCATAAAACATATCTAATAGAAGATCAATGCATGAATTGTTGAATCAAGAATCAAGATTTTCAAACTCAAGTATCGAAAAAATCAAGGGTTTTCTTATGTTTTAAGAAGTCCAAGAATGGTAAGCATTAACTTTTGTGGGCTCATTTTATGCCTCTTGACAATTGGTTGGCGCACTGCGCATCTTTTGATACACTTTGTGTATTCTATATTTTTCAATTTGGCGCTTTGCGCATCTTTTATTTTTGGCATCATTGGCCAATTTTTTGAATATGCTACATTTCTTAAATATTAAAAAAATAAAGGAAAACCCATCTTAAAGCAAATTTCTTGATTAAGAAAATTATGAGTTAGATTCAACGACTTGCAAAAGATTCCTACACGATAAATAAAACGTAGGGAGATAAAAAAAAATTTGTTTCAAAAACCAATTTAAAAGATGAAAGAGATTTTAAATCAAAAGTAGGATAACCTTTTTTAGGAATAGAGATTGAGAGAAAAAACAACTCATGAGTTTCTTTCCTTCGACTGTTTTAGAGAAGTCAAACAAAAATTTACCAAAGATTTAAAAAAAAAAATATGAAGCAAATTTTTCATTTTTAGAAAAGAGAGTGTGTGTGTTGGATCAAAGAAGAAAAAAAAACGAATAATATAAAAAGAACAAGTAAAAAAAAAAATGAAAACAAAAAAAAAAACAAGAAAAACAAAAAGAAAAAACACAAATAGCTCATTTAACCATTATCTCTTTCCTGGTCCGATTCTTCAGAAACCATGTCTGCCCATGAGATTTTGTGTTTTTCATTATTTTCCCAATTAAACTTTAGCTTTTCCTTGCCCTTTTCTTTTGTAGGAAGAATTCTTACATTAGGGCACGTATTTTTCATATGTTCAGGCTTCCTGCATCGAAAGCAAATAACGTCAGAAGAAATATGGACATCCTTACCACTTTTACCTTTTTTCCACTTTTGTTTATGCTTTGGTGAGCTTTGTGATTTGCTTGACACGTCATTTCCTTTGTCACCAACTAGGCTATCTTTCTCTATATCTCCAGCTTTTAGAACAATAGTTTCACCTGCATCCAAAAGTCTTTGACCCAAACTTTTCTAGTAGGCAATGAGTGAGCCAATCAAATTATCAATAGAATAATCATTCAAATCTTTTGATTCACAAATAGCAACAACTTTGGCATCAAATTTTTCAAGTAAACAACAAAGAACTTTATTGACTTTTTCAAAATTTGAAAAATCCTTTCCTAAAGCATGTAATGAGTTTACAATTTGAATGAATCTGGTATACATGTCTAAGATCGTTTCAAAAGGTTTCTTGGAAAATAATTCAAAATCATGCATTAACAAATTTAACTTGGATTGCTTGATTTCACTAGTGCCTTCGTATATGTTGTGTAATTTATCCGAAACTTCCTTACCGGTAGTGCACGTGGATACTAACATAAAATCATCAGAATTTAAAGCACAAAAAAAGCAATTTAAAGATTTTGCATTCAATTGAGCATTTACTTGTTCTTCCTTACTCCTTTGATTAAAAGAAATATCAATTTTAATTCCATCTAAAACTCGTGACGGTGAAAATAACCATTTAAAATCATATGCCAGATATGAAAATCTATCGATTGCAAGAAAATAGACATGCGAGTTTTCCAAAAATCAAATGACAGATTTTCAAATAAAGGAGGTCTGGTGATTGAATATTCTTCCGCAATATTACGATTTGAAAAATTAGTCATGGATTGAAATTCAAAAGCTTTTAAAAACTTATTTTATGAAAACCGCTCTGATACCACTTAAAAGTTCGTTAGGGATGTTAGGCCCTCTTGAACTTAGTCCCAAGCTAATCAAGAGAGAGGTGAATTGGAAAACCTTAAAACCAAAGATAAAAATCCAACCAAAAACACCACAAATAAAGTGCGGAAGAAAAATAAATGCCGAAGTGATAATAAGAAAAGAACACACCGGATTTATAGTGGTTCGGTCAAACCTTGACCTACATCCACTCCTTGGAGGCACCCTCCAAGTATTGCACTACAAAAGTGTCTCTCCTTTAGCCCCAACAGCTAGGCGGAGAAGCCCTTACAAAATCACTTCCACCTTCCCCGGTGCGGCGTAGTCGCCGGGTCTTTTGACACCAAAGAGATCTTCTTCTTTGGTGAACTTACCTCGAGACAAGCCTTGAATCCGATGGTACTAAGGTGCGAGTTCGCCAGAGCAAATGTGTGGATCCCCCACCACACTCCCTTGAGTTCCTCCCCCTCACAGGATGTTCTCCCTATCAAACTCCACCCTTTCCTCTTTCCCTTTCAAGCTCTCTCTTCAAGTCTCCCCCATAAGAACGAAGCTCGAATGGCTGCCAAAGACACTTACAAAAGTTGTCATGCCATAGCTTAAATAGAAGCTCTCAAAACGAGCTCATTAATGCAAGTTGCCGACATTATCGTCAAGGCCGACAGGTATATCGTCCTAGCCGATCAGTACAAATTAACCTCATTAGTTTGGGACGATCAGAAGAAACTTGGTTACATCATCCTGGCCGATCTTACGATCGCCCTGGCCGATTAGTTTAAAACTAGTTCAATCGTCCTGATCATCGCCTTGAATAGAGTCTGGCCGATGTCAATCATCCGGGCTATCGTCCCGGACGATCTCACGATCGTCCTGGCCGATCTCACGATCGTCCTGGCCGATCTGATCATATCAATCAGCCATTAATTCTTTCCAAAGATACCAGATCATTTTAGGCATAATTGAGTTAGATCGTCCTGGACGATGTGTATATCATCCTGGCCAATTTCCTAAAAGATATAATACGTAAATTGATCACGGCGGCTGATTCTTTCTTGATTGAACATATCGTCCTGGCCGATTAGTTGACGGCTGCCTTAATGAGGATGCCCTAATTAGGGTTTCTGGTTTTGGACAGATCGTCCAGGCCGATATTAATATCATCTCGGACAATGTTACCAAAAACAGAAATCATATAGGGAGCAAGAGAATTTCTACCAAGTTATAGCCACACCAAATACAACAGACTCAAGAAAGGAAAAAGATTACAAACTGACATAGACCTAGTCTACCCAATCTTGAGCTGGTTCCAGATTGCAGTCTGATCGTGTGGACCTGAAATGTTAGTACATAAGACAATCGTAGAGAAATAAGGAATGTTTTCTATCATCAAAACCATAAACCATAGATCCGCAACAGTTTATGACGGCAACTTCTTTCTGTTTTGAGCTTATCGTCCTGGCTGATACACCTATCATCCAGGATGATCTGATAATGACGGCTGCCTTAATTAAGAATCCTTGTTTAGATTTTCTGTTTTAAGCCCGATCGTCCAGCACGATGTAAATATCATCCTGGCCGATATGAGTAAAAACATAAATTCTAAGTCTCTCAAGTGTGTGTGTGTAGGGTTACTTAGCATCAGTCTCTTGAACATTACAAATAGACTCAGGAAGAGAAAAAAATAATGTACAGACTGACTCAACCCTAAACCTATGCAATCTTGAACTGGCTTCGTTCGTTCGTCCGATCTTCGATTCCTGAAAAGTTAGAAGTAACAAGCAGTCCAAGAGAATCAATAGTGTTTGTCAATCATCAAAACATAAGTCATGAAAATAGATTTGCAACAATCTCCCCCTTTTTGATGATGGCAAAACACTACGAAGACAATTAGCAGTAAAATTTCGGGATCGACAAGTGTAAAAATATCATAAACTTTCCCCTCGTTTGACATATCAAAAAGGAGGAGGGAACACAAAAGAACAATAAATTTTTTTTTTAACTAAGGAATGAAAATGATGTAGTATTCCATGTGATTGATTTAAAAACTTGTGGGTTAATGAGTTAACAATCTCAACAATCCAAAGAATGGTAGAATATCTGGTCATGGTTACCCTTAGCTTAGACGTTTTCTTAAGGTAGAATCGTCTTTTGAAATCAATGACCTAACTCAAAGAATTAATTGGATATGAGAAAAAGAATCAATCCATCACTTGGTTTAAGAAAAAATATCTTTATAAAATAATGAACCAAAGTAAATCTGCACGATTGCAAAACAATCAAAACGAAGCCTTTGAGAATCAAAACTTTTAAGTTCTAAAAGATTTAAAAAGAGAGAATAGCTTGCTTTCGAGTGGGCTCATTTTATGCCTCTTGTCAATTGAGTGGTGCTTTGCGCATCTTTTTATAGATTATCAATTTTGGCGTCTTTGCGCTTCTTTTGTTGGCATCATTGGCCAATTTTTTTTTTTGCAAGATACATTCTCCTTTATAACCTCTTTAAAAAAAATTCTTAGGTCTGAGTATATCTTCTTAGATATTAGAGAATAGGAGCTCTCTCTCTAACATAAGGAAGAATTACCACAAATAGAATCAATAATCAAAGATAAGAGTAACGAGGGGTCTTGATGTGACAAAAAGACTTTAAATATTATGAATATAAGATAGATTTGCTTAAGCAAGCTTAAGAAAAAATCTTGATTTCATACACAATCTTTAATTTGAAATAGATTTTGGATTAGAAAAGAAACTATGCCACTAAAATAGGTTAGAGAAAGAGACACAATCACAAATTTTTACCATCTAAGAGATTGAGAGATGAAAAATACAATGACTACAAATTTTCAAAAATAAGGGCATTGAATATGTTATCATTTCAGCGATGATTTTGAAAACTAAGTAAAAGAGAAAAAAGGTAAAAGAAAGTAAAATACACTAAAAACTAAAAAAAAAAAGCAAAAGAAAGTAACTAAAAGATCAAGTTTCATGCATTTATGTCAATCACACCCAATCTGGTCCTTAAAGAACAGAAAGTGTCGAAGGCCAGTGGTTTAGTAAAGATGTCAGCCAATTGATTTTCAGTTGTCACATGGTGTAACTCAATGTCTCCCTTAGTCACATGATCTCTAATGAAGTGATGCCTAATGTCAATGTGCTTAGTCCTTGAATGTTGGATAGGATTCTTAGAGATGCATATGGCACTAGTGTTGTCACAAAAGATTGAGATGGTGCTTACAGGTAATCCTAAATCCAATACCTGTTGTTTAAACCAAAGGACTTGGGCCACATAACTTCCAAGAGCGATGTACTCAGCTTCAGCAGTGGAAAGAACAACAGAGTTTTGCTTCCTACTTGACCAAGAGACCAAAGACTGTCCAATGAATTGACAAGTTCCTGAAGAACTTTTTCTATCCACCTTGCATCCTACAAAATCAGAGTCAGAAAAACCAATAATCTTAAAAGAAGTGCTGTGTCTATGGTACCAAATCCTTAAGCCTTGTGTCCCTAAAAGGTATCTAAAAATTCTCTTAACAGCAGTCATGTGGGACTCCGTAGGGTCAGCTTGAAATCTAGCACAAAAGAAATTACTAAACATAATATCAGGTCGGCTCGCAGTCAAGTAAAGTAAAGATCCAATCATGCCTCTATACTTCTTCTGATCAACAGACTTACCACTTGGGTCCTTATCCAATGGAGCACTAGAAGTCATGGGTGTGTTAATTGGCTTAGCTTTGTCCATCTCATATTTCTTCAAAATGTCCTTTATGTATTTTGTTTTATTTAAAAAGATTCCATCCTCCAATTGTTTTATGCTAAACCCCAAAAAGTAGGACAACTCTCCCATCAAGCTCATCTCAAACTCTCTACTCATTATTTTTTTTTTGAAAGAAATGTAATAAAATGCATTAAACAAAATCACTAGTAAGTACAAGTAATAAGAGGATCACATTCTTCCTTAATTAAACTAGACAACAAGGAAGGAATGTGATCAAAAGCAAAACTATCAAAAAAGAAACTCTTCTCCAATGCTAAAGTAGCACAACAATTAGCTACTTTATTACATCTTCTATTAGCATGGAGGAAAACAACTTTATTGAAATCATTAACAAAGCACAAATCATTATTAGGCCATCTATCAACGTACCGTTCATTCTTCTTTAATGAATCTTGAATGAATTTGATCACATTGGCACTATCACTTTCAATGATTAATCCTTTGCATTTCAGCATCCAGCATTTCAGAAATTCCCTAACCGAGAACAGAACTTTAAGTTCCAATTGAGCAATATCCCAATGAGATCCCTTCTTCCCAAAAGCACTTATAAACCTGCCTTTGTGATCTCTTAAGACCCCACCAACTCCGGCCAAATTAGATTTAAGCAAAGAAGCATCAACATTGATCTTGATCCAGTCTTTTGGTGGAGGGTACCAAGTGCTTTGAGACTCCCTTAGGAGATTAGCACCCCAACAAGAAAGATGAGGTCCAGAATTTGAAATGGCTGTGAACATAGCATTAGAAGCAACCACTGAACTTGGTAATGCACCCTTCCCATGTTTCACATTATTCCTATTCTTCCATGAATGGTAAACTATATTACAATAAATCTGTACAATTCCTGATTTATCCTGTGCAATGCATTTTAATCCCTGTAAACAACTGTCAAGGGAACTAAAAACCGGGATAGGAATACCCCATTCAACCATTCTTGCTATAACATCAGTCATATGTTTGCAATGCACCATTATATTCTCATAAGTTTCACTTACATTACAACCTCTAGGACACAAATCATCATTTGCAATATTACGGTTCTTCAAGAAAAGATTAGTTGGAATGGTTGCCTTCCACAATCTCCACCAAAAAACTTCTACCTTTTTCTTAAGCTTCAATTTCTGTAGCCAAGAAAAATAATCCGTATCCTCCATATTAAATTTGTTAATAAGAATATGCTCATACACCAATGCTGAAACAGTCTTCCCCGAGCATTTCTTCATCAATTCGAACTGGTCCTCACCTTCAAAATCAATATGAACTTGACTGATCAAGTGGACCAAATCTGGGTGAAAAAAAATCTGTAACTTATTGTAATCCTACAAGCCATTACTAAGAATAAATTGCTGTACATAAACCCCATCCAATGAATTGCAATCAATGAATGTTGGCCACCTGTTGAAACATCTATCAAGTATCCATGTATCATTTAGAACATTAACCTTATCACCCTTTCCTATTCTCCACCGAACAGCCATCTTCAAGCATTTACCACCATCAACTAGAATTTTCCAAGCTGTTGAAGTGATTTTCCTTTGAGCACCATTCATCACATCATTTCCATATCTTGCTACCGTAACACGATAAAACAAAGATTGTGGTTTCTGAATAAAGTTCCAAGCCAACTTGGATCGAAGTGAACCAATTCTGTCAAGTGGGGAATGTACTCCCAATCCTCCAAAGCATCTTGGTTTACAAATTTCTTTCCACGCCACATAGTGCATACCTTTACTTTCCTCATTTTTATGCCAAATAAAACTTCTACAAAGTTTCTCTAACTCATATAAAACCCTCTTGGGTACCATAGAATGAGTTACTAAAAAATTAGGCATAGATAACAAAGAGCTATCTATAAGAATCAACTTCCCACCTAAAGAGATGGACTTCTTACTCCAAGCATTGAGTTTGTCCATCACATTGCACAAAATTTCTTGAAAATCAGCCATTTTAACTCTATTAAGAGCTATCTTAACTCCCAAATACTTCATTTTTTTAACAACTTTAAAACCAAGAACTTTAGCAATCTTTTTCTTCATAGAATATTTAACAACCTTCCCAAACATCATTTCAGATTTGTTAACATTTACTTTTTGCCCAGTCCACCTGCAAAAATCTTCCACAACATTCTTCAAATTCTTTGCTAATTCCACATTTGCATTAGAGAAGATCAAAACATCATCTGCGTACAATAGATGTGTAACAACAGGACCTCTAGGAGAAATTTGTATACCAAGCTTTTGTCCCCTTTGCATAATAGAATTTGATAAGAGTTGAGCACATAGGATGAAAAGGTATGGTGATAATGGGCATCCTTGATGGAACCCACTATGACCATCAATCCAACTAGAATTCTTCCCATTGATAATTATAGAAAAACTAACATCTTCCACACATTCCATAAGAAGTTTAGAAAAAGCAATAGGAAAACCATACCAATCAAGAACATACCGAAGAGAAGTCCATCCCATACTATCATAAGCTTGCTCCATGTCAAGTTTAATGGCCATCAAACCCTTCTTATTCTTGGAGATTTTGAATTTGTGAAATACCTCTTGAGCCAAAAGACAATGATCTGCAATAGATCTACCATGAACGAATGCCACTTGTTCTTCTGAAATCAACTTTGAAATAACCTTCTTCAATCTATTAACAAGCATTGTAGCCACAATCTTATAGTTGGTTTGACAAAGGCTAATAGGCCTATAGTTAGATGGAGACATAGGATTTTTAATTTTAGAAATCAGAATAATCAAAGTCTTCTTCCACTCCTTATGCATATAACATGATTTAAAAAAGCTATTAACAGCCTTCCAAAGAGTATCCCATACAATGCTCCAATAGCTTTTGTAGAATGAGTAAGTAACCCCATCAAGCCCTAGAGATTTGTTGTTGCCTTGCTGAAAAACAAAGTCTTGTATCTCCAAAACAGAAAATTCTGCATTAAGAATCATCACATCTTCATCAGAAATTTTCTGTGATTCAAAAACTGCAGGCCAATCTGAGACTTTGCAATCCCTGTTTTTCCATTTTTTTCCAAAAAAACTGGTAAAAACCCTTTCAATTTGTTCATCTTCATCAAATACATTGTTTAGCTCATCTTTGATTTGAGTTATTCTATTTTTTTTTCTTCTAGCCGTGGCATAACAATGGAATAAATTGGAATTTGTATCACCTTCTTCATGCCACCTAACCTTAGCCCTTTGATTCCACCAAGTAGAGAGCCTCTTCAATGTGACATTAAGTTCATGTACTTTACTTCTTAGAGCCTCCAGGTCATCAACCAACCAATTTATTCCCAATGCTTCCTTGTTTTGAAGTTCAAGTATTTCTTTTTTCAACTTCTCCTTCAATGAATTTAATTCCCTGCATTTGCTCTTATTCCAAAAAAATAAAGCTTTAAGAGTGCGACTAAGCTTCCTTTGAAGGATCACAGATTCATCTCCCAAGTCCTTCTTGTTCCAAGAATGAAAAACAATACTCTTGGATGCTGGATAAGACCTCCAAGAATCTTCAAATCTAATATTCTTAGACTTGAACTGCATCTTCTCATCCATCTTAATAACTATTGGACAATGATCAGACGCCAATCTCATAAGATGTCTAGTAACTGCTAAAGGAATTTTCTGAATAGCAATAGAATTAGGCATACAGCTGTCTAACCTCTCCCAGATACGAGAAGTCCCCTCCTTGTTGTTACACCAAGTGAATCTTGGTCCCACAAATCCTATATCATGAAAATCAGCATTCATCATAAAACCTTTCATCTCCCTAGGTCCCTTAGAGAACAAGAACCTCTTCCCTCTTTTCTTATCTTCTTTGTTGATAATAGAATTGAAGTCTCCTCCTATAATAGAAGGAATGTCATTCATCAAATGCTTTTCCAATTGTTTCCAAAGTTGACTTCTCTCCTTGCAACATCTACTACCATACACACTAGCAATTCTCCAAGTTCCTAAAGAGGGAACTAAAAGATTACCAATGACCACCTGAGAAGTAGCTTCTATAACATCAAAAGACACCATCTTGCTATTCCAAAGAACTAGAATGCCACCAGAGATACCAACAGCAGGATAGTGAAAAAACTCCCACTCACTGCCAATAAGATAATCAATCTCCTTTCTATCAATGCTAGATAACTTTGTCTCCATAAGTCCAACAAAAAATACTCCATGTTCCTTAACAACTTCTTTCAAATACAAGGAAGCCTCCCTTTTTCTTGCTCCCCTGCAATTCCAAAATAAAATGGAAGACATTTAAAAAAGTAGAGAAGATCTCTCCCCACTGTTGGGGTTCAACCTTCCAACCTTTTCCTTCTTCTGATGGTCTAGTTCAACCGGTCCCAAGGATCTCAATTCCTTAGCTAACTTGACCTTGTCCAAACTAATTTGAGAGCCCAAAGCACTACGATTATCTTCAACAACTGTTACAACATCATTTCTTTCCATGGCTTTATCATCTTCATAATTTAATTCTTTATCTTCATCCACATCTTTCTCAATCAATGCAGCAAATCTGTTGTTTGTAAGAGTCTCACATCTCTCAGCAACAGCAATACAATCCATCATATTAACAAGATTTTTCAATGGAGTCACCTCATCTATCTCAACATGTTCATTAATCTCATTCCTGCCCTTCTCATTTTCACCTGTTATTGTTTCAACTGTATCCACCTGATGATTACAGATAACACTTTTCTCCTCATTATTGCCCTTCACATTTCCACCTCTTCCTGCCATCGCATTCCTCCTGAATCTTCTATTTTTGAATTGGACATGTATCCAAGGTCCATATTCAGCCTTGATTATTGAATTATTACCTTCAACAGCAGGCTTTAAACTTTCCCCTGTAGCTTTGTCAGTCATCTTCTTAGATTGATCCTGGATACCAATCTTCACATTATCAGGACATGTTTTGGACTCATGACCCACTTTACCACATTGGTAGCAAAGTAAATCGATTTTTTCATATTCCACCATTTGAAAAAATCTTCCAGCTATTCCTTCCACCCAAATTCCATTTGGTAGTTTTTTCTCCAAGTCAATTCTGACGCAAACACGAGCAAATTCACGCTTACTCCAGCGAAACGTATTGCCGTCAAGGTACATTGGCGATCCAAGACATAAAGCAATTCTTGCAATATTGTCTTCATTCCAGCAATACAAAGGTAAGCATGGTAATCTAATCCAAATTGGAGCAGAAATCCCCTTAAAAGAATTTGGATCAAACGCAGGCATCCACTTGTCCATCCCCACAATGCACCCATTCACATACCACGGACCTCCATTCAGAATTTCATCGACCACCTCACTTGACTTGAGTGAACACAGAATCCAGTTCATCCCTATTGACGTCAAATGGAAACCACCATATTTGCTCCATTGTCTCCTTAGTTCTACACTACACACCAGGAATGACACATTATTCCCAGAACTTTAATCACAATGGAAATTTTAAAAATTCTTGAAATCTCTGCCTCCTTATCTGCATTTAACCTGATAGTAATTCCATCTTCAGAGAAATCAATCTGTTCTTTGTTGATCGAGATTTTGATAGGCTTCATTTTCATCCAGGCATCTGTCACTTCCCCAATGCCATTTCGCTCAGAGTAATCAACATTCTTATTTATCAGATTTACATCTTTCATCTGATTCTTAGAGTGATCCGCCAAATTACCATTCTTCTGTCCTCCTTCAGGATTTATTTCATTTTCAATAATCCGTCCACCGAACGAATCAAGAACACCCGAATAATTCTTCACCCTCAAACTTGTTGAGTCTAGTAATTAGGTTGTTAATCCTAAGTGAATGTCCCAAGGCTACCAAGAGGGGGTTAATTGGTAGTTTAAAAAATTGAAGTCCCCATTTGAAAATTATTGAACCGAAATAAAATTTCTTTTAAATTTTGTTTAAAAATGTTTTTCAACCACAGAGTTTTTAAAACTGAAATATAAAGTGCGGAAACGTAAAAACAGTAAAGTAAATGACACCAGATTTATAGTGGTTCGGTCTATAACCAGACCTACATCCACTCCACAGAGGCACCCTCTGAGTATTGCACTAATACCAATAGTGACTCTCCTTTTGCACCCACAGCAAGGCGGAGAAGCCTTTACAACACACTCTTTTCACCACTCCCCGGTGCGGCAGAGAACCGTCCGTCCTTTTACACAATTTCCATTGTTGGCAGAGAACCGTCCGTCCTTTCACACTATCCCCAGTGTTGGCAGAGAACCGTCCGTCCTTTCACACTCTCCTAGTGTGCACAGAGAACCCTTCAGCTGTTTACACTCTCCAAGTGTGGGCAAGGAACCCTTCGGCTGTTTACACTCTCCAAGTGTGGGCAGAGAACCCTTCGGCTGTTCACACTCTCCAAGTGTGGGCAGAGAAACCTTCGGCTGTTCACACTCTCCAAGTGTCGGCAGAGAACCGGATCTCCTTGACAGATCTTCTCACAAGAATCTAGAAGGAAGAAGGTAAAGAGTGAAGTAATCCAAATTCTCAAGTAGAGACTCTTACCTTTGAACTCCAAGTGAAGCCTTCTCGCTCCAGTGGTAGGAATCCTCACTTGAATGCTCTCTTCCACTCTCTCCTTGGCTATTCTCTCAAGAGGCACGAAGATCAAATGACAAAAAGATTGGGTGGCAGTCTAATTTGGACTATTTATACAAAAGACAAGAAAAACCGCCCAAAAACTGCAAGTATTCAATTCTGTACGCAGTGGATCGTCCTGTACGATCATGGATCGTCCTGGATGATTTTACTTAAATGATCTGAAACGACCCTATTTGAATATGTGTACGAAATTTCTTTGTACAGATGATCGTCCTGTACGAACTGGGTTCGTCCAGTACGAACGGTTATTACAAGGTCGGTTCTAGAAACTGCTGAAAACTGTCCTAAGTCGGTTAATCGTTTGGACGAAAATTTATTCGTCTGGACGAAAATTTTACAGAGAGCCAATCGTCCTGGACGATAATTAATTTCGTCTGGACGAAAATTTTACAGAGAACCAATCGTCCTGGACGATAATTAATTTCGTCTGGACGAAAATTTTACAGAGAGCCAATCGTCCTGGACGATAATTAATTTCGTCTGGACGAAAATTTTACAGAGAGCCAATCATCCTGGACGATAATTAATTTCGTCTGGACGAAAATTTTACAGAGAGCCAATCGTCCTGGACGATAATTAATTTCGTCTGGACGAAAATTTTACAGAGAGCCAATTGTCCTGGACGATAATTAATTTTGTCCTGGACGAATAGGACTTAGAAAAATTTTCCGAGCAAGTTCCTATTCGTTCCATATGCTCTATAGGAGATAACTGTCTGTTCGTCCAGTACGAACGTATATCGTCCTGTACGATCAAAATAAATTTTATATGATCTCCTCATGTGTGTGTGTATGTTTTTATTCACTCAAGTTACAATCACTCGCTTTCAATTTTTTATTTCAAAGAAAAGTACAAGCTTCAAATATTACAGAGTATCTCATGCTGAATTAAATTTAAAGTCATCATAATCTGGAGTTCGTTTTCCCTGAAATGTTAGTACACACAAGAGGAAATACAATTCTTCCAAAATTGTCAGGAGATAACTACACATTTGAACAATAATGTTTGGAATCATCAAAACTTCATAAGTTGCAAAAATTTAAAGCATGCAAATAGCAACTATCTTAACAATCTCCCCCTTTTTGATGATGGCAAAATAATTATTGTTTGTATGATTTCAATTTAAACAAATCTCCTATCTCCTAAACTCCCCCTGAATTGATGAATACATGAAAATAAGGAGGTAATTTGAACCATAAAACACAAAAATTTTTATTTTTCAAACCTAGAGACACACAAAAACACAAACAAAATATACAAAACAAAACATATAAACACAATGATTTCTCCCCCTTTTTGACAACAACAAAAAGTGAAGAAGAAAAAGACGAGAAATGTAAGTAATTGTATGAAATTCATTTGAACATTTAATCTAAATGGTGATTGATACAAGGTATGCAATTTTAAACTAAAAACATTAGGTCAATCATAGAAATTCATGAAGTTTAAAAAGTGATATAATATTGTAAGTAAGAAGAATTTAGCAAAGACATGATTCAATTTACACATTCCAATATAGAAAATCATTACAAGAGAGATGAAGACAAATTTGATATTTCAAAGTTCAATAGAATATAAATGAACATAAGATCAATTTGAATTAAGAGATGAAAGAATTTGGAAAGAAGAGAATTACTACATGTGGCGTTTTGCGCATCTTTTTCAAAAATTTGGGCACGTTTTTGTGCATCTTTTGATATTGGGCTGATTTTGTGTCTCTTTTTCATATTTGCGAACCTTTCTGCATTCCTTTTGATTTTTGTATTTTTTGTACAATTTTTTAAGAGTAATTGAGACCAATTCTTTCCAAAATCAATAATCTAAAATTTCAAATATTTCTAAGTGCATAAATATTATTTGAGCAAGTAAATACAAAATAAGAAAACATCTAAATTGCAATAATAATATTAACTTTTATGTAGTCTAAATGAATAGACATGAATTTAAAAGTTCTAATTACAACAAGTTATAAACAACTTTTTAAATTTAGAAAAACTAGATTTTCTAATGTAGATAATCTTAAATTACAATCTAATTTAAGCACTAAGAAGATTAAATAATACTAATGAAATTCTTAAAAATTAACCACATTTCAAAAACAAATAAAATTTGAAACAAGAACTACATGCATTGATATTAATGAAAGGATTACACATTTCATAATATCTAAAAACATTTAAGAACATACTCTTAACTTAAAAGAAAGAGAAACATAAAAACAAACATTTAACATAAACACTGACACAACAAAACATGAAACAAACACGAGTACAGCAAACATAAAGAAAATCATCTCTACTGTTCTGGTGGAGGAGGAGGAGGAATCCCACCGAAAAGGTTGAAGTAGGAGGCCATCAACATTACATTGGTATTGATTTCATGTACTTCATTTCTAATTATACCAATGTCTTGTTGTTGCTGTATAAGTTGAGCATCAAATTGATCAAACCTTTGATCAACATGAGTCTCTAATCTATCAAATCTCTCAATCAGATTCTGATAATCTGACTGAGGTGCAGAGGTTTGCACTCCTTCTTCTTCTTCTTCTTCTGAGGCACTGCCATGTGCTTTTTCTTTTTCCTTTTCCTCCTTGAAAAGCAATCTGAAGGAAGCATCATTATAATAAACTAGCTCTTCAAACTCATCATCAGGATACACTAAGTTATACTTCTTTTCCAAGATGTAGGTAACTAAGTGTCCTAAAGAGATGTTCTTTTTTCTTTTCTGATCTGCATGTCCTATTTCTGAAAGTCCATAGATGTGATCTATGATAAGTTGAGCTTCGTCGATTGGGTGATGATCCATAATTAAAAAGGTTAGAACAGAAAGGAGAGGGGTAATATTGATCCTATCACCAGCTTTAGGAATGATTGAAGAACGAAGGATATGCTGGATGATACGGGCATTCTTGGTCATACCGGATACTCTAGCAATATGATAGGTTAGGCCACTTTTTCTAATTACCCTATTGACATCATACCATTGGAAAGTGTTTTCACTCATTAGGTTGTGAGCTCTATATCCTTCAGTCCTTAGGTTTAGAAATGCACCAATGTCATGCTTGGTGATTTCTACTTTTTGCTTGAAAACAAAGGAACTAATGGAAGAGTGGTCCGAGTTAAAACTCATGTTTGCTAGGAAATAGTGGAATGTTTACTTGTTATAGAAGTGGGCGAGAGAAAGTATGAACTGGAATTGGGTTGAGGCAAAAAGGTGCATTACCTTATAATTTATCTCGCTTTGGATTAAAATGCGAGATGGAGTTATTTTGGCGGATGCAAAACGAGGAAAGGATTCCTCATTCGCCTTAGACAGGAAGTTTTCTGAGGCATTCCTATTTGGCTTCTTCACTAACACCTTTTGTCTCTTGTTTGATGAGGCCATTGATGATTTGAAGTAGAAAGGGATTGAAAGAGAAGTTTGGAAGTGTGATTGTTGAGTTAGAAAGCCTTCATATTTAAAGAAAAACGATATGTTCGTCCTGGACGAAAACAGTTCGTCCTGGACGAAAATCAACGTTCGTTGGGACGAAAATATTTCGTACAGACGATCCATTTCGTCCAAAATATAACGGCTTTTTGTAATCAACAAAACTTACGATGCGTCCCTTCGTACAGGCTTTTTGACTTGACCGATCGTATAGACGAAATAATTTCGTACAGACGATCCAAAGGTAACTTATTTTCCAGTCTCTTGAAAACCGTCCCCTACAATGAAACGACATTTTGTTCGTCTGGACGAACCAAAAATTCGTACAGACGAAATCCATATTTAAAACGGTCTTATCCACTCAACCGCTGAATTCAATCGTCTCGACGTTTGAGAAAAAGAAAAATTTCGTCCTGGACGATCGTTAGATCGTACAGACGATCTAATTAAAAATTGCTCTCAAAACGGTTAAAATTCGTGCCAACCAATTTTTCTCACATCGTCCAGTACGAAACAAAAGTCGTCCCGGACGATTTCCTCCAATTTTTGAATTTTGAATTTTAATTTAAGAAAATCAAACTAAACATTTAAAAACACAGAAAACATAAAGTAAAACAGTAGACTCAAAAACAAATTCATTCAAAACACTCAAAATTTTACAAAATCAAAAACAAAACATAAACATAAATATCAATGTTGCAAAGACATTTTGTTTAGGCATTTAAATCAATAACACCAAGCCTTGTTCTTAAAGTACTGAAGGTATCAAGGGCTAAAGGTTTTGTAAAAATGTCTGCAAGTTGATTTTCAGTTGAAACATGTGTGAGTTCAATTTCTCCTTTGGATATATGATCCCTTATGAAATGATGTCTTATATCAATGTGTTTGGTTCTAGAATGTTGAATAGGATTTTTGGAAATGCAAATAGCACTAGTATTGTCACAATAAATTGGAATAGTGCCTACAGATAATCCTAAATCAATCAACTGTTGTTTTAACCAAAGTACTTGTGCCACACAACTTCCTAATGCAATGTATTCTGCTTCTGCAGTAGATAGGGCTACTGAATTTTGTTTTCTACTGGACCAAGAAACTAATGAATTTCCAATGAATTGACATGTTCCAGAAGTGCTTTTCCTATCCATTCAAAACATGTGTGGTTTCTTCAATAACTAAAGTTCTTTTGTTGAATACCCTATAAGATTTTCCAACACTTGAATATCCAACAAAAATTCCTTCATCTGATTTTGGATCAAATTTTCCTAAGGCAGATTTTCCATTGTTATGAATGAACACCTTGCAACCAAAAACATGCAAATGAGACAAATTTGGTGTTCTACCTTTTAGTAACTCATAGGGTGTTTTATTTAAATTCGATCTCACATTCACCCTATTCAGAACATAACATGCAGTGCTAACCGCCTCAGCCCAAAGATATCTAGGAAGTGAGTATTCTGCCAATATTGCTCTAGCGGCTTCTATTAATGTTCTGTTTTTCCTTTCAACTACCCCATTTTGTTGAGGGGTTCTAGGTGCAGAAAAATTGTGATCAATCCCTTTTTCTTTACAAAAATTTTCAAATCATTCATTTTCAAATTCTCCTCCATGATCACTTTGTAAAGACATTATTTCACATCCTAGTTTTCTCTATATCCAAGTTGAAAAATTTCTGAATTCCTCAAATGATTCACTTTTATGAAAAAGAAATCTAACCCAAGTGAATCTAGAGAAATCATCCACAATAACAAATCTGTATACCTTCCCTCCTAGACTTACAGTTCCTACTGGTCCAAAAAGATCCATGTGAAGAATTTCCAATGGTTTACTAGTTCTAAGATCATTATTGGACTTAAAAGAGGACTTCACTTGTTTTCCTAATTGACATGCATCACGTCCTTAGTAAAGTCTAGTTTTGGTATACCTCTTACTAAATTCTTTTGGGTAATTCTCCTAAGATTTTTCATACTAGAATGACAAAGTCTCCTATGCCAAAGCCAAGATTCATCAGAAATAGTTTTCAAACAGAAAGCAATAGGAGTATGAAATGAATTCAAATCTAGCATGTAAACATTCTTAACCCTTTTTCCATTTAAAACTTCTTTCCCATTTAGGCTTAATATGCAGCTAGTAGGTAAAAATTTTACATTATATCCCTTGTCACATAGCTGACTTATACTTAACAAATTATGCTTTAAGCCTTCAACCAATAACACATTGTCTATAAAATTTTTTTTAAAATTACCAATCATACCAGATCCAACTACTTTCTTTGTGGTATTATCTCCAAGTGTAACCTTGCCTCCATTCCTGGCTTCTAGCGATATGAATTGTGTAGTGTCTCCAGTCATATACTTTGAACATCCGCTATCCAGGTACCATATGCTCCCACGAGGTCTTGTGTGAGAGCAATCCTGCCAAAATATCAAATGTTAGACCTGGGAACCCAAACAAGTTTGGGTTCACCTTTTAGCAATTTATAATCAGATGCATGTATGATATGTCTAGGTTTATGCATCTTAAGTCTCCACACTAGATTAGATTTCATCTTCATAGTACATGTGTGAGCTATATGTCCCAAAAATCCACAATTATTACATTTAACATTAGAAAAAATATTCCTAAGTTTTCTTCCATTTGATTGTCTTCTAAGGGATTCCATAAATTTAGGATAATATTTAGGATTTGTAAAATCTTCAATTTTGGGGGGTATCCTATTATCCTCAAGAGCTCTTATTATCAATTTATAAAATGAATTCATTTCTTCCAAGAGTCTATTTGTATAATTGATTCGATATGTTTTCCTCTCAGATTCATCCTTAAAATTCTTAAAATCTTTTTCAAGATCAGCATAGGATGATTTTAGATTTTCAAAATTCTTATTCAAGTCATCATATTCATCAAGTAGTTTCATGTGGTTGTCATCTATTAATGCATGATCTTTCCTAAGGATTTCATGTTCCTTCTTGAGCTCTTCATATTCTAAACTTAAACTAGCATGCATCTTTTTTATTTTCCTATATGCATCATGCATGTGTTCAGAAACTTCAAATAATTCATCATAGGTTAAGTCACATACCTCTTCTTGATCTGAGTGATCCACATTGTCTGCCATCAAGCAAAGATTAGTGACTTCTTCTTCTTTTTCCATCTCAGATGAGTCTGAAGCTGAGTCCGCCCAGAAAGCTCTTTGAAACTTCTTCTTGCCCTTCTTTACCATAGGTTTCTCCTCCACCTTCTCCTTACCAGGAGTGGCTTTGAGTTTTGGGCAATCAGTCTTGATATGACCTGGTTTTCTGCATTCATAACAAATCACTTCATTAGAAACCTTGCCATTTCTGTTAAACTTACCTCTATTCCATTGCTGGCGTCTCTTCTGCTTCCTCTTTAAAAAGCTTCTGAATTGTCTAGTCATCAGTGCAACATCATCTTCATCCTCAGGTTGTGAGTGTTCACTCTTTGACTCTTCCACTTTTAGTGCTATATTCTTCTCCTTTCGAGATTCACCTGCATCAATCTTCCTTTGACTTACTCCTTGCTCATAAGCAATGAGTGAACCAAGAAGATTATCAATAGAATAAATGTTTAAATCTTTAGACTCTGTAATTGCAGTAATTTTTGCATCATAAGCAGTAGGTAAACAATGAAGAATTTTATTAACCATTTCAGCATTAGTTAATTCCCTACCAAGGGCATGCAAAGAAGTGACAATTTGTGTAAATCTTGTGTACATGTCGGAAATAGATTCATTAGGTTTCATGCAAAATAATTCATAGTCATGTAACAAGATATTGAGCCTTGATTGTTTAACCTCATTTGTCCCTTCATAAGTTATACAAAGTCTATCCCATATGTCCTTTCCGCTTTTGCAAGTGGAAACCGGCATGTAGTCTTCAGATTTTAAAGCACAAAAGAAACTATTTAAACATTTAGCATTTAATTGTGCTAAGTCACGTTCTTCTATAGTCCAATCTGTAAAAGGTATTTCTACCATTACTCCATCAACTAATCTAGTTGGTTTTGTGTAGCCATCCTGGACTAGTATCCACATGCGATAATCAAGTGACTGTAAGAAAGTAGACATGCGTGTTTTCCAAAAATCAAAAGGAATATTATCAAATAGTGGAGGTCTAGTGATAGAGTAACCCTCAGGTGTGTTTCGGTTTCTGAAAGTAGCCATCTACGTTAATCAAAAAGTAGTTCAAACTTATGATTTTGAAACGAAGCTCTGATACCACTTGTTGAGTCTAGTAATTAGGTTGTTAAGCCTAAGTGAATGTCCCAAGGCTACAAAGAGGGGGGTGAATTGGTAGTTTAAAAAATTTAAGTCTGCTTTTGAAAATTATTGAACCGAAATAAAATTTCTTTTAAATTTTGTAGAAAAATGTTTTTCAACCATAGAGTTTTTAAAACTGAAATATAAAGTGCGGAAACATAAAAACAGTAAAGTAAATAACACCAGATTTATAGTGGTTCGGTCTATAACCAGACCTACATCCACTCCCCAGAGGAACCCTCTAAGTATTGCACTAATACCAATAGTGACTCTCCTTTTGCACCCACAGCAAGGCGGAGAAGCCTTTACAACACACTCTTTTCACCACTCCCCGGTGCGGCAGAGAACCGTCCGTCCTTTTACACAATTCCCAGTGTTAGCAGAGAACCGTCCATCCTTTCACACTATCCCCAGTGTTGGCAGAGAACCGTCCGTCCTTTCACACTCTCCTAGTGTGGGCAGAGAACCCTTCAGCTGTTTACACTCTCCAAGTGTGGGCAGAGAACCCTTCAGCTGTTCACACTCTCCAAGTGTGGGCAGAGAACCCTTCGGCTATTCACACTCTCCAAGTGTGGGCAGAGAAACCTTCGGTTGTTGACACTCTCCAAGTGTCGGCAGAGAACCGGATCTCCTTGACAGATATTCTCACAAGAATCTAGAAGGAAGAAGGAAAAGAGTGAAGTAATCCCAATTCACAAGTAGAGACTCTTACCTTTGAACTCCAAGTGAAGCCTTCTCACTCCAGTGGTAGGAATCCTCACTTGAATGCTCTCTTCCACTCTCTCCTTGGCTATTCTCTCAAGAGGCACGAAGATCAAATGACAAAAAGATTGGGTGGCAGTCTAATTTGGACTATTTATACAAAAGACAAGAAAAACCGCCCAAAAACTGCAAGTATTCAATTCTGTATGCAGTGGATCGTCCTGTACGATCATGGATCGTCCTGGACGATTTTACTTAAATGATCTGAAATGACCCTATTTGAATATGTGTACGAAATGTCTTCGTACAGATGATCATCCTGTACGAACTGGGTTCGTCTAGTACGAACGGTTATTACAAGGTCGGTTCTAGAAACTGCTGAAAACTGTCCTAAGTCGGTTAATCGTTTGGACGAAAATTTATTCGTTTGGACGAAATTTTTACAGAGGACCGATCGTCCTGGACGATTCTTTACTTCGTCTGGACGAAAATTTTCCAGAGGACCAATCGCAACGAACGATAATTTAATTTCGTCTGGACGAAAATTTTACAGAGAGCCAATCGTCCTGGACGATAATTAATTTCGTCTGGACGAAAATTTTACAGAGAGCCAATCGTCCTGGACGATAATTAATTTTATCTGGACAAAAATTTTGCAGAGATCCAATCATTCTGGACGATAATTAATTTCGTCCTCGACGAATAGGACTTAGAAAAATTTTCCGAGCAAGTTCCTATTCGTTCCATATGCTCTATAGGAGATAACTGTCTGATCGTCCAGTACGAACGTATATCGTCCTGTACGATCAAAATAAATTTTATATGATCTCCTCATGTGTGTGTGTATGTTTTTATTCACTCAAGTTACAATCACTCCCTTTCAATTTTTTATTTCAAAGAAAAGTGCAAGCTTCAAATATTATAGAGTATCTCATGCTGAATTCAATTTGAAGTCATCATAATCTGGAGTTCGTTTTCCCTGAATGTTAGTACACACAAGAGCAAATACAATTCTTCCAAAATTGTCAGCAGATAACTACACATTTAAACAATAATGTTTGGAATCATCAAAACTTCATAAGTTGCAAAAATTTAAAGCATGCAAATAGCAACTATCTTAACAAAACTGATATTATTTGAAGCCGAGAAATCAAATTTACCAAAACCTGGATTACTCTGGAAATCACCTTCTTTTTGAATTTCACAATCATCTTCTATAACTTTCTTCCCCTTACCTTCAACAAGTTCTTGACGACAAACCAGAATGACACCTTCTCTAATTACAACACCATGCGATCCTTTGCCATTGACCCTTGGAGGTCCAGATGGCCGTGGAGCAGCCATATCCACCAGTAATTACCCGCCAACGATCATCCGATGATCGTTCGATGTTAGATTTCCAGCCGCGGAAAGCCCACAAAAAACGAATTCAAAAAACAGAGCTTTCTCTCTCTAGAAAATGCACCAGAGCTTCTCTCTCTAGAAATCACAGTTTTCAATTCTTCTATAGAGAAATCATCACACAATTTTTTATTGGAAGATCCAAAGAATATATCATCAACATAAATCTGAACAATGACTAAATCATCTCCAACTCTCCTAAGAAAAAGGGTGGTGTCTACGCTCCCCTTGACAATCTCCCTCTCTAGTAAAAATGTGCTAAGCCTCTCATACCAAGCTCTTGGTGCCTGCTTTTACCCATACAAAGCCTTTTTTAATTTAAAGACATGATTTGGAAATTGAGAACTCTCAAAACCTGGGGGTTGTTCTACAAACACATCTTATTTTATTTTCCCATTTAAAAAGGCACTCTTGACATCCATTTGGAAAAGCTTAAATCCTTTATAACAGGCAAAGGCTAATAGCACTCTAATGGCTTCCAATCTAGCTACAGGGGCAAAAGTCTCCTCAAAGTCTATCCCTTCTATTTGGTTATACACCTTAGCCACCAATCTTGCTTTATTCCTAACCACTACTCCTGAATCATTCACTTTATTCTTAAAGACCCACTTTGTCCCAACTACACTGTCCCTTAGGTCTTTCTACAAGCTCCCAAACATCATTCCTTACAAATTGATTCAATTCTTCTTGCATTGCTAAAATCCAAAACTCATCAGTGAGGGCTTGGTTAATGGTGGTGGGTTCAGTCATTGAGATAAAGGCAGAGTGGTTCACCTCCTTCCTAAGTTCATGTCTAGTCTTAACTCCACTAGAAGGGTCTCCTAAGATCAAATCCTTGGGGTGACTTGTAGAGTATCTCTAATCTCTAGGCAAAGTATGAGAAGGTCCAACCCTTTCATCCATATCAATATTTTCTACTCCTTGGGTGACTTCTCCTACTTCTTCATTACTTTGGTATTCTACCACTTTCCTCAAATTTTCTACTCCACTAGTAATCTCTCCAATATTATCATCATTCTCAACTCCATGTTTCTTAGGATCAGACTCATCAAATACTACATGGGTTGTCTCTTCCACCATCAAAGTTCTCTTGTTAAACACCCTAAAAGATTCCCAACACTAGAATATCCCAAGAATACTCCTTCATCAGATTTAGGATCAAATTTTCCCAAGTGAGACTTCCCATTATTGTGAATAAAAACCTTACAACCAAAGACATGAAGGTGGGAAAGATTTGGTGTCCTACCCTTAAGGATCTCATAGGGTGTCTTTTCTAATTTGGCTCTGACATTCACCCTATTCAACACATAACAAGCTGTGTTAACCACTTCAGCCCAAAAGTATTTTGGAAGTGAATACTCAGCAAGCATGGCTCTAGCGGCTTCCACCAAGGTCCGGTTCTTCCTTTCAGCTACCTCATTCTACTGAGGGGTCCTAGGAGATGAAAAATTATGGCTAATCCCCTTGTCCTCACAAAAATCTCCAAATCTTTCATTCTCAAACTCTCCCCCATGATCACTATGGATGGTCAAAATCTCACAACCTAGCTTTTTCTGAATCCAAGTAGAAAATGTTTTAAACTCCTCAAAAGACTCATTTTTATGTGAAAGAAATCTAGTCCAAGTGAACCTTGAGTAGTCATCAACAATCACAAATCCATAGACTTTACCTCCCAGGCTGGCAGTGCTAATGGGTCCAAACAAATCCATCTGAAGGACTTCTAAAGGTCTAGAGGTACTAATGTCCTTAATGGGGTGAAAGGTGGAGTGGACTTGCTTTCCTAGTTGACAGGCATCACAAAGGTGGTCTTTCGAAAACTTGAGTTTGGGGACACCTCTAACTAGGTCTTTTTGGGTCACTTTCCTAAGGGTTTTCATACTTGCTTGACAAAGCCTCCGGTGCCACAACCATGAATCATCAATCAATATTTTTAAGCAAAATGAAGCAGCACAATCAATGTAATTTAAATCAAGCATGTAGACGTTGTTGATCCTCTTTCCCTGCAAAATAGTGTTGTTACTTAAACATACAATGCATGAATTTGCAAAGAATTGCACGATGAAGCCTTTGTCACAGAGTTGACTGATGCTGAGCAAGTTGTGCTTCAATCCATCTACAAGCAAAACATTTTCAATCATAAGGTTCTTGGAATTACCAATTATACCTGCGCCTAACACCTTCTTCGTGGTGTTGTCTCCAAGAGTTACCTTGCCTCCAGTCCTGGACTCTAGGACCACAAACAGATTGACATCACCAGTCATATGTCGAGAGCAACCACTATCCAGGTACCACATACTCTCACGAGGCCTTTTGTGAAAGCTTTCCTGCAAAATTACCAAATGTTAGATTTAGGAACCCAAGTAGGTTTGGGTTCCTTCTTATGAAGAGTAGAATGCAATGCATGTGTGGTATGCTGTGGATCATGCACCTTGGGTCTCCACACCCAATGTGTACTATGGTAAACTGTGCAAGTGTGTGAGATGTGTCTTAGCATGCCACATGAAAAACATCAAACTCCAGGAAAATGATTTCTTAAGTGGTTTGAGTTATAATGCCTCTTCCTAGGTTTTGGCAATTGATCAAAAGTAGATGTCATCGTAGTTTTCTTACATGTTTCTAATTTATTTTGAATCTTCAAATTTGTGCTCTTTAATACCTCATTTTCAATCCTCAAATTTTTCTCCATCTCTTTAGACTTCTTAAAATCAAATTCAAGTGATGTGTGTGAAACTTTTAATACATCATATTTTTCAACTAATTCACAATGATTTTTATTTAACTCATCAAATTCATCAAGTAAAGTCATATGATTTGAATCAATCGTTTGATGGTCTTTAGTCAAAATTTCATGCTCTTTTTGTAGATTCGAAAATTCTAATTTCAAGTTAGCATGTGTTTTCTTTAATTTCCTATATGATGCATGGATTTTTTCTGAAACTTCAAGAAGTTGATCGTAGGAAAGTTCACATACCTCTTCTTGATTAAGATTGTCGTCCGCCATCAAGCACAATTTTGATGTCTCATCTTCTGGTTCCGTCTCCGATGAGTCTGATGCCGAATCCGCCCAAAATGCTTTTTGTACTATCATCTTGTCCTTCCTTAGCTTAGGTTTCTCCTCACCTTTTCCTTTGCTTGAGTGATCTTTAAGTGTAGGGCAATCAGTTCTCACGTGTCCTAGTTTCCTGCATTCATAACAAACGACATCAGAAGATCCTTTAGAATGTTTATGATCCCTACCTTTTCTCCAACGATGCTTTTGCTTCTTCCTTAGAAAGCTTTTGAATTGCCTTGTGATGAAGGCAACTTCATCGATTTCAGACCCAGAAGTTTCAGAATCTAATTTGTGCGCCTTCAGTGCAACTGTTTTCTCCTTCTTCTTCTCACCTGCATCAAGATTTCTTTGATTCACCCCTTGCTCGTAAGCAATGAGTGAGCCAAGTAAGTTATCAATAGAATAAGTGTTCAAATCCTTAGATTCAGTGATTGCAGTGATTTTAACATCAAAAGATGAAGGCAAGCATCTCAAAATGTTGTTTACTTTTTCAAAATTTGAAAGTTCTCTTCCCAAGACATGAAATGAAGTAACAATTTGAGTAAACCTTGTATACATGTCAGAAATAGATTCAGAGGGTTTCATACGAAAAAGTTCGTAGTCATGCAAGAGAATATTTAAACGAGATTGTTTAACTTCATTAGTGCCTTCATAGGTGATACACAATTTATCCCAAATTTCTTTACCGGTTTTGTAAGTGGAGACACGCATGTAATCCTCAGATTTTAAAGCATAGAAAAAACAGTTCAAACATTTTGCATTTAATTGGGCAAAATCTCTTTCATTGAAGGTCCATTCAGTAAAAGTAATTTCAGTTTTAACACCATTAATTTCACGAGAAGGTGGAGAATAACCTTCTTTAATAAGCATTCACATGCGATAATCAGTAGATTGTAAAAATGTTAACATGCGGATTTTCCAGAAATAAAAAGGCAGGTAATCAAACAGGGGAGGTCGGGTAATAGAATACCCTTCCGTAGTGTTACGATTTCCAAGATTAGCCATGGATCAAAATTCAAAAAGTTTTCAAACTAATTTTTTATGACTCCCACTCTGATACCACTTGAAAGTTTATTTGGGATGTTAAGCTCTATGAACTTAGTCCCAAACTAACCAAGAGGGGTGGTGAATTGGTATTTTAAAATTTCTTTTCAACAAAAGCAATAAGATCACAAACCAAAACCAAATCACACCACAAGACAAAAATAATGCGGAAATTAAAGTGCGGAAGCAAGAAATCAATAACACAGAAATTTATAGTGGTTCGGTCAACTTGACCTACGTCCACTCCTTAGAGGCACCCTCCAAGTATTGCACTACAAAATGTGTCTCTCCTTTAGCCCCCACGGCTAGGCGGAGAAGCCCTCACAAAGAAGTCCTTTTTGCCACCCCGGCAAGGTTGAGAACCTATCTCCTTTTGCTTCCTCCTGAAGCTGGCAGAGAACTATAATCCGTTGCTGAAAACCTTACCTCTACCGACCCTTCCACGGACAAGAAACTCTAGATGAAGAAGAAGCAGAGCGATCCTTGAAGCAACCCTTGTGAATCCCCTTACAAGCTTCCCCTCTCAAGATCCTCTCTCTCTCTCTCTCTTTCTCTCCTCAAGGTCTTCTCAGGTCAATGTAGTAGCAAAAGATTATTCAAAACGTTGAACAAGAGCTCTTAAATAGAAGAGCTTCAAAGGAGGTCATTAATTGCAAGTTGCCGACAATATCATCCAGGCCGATATGGACATCGTCCTGGCCGATCAGTACAAATCTCAGAAGATCGGCCAGAGCATCACCCTGAATGCAAACTGGACGATTTAAAATTGGCTTGATCGTCCAGGCCGATCTCACGATCGTTCAGGCCGATCAGTTCAAATCAGAGGAAAATCGTCCAAAGCATCGCCCTGAATTTGTGCTGGCCGATATTTATCATCCAGAAGTAACTGAGGTTTTTGAGTAGATCGTCCTGGCCGATGCTATGATCGTCCAGGATGATATGATTGTATCAATCATCCTTAATCATTTCCTTGATTTGTCTGATTAATTAAGGCATAATTGTGAATATCCTCCAGGCAGATCCAAGATCGTCTTGGCCGATTACCAAAAATTACAGAATACCTTAATTGTTTATGGCGGCAACTTCTTTCTATTTTGAGCTTATCATCCTGGCTGATACACATATCATCCAGGACGATCTGATAATGACGGCTGCTTTAATTTAGAATCCTTGTTTAGATTTTCTGTTTTAAGCCCGATCGTCTAGGACGATGTAAATATCGTCCTGGCCGATATGAGTAAAAACAGAAATTCTAAGTCTCTCAAGTATGTGTGTGTAGGGTTACTTAGCATCAGTCTCTTAAACATTACAAATAGACTCAAGAAGAGAAAAAAACAAAGTACATACTGACTCAACCCTAAACCTACGCAATCTTGAACTGGCTTTGTTCATTCGTCCGATCTTCGATTCCTGAAAAGTTAGAAGTAACAAGCAGTCCAAGAGAATCAATAGTATTTGTCAATCATCAAAACATAAGTCATGAAAATAGATTTGCAACATCTCTCTATCTCCATCTTCCTAATTCCTCTTTCTCTCTCTTAGAAGGCTTTTTCTCTCTCTCATTAACCCACCTGTCTTCATCCTAAAGGGCTTTATTACTATATAGAAGGTTTCTCTATGTCTCTTATAAGCCTCTTTATCTCTTTAAGAAATGTCCCTATCTATGAAGCTTTTATCATTTGGAATCCTTTCTCTCAAAGAAGCCCCTCCCTCTCTTCAAAGCATCTCTCTCATTAAAGTCTTTATCTCCCTTTTTTATATAAACCCATCTATATTTTAAATGCCTCCCTCATCACTATCTTAAAAGCATCTTTAACTCTCTCTTACTTTCTTTTAAGCTTATCTTGTATATGTTCACTCTTTCAGAAGCCCCTGTCCCTCTTAGAAACTTCACTCCCATTCTCTCCCTCTTATAAGCCCTCTATACATCTTTCCCTCTTTCCTTAACCCCTTTTTGTAATTCTCATTTTCTATATCTTTCTTTTAGAATCCTCTCAATCTAATTTTCTCTCTCTTTCTCTTTTAAAAGAATATCCCTCCATATTAAAGGTTATTAACTATCTCTTTCTCCCTGAATAGTCCTGTGCTCTTGTTAAAGCACTTTCTCTTAAAACTCTCTCTATTAGAGCCCCTTTCTTTCTTAAAAGATTCTCTCAATCTTAGAATACTTTCACTTTCTTTGAAACATCTCTTTCTCCCAAAGGTCTCTTTGTTGATCTTAGAAGCTTCTTGCATCATTTCTTTTCATCAAAATTCCTTCTTATAAGCTTGTCTTTCTCTTTTGGAAGCCATTATTTATCTTTAAGAAGCACATACATATCTCTTTTTGATGCCTCTCCCTCTTAGTATTTTCACTCTTAGGAGTATTTATATATCTCGTAAAAAGCCTCTCTCTCACTCACGAACTTATAGGTTTCACACTCTCCTAAAAGCCTTGCTCTCTCTTGTAACCTCTTTTTTTTTTCTCTCTTTTATAAGCTCTATTTGTCTATATTAGCTACTACATTCTTAAAATACTCAAATCCTCTCCTAGATGTATTTCTTTCTTAAAATCTTCTCCTATAAACATATCTATGAGAATCCCCCATCTCTCTCTTAAAAATCTCTCTTTAATAGAAGTCTCTCTTTCTTAAAAGTTTTTCTTTTCCTCTTTATCTCTCTCTATCTTGGAGGCCTAAATCATTTTCAAAGCCTATTTTTCTCTCTCTTAGAAGCCCCTCTCTCCCTCACACTTTCACATTTAGAGTTTTTCTATTTCCTTAAGCCTTCCTCTCACTCTCTTTTTTAGAGTTCTACCTGTTTCTTTTTTAAAAGCCTCCTTTCTAAAAGTCATTCTCTAGCATCCTCTCTATTTTTTTCCAGAATATTCTCTCTCTCTCTCTCTCATTAAAGCCTCTCTCTCTCTTTAAAGAAATTATGCAACTCTCTCTATCATGAAAGTTTATCTCACAAAAAAAAAATCTCTTTCGAAGAAGCCTTTCTCTAAGAGAAATATCTCTTTTAGAAGTCTCTCCTTCTATCTTAATAGTCTCTCTCTCTCTCTCTCTCTCTCTCTCTCTCTCTCTCTCTCTCTCTCTCTCTCTCTCTCTTAAAGTATCTATTTAAATCTTTATTTTCCTCTTAAAAGATTCACTCTCTAGCAAACTCCGTCTCTTTGATGACACTTCCTCATAGAAGTCTCTCTTACAAGCCTACTCTCTCTTTGCAACATCTCTTAATCTATATGTTTTCTCTCTTGAAGGTCTTACACTCACCCTTTCTCCTTAAATGCCTCTCTTTCTCATTGATGCAATTCTCTTAGAAAGTTTTTCTATAATCTTCCCCTTCTTGGGCTATTATTGATCTTACAAAGAAAATATATAGTTTTTTTCATATAGGAGGTTAATGGTTGAGGGGGAGAGATTTTTTATTAATAATTATTTTTAATATATCTATTGAGAAATTAACTCTTAATAGGACAATGGAGTAAAATGAATAATGTTATGATAATTTAACTTTTATATGATCGAATGGATAAAAAAGATTCATGTTCTGAGAATTTAATTCTTAATAGGATACAAGGGAGAAAAATGATCCATATAGTGATAATTTAGCCCTTAATGTGACATAATGATGAAAAAAGATTCATGTGGTGAGAATTTTGCTCTTTTAAGAACATAAAGATTCATGTTATGATAATTTATTTTTGTTGCCTCACTTTTGTCAGCCTTGAGCTGGACCATTGCATATGCAACTTGGTTGGCCTCAAGTCTTCAGATTCAATCATCATGATACCATGTTATAAATTATTTGAATTCAAACTTCATGAACATGACCACTTCATAGTCATGTTTGCTTGATCGTGTACGTCTCTCCATGATCATGAACGTTGATTGATTGTGTGCGTCTCACCTCAATCACGATGAAGCACTATCATTGCATGATCGCAGCTCACCTTGATCGTGATTATCGCTAGATCGTTTGCATCTAGCCACAATCAAGTGCTTTGATCATATATCTCATCACTATTTGTGAATTTCCCTATATCAAATATTTATTGACTTGGTTTATTTACATGATAATTAGTTTAAAGATTTTGACAAAATTAAATTTAATATAAGGCCTTATTTTTCATATAAATGAAAATTATTTATTTTAAAGTTCAAAAACTATCCAGAACAGTTTCGTCATCTAGTTTCACAATTCAATTTTTTGAAAATTATTGGAACTGCCTCTTTGGCTGGGAGGAATGAAAACTCTATGCACTTAGCATCTCCTCAGACAGCCATCCATTGCATCCACTCGAGCACTCAACTATCTTCTCCTCTTGCAATATCTAGCAGCCAACACTATACATAATAATTTGGTTGTTGATGAGTTTTATTTTTAAAAAATTAGAATCTTAAGGTATTTGGTAAACTTGTTTGTTCAACTAAGCTTCATTTAAGTTGATCATAATTTGTTCTCTATTCTTATATACCTTTTATTGAGCATTACTCAGGCATGTTGCAATGCTAAAAGTTTGGCATTTTTAGGAAAATGCCAAAAGATTTGGTGTTTTCTATAAATATAAAATTTATTAAAATCCTAGCTAGATATGTGTAATATTAATTATAATTTTTAAAATTTCATAATATATACTAAATAATAATGATATGTAATTTTTAATATAATATTTGATACAATACTAATAAAATATTATCATTAAAGATTTATTATTATATTAAATATTTAAGAAATTTAATATCATATATTTAATAAAAATTTTGAAAACAAATATAATAATTTATATATTTATTCAGTTGATATAAATACTTTATAACTATTATACAAAAAAATATTATAAGTTTTAGATAATTTTTTATTAAAATATTATATCTAATAAAAATTTTACAACGATAAATTTAATTTAACAATAATATATAAAACGTTTTATTGGACTGAAATTTATTTATTTTTTAGGTTTTTATTTATGTATTATATAATATATATTTTTAATATATAATGTAATATTTAATATAAGATTTAAAATTTAATACAAAATATTATATATTTTAAAATTTAATATATATATATATATATATATATATATATATATATATATATATATATAAAGATTAATAGTAAACTTTTTGGTTTTATATTTATAATTTTTTTCTAATGCAAAATGTTTTTTAAAACATTTTTAATATTATGTTAAAATTATATTAAATATGTTTTGATAAATTTATAAATCTATTCTTAATAAAATTTTAACAAATATATGATATTATTTCTTTTTAATTATTTAATATAATAAGAAATATTTAGTGATAATATTATATTAAATATTATATCAAATATTATATTAAAAAATATATTATTATTTTGTATCAATATTAAATTTAAATTTTAAAATTTTAAATTATATTTAATATTACACCTATCTACTTGTGATTCGAGCTTGGACCTCATAATTTAATAACTAAAAACTTATCATTTGATCATAGGCACGTAACTATTAGGATATTAATAAATTTTATATTTATAGAAAATGTTAAATGGTTTAGCCTTTTTTTTTTGGAAAATGCTAAAATATTTATTAAGAGAACCGTATGTTAGCAAACTATAGAAATATAATAATTAGTATTCACACCATTTGATAAATAATTGTTACATTTTAAAACCAGGTTAGTCATGTGATGATACCAATTTGGTAACACTCTCACACTACGTTGGTTATTTTTTGTAGAGTCGAGTCACACTCACTTGTAAGCTTGGATAATTTAAAATATAGGGTCCCGCCTCATTTATAATTCTAGTGGACACCCTACATTTGTCAGCCTCTTACCCTTTGGCGATTTCTAGCATGTTATATCCTTCAAGAGTCTACATGTAGTTTTGGACTGACATCTTAGGGTAGACATCCTAGACATAATTTCACTATACATACACTTGGGAACTATTTTTCATCTTGTCAGTCTAGAACATATCAATTTCCTCCTTAGAAATGATGCATTTTGCCTTTCCACATACAACTAGTTGAATCGATTGGCATTTCTAACCTAAGTAGGATCTAAGGCAAGGCTACTATTTTCTTTATCACATTGAAAATATAGTTTGGGCCTTCTTGGTTACACGAGATCAAGATTTCTCTACCATGTTGAGAAAATTCCTATGGTTACTGATAGTATAACTATCAAGATGTAAGTCTCATAATTTTGCTTCATTTCACATCACTTCAGCCATTTATGTCTACAACATTCAGGGGACTCCTAAAGTTTTTGTTACTCCTCTGATGTCTTCTCTATCATATTGAGTAGACATATGGGCTTTCTTGGTTGCCACCTAAGTAAGTTGCAAGTCCCATTTGGACATATCCTCTACCACATTAAAGAGACATTCAAGCTAGTTCAATCACATAGATTGAGCTATACGTCCCATACTTTGGATGTCTCCTCTGCCACATTAAGGAGATATTGAAGATTCCACTCATTTTGGCATTTTCTCTAACACATTGAGATATCTGTATCTTTCTCATCTTTTCTACTATATTGAAGGGATTTAACAAAAATCTTGGACATTCTAGGTCACACATGGTTGAGTTATAAGTGTCATTTTGGGTGGTTCCTTCGCCTCATGGAGACAATACATTCTTTCCTTCCCATGAGCCCTAAAGCCTAGTTAGCCTTATCAGACTCTGTAGGTACCACCACGTGGTACTATAAGTCCAGTATGGGTTACTACCTTATACAACAGTGGAGTGTAATTCATGTTTGCCAGCCTAGTCCACACCCTTGGTCATTGAGGTAGCCTTGGATGAGGTCCTATGGTTGCTGGCAGGGATTATCTATATAGTCATCATTTGACTAAGTAGATTAAGGACACCGATGATTTTGGTGTTGCAAATCTAAGCTTATGGATTAGACTTTTGATGATAGAAAACATTCATAATTATCTGTGACTACCTTGACTACTAACTTTTCAGGCCCACAAGATCGAGTGCAACTCAAGCCAGCTCAAGATTGGGTAGATTTAGTTTGAGTCAGTTTGTAATTTTTCTTTTCTTGAGTCCATTGTAAAAGTGGTTCTTAATGCTAAGTAACCTTGCACACACACACACTTGAGGGTTTTTTTGTTCTCTTCTGTTTTGAGTATATCATCCTAGACGATGTTTATATCAGCCAGGGCGATCCGACTAAAAATAGAAACCCTAATTAGGGCATCCTGGTTAAGGTAGCCATTATTAAGCACATTATCCTAGACGATCCTTGTATCGGGTAGGATGATAAGCTCAAATCAAAAAGAATCAGCCGCCAAATCTATTTAGGTAAAATTTATTTTAGGACATCGGCCAAGATGATCCATTACTTCGTCCGGGATGATTCAACATAATTATGCCTAAATTAATCTGGTAATTAAGATAAGCAATTAAGGCTTGAAAGCAATTAAGGCTTGATTGACATGATCACTTCGTCCTCATGATCGCAGGATCATCCAGGATGATCAGTTCAAAAACCCTTATTTGCTCTTGGATGATAAACATCGGCCAGCTCTTATTAAGAGCGATGTTCTGGATGATTTTTCTTAATTTTGAACTAATCATCCGAGATGATCGTGAGATCGGCCCAGACGATCAAGCTAATTTTGGATCATCCAGACCTCCTATCCGAGTGATTGTTTTGCCAATAATCTATGATTTTAACTAATCGTATAGGATGATAAGTTATCGTCCATTTATGATATGAAAAAATTTCTTCTATTCATCCCAAATCATCCCGACCGATTAAGCTTAAATTGCACTGATCGTACATATTTATATATCGCCCTGGATAATAAAGTTGGCAAGTTGCAATTAATGAGCTATTCCGAAGCTCTTCTATTTAAGTGCTTTTGTTCTTTACTTTGTACAACCTTTAGCTGCTATCTTGACCTGAGAGAGCCAAGAGAAGAGGGAGAGAGAGGGAGAGAGAGAGAGGAACTTATGAGGGGAAGTTTATGAGAGGGATTCACAATGGTTGCTCAAAGCAAGGTTCCAAGGTGTCCTCTCCAATCTTCATCCTTCATCCTTGGGGGTTGAAGGGAGGTCTTCTTCAATAATTGGTTGAGGTTCTCTGCCTGCTTCAGGAGGAAGCAAAAGGAGTTGTGTTCTCTGCCTTGTCGGGGTTAGAGAAAAGGAGTTTTTGTGAGGGCTTCTCCACCTTACTGTCGGAGCAAAAGGAGAGTCACTTTTGTAGTGCAATACTAAGATGGCGCCTCTAGGGAGTGTACGTAGGTCGAGTTTACCGAACCACTATAAATTCTCTGTATTATTTTCTTACTACGTTCCGCCTTTATTTTTCTACACGTTGATTTCTTTGTGGAGATATTGGTTTGATTTTTATTTGTGCTTCTGTTAAGAAAATTTTTAAAATACCAATTCACCCCCCTTGCCCCTCTTGGTTAGCCTCGGGCTAATTCTTAAGGGCTTAACATCTCTAACAAACTTTCATTTGAGACAACGAAACAATGAGATCTTGATCGGGGGTGTTATACCTTCCTTGTAGGTTAATTCTCAATTCCTAACCGTTCAATCATTCTAGCTTTCACCTCATTAAACATTAATATCTTCTATTCAATTTTAGCATGAGCATTAATTCCATAATGAAGAGGGTTCTTGGGCTCACTTGGGATGAAATTAACCTTAGGAGGTTACTTTTTGGGAAACCTGGACCACCAAAATTAAAATAAATGAATATTATAGACTCTCTCAACACACCCTATGTTGCGGATCAATGGTTTATGATTTTGATGATAGCAAACATTTTTATTTCTCTATAACTGCCTTATGTACTACCGTTTCAGGTTCACACGATCGGACTGCAATTTGGAATCAGCTCAAGATATGGTACACTAGGTCTGAGTCAGTTTGTAATCTTTTTCCTTTCTTGAGTCTGTTATATTTGGTGTGGGATCTGTTGATTTGTAACTTGGAAGATTTCCTGTTGTTCCCTATAAGATTTCTATTTTTGGTAATATCGGCCGGGATGATATTTATATCGTCCTGGACGATATGTCCAAAATTAGAAACCCTAATTAGAGCATCATCATTAAGGCAGCCATCATTAATGAATCGGCCTGGACGATACCTATATCGGCCAGGACGATAATCTCAATTCAGAAAGAATCAACATCCATAATCAGTTTAGGAATTCTTTGTTTTAGGAAATCGGCCAGGATGATATTCTTATCAGTTAGGACGATCTAACTCAATTATGCCTAAATTAATCTGGTATCTTTGGAAAGCATTAATGGTTGATTGATACGATCACATCATCCGGGACGAGCTCCTGATCAGCCAGGATGATGTCCTGGAAGATCTACATCGGGCAGCTCGAATTCAGGGCGATGATCAGGACGATTGAAATCAGTTTTAAATTAATCGACCTGGACGATTGTGATATAGGCCACGACGATGTAACTAATTTTCTTCTGATCGTCCCAAATCGTCCCGGGCTGATGAGCTGAATTTGTACTGATCAGCCAGGACGATATATCTATCGTCCTGGATGATAATGTCGGCAACTTGCATTAATGAGCTCATTTTGAGAGCTTCTATTTAAGCTTTGACATGACACTTTGTAAGTGTCTTTGTCAGTCATTGTAGCTTCGTTCTTGTGGGGGAAACTTGAAGAGAGAGCTTGAAAGGGAGAGAGGAAAGGGTGGAGTTTGAGAGGGAGAAGATCCTGTGAGGGGGGGAACTCAAGGTAGTGTGGAGGGGATTCCACACGGTTGCTCCGGCGAACTCGCACCTTAGTACCATTAGATTCAAGGCTTGTCTCGAGGTAAGTTCACCAAAGAAGAAGATCTCTTTGGTCTCAAAGGACCCGGCGACTCCGCCGCACCGGGGAAGCTAGAAGTGATTTTGTAAGGGCTTCTCCGCCTAGCTGTGGGGGCTAAAGGAGAGACACTTTTTTTAGTGCAACACTTGGAGGGTGCCTCCAAGGAGTGGACGTAGGTCAAGGTTTGACCAAACCACTATAAATCCGGTGTGTTCTTTTCTTATTATTGCTTTCGCATTATTTTCTTCCGCACTTTGATTTCTTTGGTGATTTTGGTTTGAGTTTTATCTTTAATTTTAAAGTTATCCAATTTCCCTCTCTCTTTGTTAGCCTTGGGCCGGTTCATAGGGCTTAACATCCCTAACGAACTTTCTAGTGCCATCAGAGCACTTTCATGTGGTATCAGAGCATCTTTTTATAAAATAAGTTTTTAAAAGCTTTTGAATTTTTGATCCATGGCTAATCATAATGTTGCGGAATGTTATTCAATCACTAGACCTCCTTTATTTGAAAACATGTCATTTGATTTTTGGAAAACTCGCATGTCTATTTTCTTGCAATCGATTGATTTTCGCATGTGGCATATGATTTTAATTGGTTATTCATCACCGTCACATATTATTAATGGAGTTAAAACTTATATTCCTTTTAATCAATGGAATAGGGAAGAACAAATAAATGCTCAATTGAATGCAAAATCTTTAAACTGCTTTTTCTATGCTTTAAATTCTGAAGATTTTATGTTAATATCCACGTGCACTATTGGTAAGGAAGTTTGGGATAAACTACACACCATATATGAAGGCACTAGTGAAATCAAGCAATCCAAGTTGAATTTGTTAATGCATGATTTTGAACTGTTTTCCATGAAACATTATGAGACGTTCTTAGACATGCATACAAGATTTATTCAATTTGTAAACTCATTGCATGCTTTAGGAAAAGAATTTTCAAATTTTGAAAAAGTTAATAAAATTCTTCGTTGTCTACTAGATAAGTTCAATGTTAAAGTAGTTTCTATTTGTGAATCAAAAGATTTGAATGAATATTCTATTGATAATATGATTGGCTCACTCATTGCCAACGAGCAAGGTTTGGGTCAAAGACTTTTGGATGCAGGTGAAATGATTGTTCTAAAAGCTGAAGATACAAAAAGATATAGCTTAGTTGGTGACGAATGCAATGACTTGTCAAGCAAATCACAAAGTTCACCAAAGCATAAGCAAAAGTGGAAAAAAGGTAAAAATGGTAAGGATGTTCATATTCCTTCTGACGTTATTTATTTTCGTTGTAGGAAACTTGGACATATGAAAAATTAGTGCCCTAATTTAAAACTTCTTCCTACAAAAAAAAAAGGGTAAGGCGAAGCAAAATTTAAACTGGGGAAATAATGAAAGGCAAAATATCTCATGGGCAGATCTGGTTTCTGAAGCATCGGACCAGGAGAGAGATAATGGTTAAAAGCCTTTCGTGTTTTTGTGTTGTGTTTTTATGTTTTTTTTTTTTTTTATTTTGTGTTGTTTATTCTTTGAAATTTTTATTTTCGTGAAATTTTTTTTTCGTAAAATTTTTTCTCTGATCAACAAACACATTCACTTTTCTAAAAATAAAAAAATCTACTTCCTGTTTTTTTTTTTTGAAATTTTTGGTAAGTTGTGTTTGACTTCTCTAAAACAGTCAAAGGAAGGAAACTCATGTTTTTCACTCTCAATCTCTATTTCCTAAAAGAGGTTATTCCAATTTTGATTTGAATTCTTTTTCATCTTTTAAATTGGTTTTTGAAACAAATTTTTTTTTATCTCCCTACGTTTTATTTATCACATAGGAATCTTTTGCATGTTATTGAATCAAACTCATAATTTTCTTAATCAAGAAATTTGCTTTGTCACTAAGATGAGTTTTCTTTTGTTTTTAAGATTTAAGAAAGGGAGAATATTCAAAAATTGGCCAATGATGCCAAAAATAAAAGATGCGCAAAGACGCCAAATTGAAAAAATAGAATACACAAAGTGTATCAAAAGATGCGTAGTGCGCCAACCAATTGTCAAGAGGCATCAAATGAGCCCACAAACGTTTAATGCTTACCATTCTTATACTTCTTAAAAGTTTAGAAAACACTTGATACTTTCGATACTTTAATTTGAAAATCATGATTCCTGATTCAATTATTCGTGCATTGATCTTCTATTAGATATATTTTATGGAAGGAGTTTTTGAAAAATGACTGTTTCTTTCTCTAATTTATTCCTTGATTTTGATATTAAATTAAAAAGTTTTTGAGCCTTATTAAAGAGCTTAAGTTTGGAATATGCAATTCTGAATTTCTAACCTTTTCTAGACTATGCGTTGTCAATCCAATTCTACTAAGTTTTTGATTAAAACCAAAAGGTAACTTTCTCATTTTAAATTTTTTTTTTCACTAGATCAGGGAACGTTTTTATCTTCTATTCATTTTGTTTTTTACCCCCTCTCTTTTTGATAATGTCAAAGGGGGAGAACGTACTGTTGAATTTGTATTTTTTTTCTTTTCAAAAATTTAAAATAACAAAAATATTTTTATCTCCCCTATTTTTTTAAAAAAAGTGTTATTCTAGTGAGGGGGAGATTAGGAGAAATTTTTTTTATTTTTTTTTGAAAATTCAAATTGAATTGTTTGCCATAATCAAAAAGGGGGAGATTGTTGTGGATCGATGGTTAATGATTTTGATGATAGCACACATTTTTATTTCTCTACAACTGTCTTATGTACTAATGTTTCAGGTTCACACGATCGGACTGCAATTTGGAATCAGCTCAAGATTGGGTAGACTAGGTCTGAGTCAGTTTGTAATCTTTTTCCTTTCTTGAGTCTGTTGTATTTAGTATGGGATTTATTGATTTAAAACTTGGAAGATTTCTTGTTGTTCCCTATAATATTTCTATATTTGGTATTATCGGCCGGGACGAAATTTATATCATCCTGGACGATATGTCCAAAATCAGAAATCCTAATTAGGGCATCCTCATTAAGGTTGCCGTCATTAACGGATAGGCCTGGATGATACATGTATCGGCCTGGACGAAAATCTCAATTCAGAAAGAATCAACTGCCATAATCAGTTTAGGAATTCTTTATTTTAGGAAATTGGCCAGCACGATATTCTTATCGGCCAAGACGATCTAACTCAATTATGCCTAAATTGATCTAGTATCTTTGGAAAGCATTAATGGTTAATTGATACGATCACATCGTCTGGGATGATCTCCTGATCGGTCCGGACGATGTGCTGGACGATCAACATCGGACAGCTCGAATTCAGGGCGATGATCAGGACGATTGAAATAATTTTTAAACTAATCGGCCTGAACGATCGTGATATCAGCCAGGATGATGTAACCAATTTTCTTCTGATCGTCCCTGGCTGATGAGCTGAATTTGTACTAATCTGCCAGGATAATATATCTATCGTCATGGACGATAATATCGGCAACTTGCATTAATGAGCTCATTTTGAGAGCTTCTATTTAAGCTTTGACATGACACTTTGTAAGTGTCTTTGGTAGTCATTGTAGCTTTGTTCTTGTGGGGGAAACTTGAAGAGAGAGCTTGAAAGGGAGAGAGGAAAGGGTGGAGTTCGAGAGGGAGAAGATCCTTTGATGGGGGGAACTCAGGGGAGTGTGGAGGGGATTCCACACGGTTGCTCCGGCGAACTCGCACCTTAGTACCATCGGATTCAAGGTTTGTCTCGAGGTAAGTTCACGAAAGAAGAAGATCTCTTTGGTGTCAAAGGACCCGGCGACTCCGCCGCACCGGGGAAGCTGGAAGTGATTTTGTAAGGGCTTCTCCGCCTAGCTGTGGGGGCTAAAGGAGAGACACTTGTTTTAGTGCAACACTTGGAGGGTGCCTCCAAGGAGTGGACGTAGGTCAAGGTTTGACCGAACCACTATAAATACGGTGTGTTCTTTTCTTATTATTGCTTCCGCATTTAATTTTTGTATTTATTTTATTTATGGTGATATTGGTTTGTACTTTGTTTAATGTTTCTTCTTTACCAATTCACCACTCTCTTTATTTAGCCTTGGGCAAGTTCTATAGGGCTTAACATCCCTAACGAACTTTCTAGTGCCATCAGAGCACTTTCACCCTATTCCCCAATCTTGAGCCATAAATATTCATTGAATGGTGCATGATGTACTTGATATTTTAGTACAAACACAAACAAATATGCAATATAAAACCAAGGAGAAATAAAGAGGTAATCATTAAAATTTGTTATCATAAAAAACATAATCTCAGGAGCCCGAGTTGCAACATTTTGGCCTAGTTTTTTTATTTCATGTTATAAGCATTAAGATTAGATAATTTAATTCCTTGCTTTACATGTCTAGGAATAATAGTTAGAATATGCACTTATTAAGATTATGAGCTTGTGCTTTGATAGGAGGGTATTATTTGATAGGCTTTATCTAATTTTTTAGTTGATCTTATTTTGCCCTTCTGACATTAGAATCTTGTTAATGCAATGCTATTCATCTTTTGGAGCCCATTACAATCATTTATATTTTATGATTTAAATTCACAATGGTTGTTAGAAAATTATTTCTCATAACCTTTCTAATCATTCTTTATGAGAATTGTTTGGGTGCATATCTCTTAATGCTCGTTCCTATTAAATTTAGAGCCTTGTGATAATGCATTTCAAATCACTATGTAGCTTTAATCTTTAATATGTTCCAATCATGCTCATTATAAACATCATCCACTTTGCCTTTGCCAATTGATTCATTAATCTATTCCACTCCTAAATATTTTGGACATTCAAGACACATTTTTTTTACTTTGCATTGTTTGATTGTTCTTGTGAAATAGCAATATGACTATTATTAAGCTTTCCCATTTGGCTATTTAGTATGGAGAAAGCCTTGTGATGCTTGTGTTTCTCGCTTGTCTAGTGAGCAAGTTGGTTAATTGAATAATAGCATTAATTTTTTCCCATTTTATTAAATTTTTGCACATATCTTGTTTTTTTTATCCGACACATTATTGAATAGATGTTTATTCCATTAATGAGATCCCAATAAACTATTTTCTTTCATTTTCCTAAGTTCATTAGCTCATTGTTGTTGTTTTTACATATTTCTTTGGACGTGATTGCTCATATGCACATAGGAACTCTTACCCTTTTGCTCTAGTATTAGTTTCTCATATTATCTATTAATTAATTTTGAAATAATATTTTGTAATGGCATTATCATTGCTAATTCAAAGTTAAGTATACATTTTCACATAATGTTTATGTCATTTTAGTTTTTATTCTTACTATTCTTTTTCCTTTTTCATATATTTTACATATAGACTCTTCTACTCCATTTATTATTCATAGTTAGCAAAATAAAATGGTTATTGTCTGATACAAACCATTTGTTTTTTTTCTTGTGGGCAATTCTTGTTAAGTGCTTATTTTGGGGCTTTTCTATTGGTACCACTTTTTTTAAGATCTTTTAGGAACCTTTGATTCTCTTAAATCTCTCTCTCTCTCTCTCTCTCTCTCTCTCTCTCTTTCTCTCTCTCTCTCTCTCCTCTCTATCTCTATCTCTCTCTCTCACACACACACATTTAGAGATTTTTAAAAGGTTGTACACTTCTGGAAATAACATTTGTTGGCATCCTTTTGGATTGTCAACTTAGTTGTTAACAAAAATTGAGTGCTTAAGGAAAGTAATGATTTTATTTATCAGATTCTACATTAACTTCTAATTGCATATATAATTCTAAAACAAATACATTTGATCTTATTATCCATCATATATGCATTTGTTTACACTTATGAAACAAGGAATTTTAGAAGGACCAATAAATTGAAAGGTATGTCATCTATGATATAGGACATTATTGAAAATTACAAATGTTAATTTGCATTCAATTTTTTTTTTTGCATTTTTTATCAAGTCTAATAAAGCAACTAGTGGGTCCTATGATATATATTATCCAATATAAACTTATAATTAAATTAGTGATCATTCTATGATGCATTCATGATAGATTTTTGTTTGCCTTATTTGAAAGACAACAACAACATCAAGCCTTTATCCCACTATGTGGGGTTGGCTACATGAATCCTTTTTCTCCATTGCATTCTATTAAAAGTCAAATTCTCATTTAAATCTAATAAAGACAGGTCATTCCAAATATTTTCTAACCAAGCCTTTTTAGGTCTACCCCTCCCTTTCATAACATAAGTCAAATTTAATACCTCTACTCTCCTAACCGGGTCATCGGAAAGCCACTATTTTATGTGGCCAAACCATCTAAGGCAACTCTCTCTAATCTTATCTTCTACTGGAGCTACTCCAACCTTTTCACGTATATGCTCAATTTGTATCCTTTCTCTAAGGGTAAAGCTGTTCATCCACCTGAGCATCCTCATCTCTGCCACACTTAACTTAGTATTATGCTTCTCTTTTAATGGCCAACATTCGACACCATAAAGCATTGCAGGCCTCATTACCATCTTATAGAATTTTCCCTTAAGTTTGAGGGGTACATTTTTATCACATAACAAGCCCAATACATTCCTCCACTTCAACCATTCAACTTGAATTATGCTGATAATATCCCCATCTATTTCACCATCAGTCTGAATAATAGATCCAAGATATCTAAAATGAGTACTCTTATTAATGCTTGATCGTCCAAAGTCATAATCCCCTCACTAGGACTATTACTATGAAAATTACACTCCATATATTCTATTTTAGATCTACTCAAGAGGAAACCTTTAGACTCTAAGGTTGACCTCCATAATTCAAGTTTACCTTCAACTCCCTCTCTAGTTTTATCAACAACAAGAATATCAATAGCAAAAAGCATACACCAAGTTACATCCTCTTGCAAATGTCTAATGAGAACATCCATAACGAAAGCAAAAAGATATGGGCTTAAGGCTGATCCTTGATGTAACCCAACCGAAATAGGAAAATACTTGGTCAAACCACCTTGTGTTTGAACACAAGTAATAGCTTCTGCATACATATCTTTGTTACGGATCTATGGTTTATGATTTTGATGATAGCAAACATTTCTTATTTCTCTACGATTGCCTTTTTGTACAAACGTTTCAGGTCCACACGATCAGACTACAACTTGGAACCAGCTCAAGATTGGGTAGACTAGGATTGAGTCTGTTTGTACCTTTTTCCTTTCTTGAGTCTATTATTTTTGGTGTGGCTCCTGATGTTTTGTAACTTGGTAGAAATTCTCTTTTTCCCTATATGATTTCTGTTTTTGGTAACATCGTCCGGGACGATAGTAATATCAGCCTGGACGATTTGTCCAAAATCAGAAACCCTAATTAGGGCATCCTCATTAAGGCAGCCGTCATAATAATCGGCATGGACGATATGATCAATTAAGAAAGAATCAGCCGCCATGATCAATTTAGGTATCATGTATTTTAGGAAATCGGCCAGGACGATATACTAATCGTCCAGGACGATCTAACTCAATTATGCCTAAAATGATCTGGTATCTTTGGAAAGAATTAATGGCTGATTGATACGATTAGATCGACCGGGACGATCATTGGATCGGCCGGGACAATCCTTGGATCGGCCGGGATGATCATTGGATCGGCCGGGACGATAACCTGGATGATTTATATCGGCCAGACTCTATTCAGGGCGATGATCAGGACGATTGAACTGGTTTTAAACTAATCGTCCAGGACGATCGTGAGATCGGCCAGGATGATGTAACCAAGTTTCTTCTGATCGTCCCAAATCGTCCCGAGCAAATGAGCTTAATTTGTACTGATCGTACAGGACGATATACATATCGTCCTGGACGATAATGTTGGCAACCTGCATTAATGAGCTCGTTTTGAGAGCTTCTATTTAAGCTATGGCATGACAACTTTTGTAAGTGTCTTTGGCAGCCATTGGAGCTTCGTTCTTGTGGGGGAGACTTGAAGAGAGAGCTTGAAAGGGAGAGAGGAAAGGGTGGAGTTTGAGAGGGAGAAGATCCTGTGAGGGTGAGGAACTCAAGGGAGTGTGGTGCGGTATCCACACGGTTGCTCTGGTGAACTCGCACCTTAGTACCATCGGATTCAAGGCTTGTCTCGAGGTAAGTTCACCAAAGAAGAAGATCCCTTTGGTGTCAAAGGACCCGGCGACTCTGCCGCACCGGGGAAGGTGGAAGTGATTTTGTAAGGACTTCTCCGCCTAGCCATTGGGGCTAAAGGAGAGACACTAGTTTAGTGCAATACTTGGGGGGTGCCTCTAAGGAGGGGACGTAGGTCAAGGTTTGACCGAACCAATATAAATCCGGTGTGTTCTTTTCTTATTATTGCTTCCGCATTTATTTTTCTTCCGCACTTTGTTTGTGGTGATTTTGGTTGGAGTTTTATCTTTGGTTTTAAGGTTTTCCAATTCACCCCCCTCTTGGTTAGCTTGGGACCTAGTTCAAGAGGGCCTAACATCCCTAACGAACTTTCAATCTTTAATGATTTGAATAAAAGCATTATTGACTCCTTTCTTTTCAAGAACTCTCCAAAAAACTTCTCTTGGAACTTTATCATATGCTTTTTCTAAATCAATAAATATCATATGTGGGTCCTCATTATTTTATCTATATTTTTCTATCAAACCTCTTAATAAATGTATGGCTTCTATAGTCGACCTACCCAGCATGAATCCAAATTGATTTTGAAAAACATTAGTATCACGCCGCAACCTATGCTCCATAACTCGCTCCCATAGTTTGAAAGATAGCCATATAAAAATTCATTTTTATTTTCATCACTCAGTTGTAATGCTAAAGTGTCTTTTATTTTTTTCACATAAACATGCTTATGTAGTTTTTATTGTCCAATTTTTTAAATTATGTAGCTTAATTTTTTTCCTTCAAAGAAAACACATAACAAATTTAACCATTGGTCAACCATCATAATAAGTTCATCATGGGGATTATAAAGGGGTGTAGAACACCCAAAATTTATTCAATATTTGTAGGTTATTTCATTAACAATATTTTTGATATCTTATTGTATTTTTTACATTACTATATTTTTTTCCTTTAATTAAAATGAACGAGTTATTGTCTTTATGATTTATGATAAGAATTAAGCTCTAATTCTTTTTTAATTAAGTCACAATGAAATATAATATTGATAACAATATGTGTATCAATTTTTATGCAATGATCTTTTTTTTTTCTTTGTTCTTTTTTGCATTTTGTTTAAGCTTTAGGTTTTTCTTATTGCCCAACATAACTTACATTAGTTCTTAATTTTGTTGAATATGAATATAATCTATTTCACTGCCATTTATTATGAATAAAGATTTGGCTATTTCCCATGTAGACAATCAAAGCTGTCATGCATATTTAGCACTTTGTTGAAGGAAATGCTAAGACTGGTATTATACTTAGACATATATAGTATCCTCGTAGTACACTTTCCTTTGCTTCTTGTGCAAAGGAAATTACAAATTCTACATAGGTTAATATGGTAAATTTATAATACAACTCATGGTTTTCAAAATCATTCCCTAATACTATCTATATGATATCTTTGGAAAAAATTTTAGCACTTGACTCTTTTTAATTTTTTATCATATTATATTTGACGAACAATTGGTCAAGCAATAGTAAAAAGTGGTTGCAAGAATGGAAGCATAATTGCATACTGATCCTTATGCTTCTTTTAACTTATGGTCTTCAGAATCACATTTTCTTTCCCTTAGGATATGATTCTGTCTTTCCATAGCATTGGATGTGCTAGTGGTGGATATTGACCTTCGTGGCACTAACCTGATTTAATCTAATTTTTTTCCTTAGGTTAGCATTCTTTTTTCCTTAGAGTTAGTCATGTTAGTGGTGGATAATGCCATTTTTGGCACCATCCTAGTTTAATCAAATTTTCTTTTAGTTTAAATTAACATTTATCCTATCCTAAGAATTGGACGTGCTAGTCATGTACAACCCCCTTTGTGGCACCATACTAGTTTAATTCTGTTTTCTTTTTCCCTTTGGTTAGGATTCTTCCTTTCCATAGCATTAGACATGTAAGTGGTGGACAATGCCCTTCATGGAACCATCCTAGTTTAATTCAATTTTCTTTTCCTTAAGCTTGGGATTCTTATTTTTAGTAGTATTAGACGTGCTAGTTTTGTACAACGCCCTTCATAGCACCATCCAAATCTAATCCAATTTTCTTTTACTTTAGGTTAGAATTCTTTCTTTCCTTATGATTATATGTGCTAGTGGTGGATAACTTCCTTCGTGGCACCATCTTAGTTTAATTTAATTTTCTTTTCTTTCAGGTTAGAATTTTCTTTTCCATAGAATTAGTCATTCTAGTGGCGAAAAATGTCATTAGTGATACCATCCTTATTTTAATCTAGTTTTCTTTTCTTTTAGATTATAATATTGTCTTTCCTTAGGGTTAAACGTGTCAGTGGTGGATAACATTCTTCATGGCACCATCCTAATTTAATCCAATTTTCTTTTCATTTAAGTTAAGATTCTTCCTTTCCGTAGGGTTAGACGTGCTAGTGGTGGACAATGCTCTTCATGTCACCATACTAGTTTAATCCATTTTTCATTTCCTTTAGGTTAGGATTCTTCCATTCCTTAAGATTAGATGTGCTAGTGGAGGATAATGCCATACATGGCATCAACCTAGTTTAATTATATTTCCTTGTCCATTAGGTTAGGATTTTCCTTTACTTAGGATTAGCTATTCTAGTTTTGAATAACAGCCTTCTAGGAACCATACTAGTTTAACCAAGTTTTATTTTCCTTTAGGTTAGGATTCTTCATTTCCTTAGGATTATACGAGCGAGTGGTGGATAATGTCCTTCGTCGTACAATCTTAGTTAATCCAATTTTCTTATCCTTTATGTTAGATTTCTTCCTTTTCTTAGGATTAGACATGCTACTGGTAAACAATGCCCTTTGTGGCACAATCCTAGTTTATCCCAATTTTCTTTTCCTTTAGGTTAGGATTCTTCCTTACCGTAGGATTATAAGTTCTAATCATGCACAATACCATTCATGGCACCATATTAGTTTAATCCAATTTTCTTTTCATTTTGGTTAGAGTTCTTCATTTCCTTAGGATTAGATGTGCTAGTGGTGAAAAATGCCCTTCATGGAACCATACTAGTTTAATCCAATTTTCTTTTTCTTTTAAGTTACAATTTTTCATTTCCTTAGGATTAGATGTGCTAAGGGTGGATAACACCCTTCATGACACCATCCTACTTTAATCCAATTTTCTTTTCCATTACATTAGGATTCTTCCTTTTCATAAGATTAGACGTGCTTGTAGTGGAAAATGCCTTTCATGACAACATCCTTGTTTAATGCAGTCTTCTCTTTTCCTTAAGGTTAGGATTCTTTCATTCATTAGGATTAGAGGCACTAGTGGGGGGTAACGCCCTTCAAGGCATCATCCTAGTGTAATCAAATCTTCTTTTTCTTTTGGTTAGAATTTTTTTCCCTTAGGATTAGATGTGCTAGTAGTGGATAATGCCTTTCGTGGAACCAAATATGTTTTAATATAATTTCCTTTTCCTTTAGATTAGAATTCTTATTTTCCTTAGAATACGTGCTAGTGGTAGATAGCGCACTTTGTGGTACCATCCAAGTTTAAAACTAGTGTTCTTTTCCTTTAGATTAAAATTCTTCATTTTCGTAGGATTAGACGTGCTAGTGGTGGATAATGGCTTTCATGGCACCATCCTAGTTTAATCCAGTTTTTCTTTAGGTTTGGATTTATCCTTTCATAAGATTACACATTCTAGTTGTGTATCATGCCCACCATACTAGTTAAATCTAGTTTTCTTTTCATTTAGTTAAGATTCTTCCTTTCCATAGGATTTAACTTGTTAGTGGTAAACAATGTCCTTCCGGGAATCATCCTAGTTTAATTCAATTTTCTTTTCCTTTAGGTTAGGATTCTTACTTTCCTTAGGATTAGACATAGCTTTATCGTAGTTTAATCTATTTTTTTCCTTTAGGTTAAGATTTTTCGTTACTTTAGGATTAAAAGTGTTAGTGGGGGATAACGCCCTTCCTTTCACCTTCCTAATTTTAATCTAGTTATCTTTTACTTTTACTTTAGGATAGGATTCTTCCTTTCATTAGGATTAGACATGCTAGTGGTGGATGCCCTTCATGGCACTATCCTAGTTTAATCCAAAATAATTTTCCTCTAGGTTAGGTTCTTTCTTTTTGTAGGATTAGACGAGCTAATTTGATATAATGCCCTTTGTAGCACCATACTAGTTTAATCCAGTTTTCTTTTCATTTAGAATAGGATTCTTTCATTCCTTAGGATTAGACAAGTAAGTGGTGGACAACGCCCTTTGTGGCACCATAATAGTTTAATCCAGTTTTCTTTTTCTTTAGGTTAGGATTCTTCTTTTCTGTAGGATTAGACGTGCTAGGGTTAGATAATGCCCTTTGTGGAACCATCATAATTTAATCAAGTTTTCTTTTCTTTTAGGTTAGTATTCTTCATTTCCTTTGGTTTAGACATACTAGTGGTGGACCACGTCCTTCATTTTACGAAACTAGTTTAATAACATTTTTTTCCCTTTTGGTTGACATTCTTTTATTTCTTTACAATTAGATGTGCTAGTGGTGAATAACGCCCTTAGTTTCACCATCCAAGTTTAATGCAATTTTTTTTCCTTTAGGTTAGCATTCTTCCATTCCTAAGAATTAGATGTGCATGTGGTGGATAATGTCATTTGTGACCCCATCCTAATTTAACCCAGTTATATTTTCCTATAGGATAGAATTTTTTATTTCCTTAGGATTAGACACGCTAGTAGTGGATAACACCCTTCGTGGCACCATCTTAGTTCAATCCAGTTTCCATGTTCTTTATTTTAGGATTATTCATTTCCTTAGGATCTGACGTGCTAGTGGTGGATAACGCCCTTCGTGCCACCATCCTAGTTTAATCACATTTTCTTTTTCTTTTTGTTAGGATTTTACCTTTCATTATGATTAAAAGTGCTACTCGTGGATAACGACCTTCGTGGCCTCATTCTTATTTTAATCTAGCTTCTTTTCCCTTAGGTTAGGATCCTTTTTTTAATAGGATTAGACGTAAAAGTGGTGGATAATGCTTTTTTTTTGCATCATGCTAGTTTAATCCAATTTTCTTTTCCTTTAGGTTAAGATTATTACTTTCCTTAGTGCTAGACATGCTAGTAGTGGACAATGCCCTTCATGGTACTATCCTAATTTAATTCAGTTTTCTTTTACTTTAGTTTTGGATTCTTCCTTTCCATTAGATTAGACAATTTCCTTCGTGGCACCATACTAGTTTAATCTAATTTTCTTTTCATTTATGTTAGGATTCTTCCTTTCCTTTGGATTTGACATGTTAGTGTTAGACAATGCTCTTTATGGCACTATCCTAGTTTAATCCAATTTTCTTTTCCTCTAGGTTTAGGATTCTTACTTTCTTTATGATTGGACGAGCAAGTGGTAGATAACGTGCTTCGTGGCACTATCCTAGTTTCATCCAATTTTATTTCCTTTAGGTTAGGGTTTTTCTTTTCTATAGGATTAAAGGTGCTAATGGGGGATAATGTCGTTCATGACACCATCCTAGTTTTAATCTAGTTATATTTTCCATTAGGTTAGAATTCTTCACGTCCTGGGATTAGACGTGCTAGTGGTGGACAATGCCCTTTATGGCAACTTCTTAGTTTAATCCAATATTCTTTTCCTTTGGGTTAGGATTCTTTCTTTTCATTGGATTAGATGTACTAGTCATGCATAGCAACCATCGTGGAGCCATGCTAGTTTAATCCAGTTTTCTTTTCATTTTGGTTAAAATTTTTTTTTCTTAGGATTTGATGTGCTAGTGATGGACAATGCCTTTTGTGGCACCATCTTAGTTTGATCGCATTTTCTTTTCCTTTTTTTTTAGGATTCTTCATTTTCATAGGAATAGAGGTGTTATTGGTGGATAACGCCCTTCATAGTACTAACTTAATTTAATCTAGTTTTCTTTGCCTTTAGGTTAGTACTTTTTCCTTTCTTTAGGATTAGTTGCGCTAGTAGTGAATAATACCCTTCATGGCACCATCTTAGTTTAATCCTATTTTCATTTCCTTTATTTTAGGTTTTTTCCTTTGCTTAGGAAAAGATGTGATAGTGGTGGATAGCGTCCTTCATTGCACGATCCTAGTTTAATCATGTTTTATTTTCTTTTTTGTAAGGATTCTTCCTTTCCGTAGGATTAGGCATGCAAGCGTTGGATAACACCATTTGTGGCACCATCCTTGTTTAATCAAATTTTCTATTCTTATAGTTTAGGATTTATCTTTCCTTAGGATTAAAAGGGTTTGTGCTGGACAACGCGCTTCATGGCACCATCCTTATTTTAATCCAGATTCTTTTTCATTAGGTAGGATTCTTCCTTTCTATAGGATTAGACGCGTGAGTGGTAGATAACTGCTTTTGTGGCACCATCCTAGTTTAGTCCAGTTTTCTTTTTCTTTAGGTTAAGGTTATTTCTTTCCTTAGGACTATACATGTTACTGGAAGACAATGCCATTTAATTCAGTTTTATTTTCCTTTGTATTTAAATTCTTTTATTCCGTAGGATTATACTTGTTAGTCATGTACAATGCCCTTCGTGTCACCATACTAGTTTAATCGAGTTTTCATTTCATTTATGTTAGGATTCTTTCTTTCCTTAGGATTTGACATATTAGTGGTAAACAATACCCTTTGTGGCACCATCCTAGTTTAATCTAGTTTTCTTTTCCTCAAGGATAGGATTCTTACTTTCCATATGATTATACAAGCTAGGGGTGGATAACGTGCTTTATGGCATTATCCTAGTTTAATCCTTTTTTTCTTTTAGGTTAGGATTTTTCTTTTCCTTAGGATTAAAGATACTAATGGGGGATAACGCCATTCGTGGCACCATCCTAGTTTTAATCTAGTTATATTTTCCTTTGGGATAGGATTCTTTCTTTCCTTACAATTAGATGTGCTAGTGGTGGACAATGCCCTTTGTGGCACCTTCCTAATTTAATCCTATTTTATTTTATTTTAGGTTAGCATTATATCTTTCCTTAGAATTTTACATGCTAGTGGTGGATAATGCCCTTCGTGGTTCCATCCTAGTTTAATTCAATTTTCTTTTTATTTAGGTTAATATTTTTTCTTTCCTAAGGCTTAGATGTTCAAATCATGCATAACACCCTTTATGGCACCATTCTACTTTAATCCAATTTTTTTTCTGTAGGTTAGGATTCTAGCTTTCCGTATGATTAGACATTTTAGGGGTGGACAACACCCTTTGTGCACTATCCTAATTTAATCCTTTTTTTAACTTAGGTTAGAATTTTTCATTTCCTTAAGATTAGACGTGCTAGTGGTGGACCATGCCCTTCATGGAACCATCCTAGTTTTAATTTAGTTTTCCATTTCTTTAGGTTAGCATTGTTTTTTTCCTTAAAATTTGACGTGTTAGTGGTGAATAACTCCCATCATGACCCCAACCTAGTTTAATCCAATTTTCTTTTACTTTTTGTTAACATTCTTCCTTTCCTAAGGATTAAACATGTAAGTAGTGGATAACGCCATTTGTGGATCCATTCTAGTTTAATCCAATTTGTTTTCATTTTGGCTAGGATTCATCCTTTCATTTGGATTAAACGTGCTAGTGGTAGATAATGACCTTCATGGTCTCATCGTAGTTTAACCCAATTTTCATTTCCTTTATGTTAGGATTCTTCCTTTCCTTATGATATGGCGTGCTAGTGGTGAATAATGCCCTTCGTTACATAATCATAATATAATCCAATTTTCATTTCCTTTAGGTAAGTATTTTCCTTTCCATAAAAGTAGACGTACTTGTGGTGGATAACGCTCTTCGTGCAACCATCATAGTTTTAAGATAGTTTTTATTTCCTTTAGGTTAGGATTCTTCCTTTCATGCTAGTGGTGGATAATACCCTTTGTGGCACTATTCTAGTTTATTCCATTTTTCTTTTCCATTAGGTCAAGATTCATCTTTTCCAGACGACTAGGTCAAGATTCATCTTCTCCTATGGATTAGACAAGTTACTGGTGGATAATATCCTTCATGGAAACATCCTAATTTAATACAATTTTCTTTTACTTTCATTTGGATTTTACCTTTTTCATAGGATTAAAAGTGCTACTAGTGGATAATGCCCTTGGTGGCACATTCCTTATTTTAATTCAGTATTCATTTCCATTAGGTTACGATTCTTTATTCCTTAAGATTAGACGAGCTAGTTATGGGCAATGCCCTTCGTGGCACAATCCTAATTTAACCCAATTTTCTTTTTCTTTTGGTTCGAATTCTTCCTTTTCTTTGGATTAAAGGTGTTAGTGGTAGACAATGCCCTTCGTGACACTATCCTAATTTAATTATGTTTTTCTTTATGTTAGAGTTCTAGTCATGTACAATGTTCTATGTGGCACCATACTAGTTTAACCAAGTTTTCTGTTCGTTTAGGTTAGAATACTTCTTTCCTTAGGATTAGATGTGCTAGTGGTAGAAAATGCCCTTCCTTGCACCATTTTAGTTTAATCTAGTTTTCTTTATCTTTTAAGTTAGGATTTTTCCATGCCTTAGGATTTGTTGTGCTAGTGGTAGATAATGCCTATCGTTGCACCATCCTACTTTAATCCAAGTTTCGTTTTCATTAGGTTAGGATTTTTCCTTTCCATAAGAATAGACATGCTTGTGGTGGAAAACGCCTTTTGTGGGACCATCCAAGTTTAATATAGTTTTCTTTTCCTTTAGGTTAGGATTATTCCTTTCCTTAGGATTAGACATGCTGGTGGGGGATAATGCCCTTCTAGGCACTATCATAGTTTAATCAATTTTTTTTTCTTTTAGTTTTGGTTTTTTTCTTTCCCTAGTATTAGATATGCATGTGAACAATGCCCATAGTGGCACCAACCATATTTTAGTCCAGTTTCCTTCTCCTTTAGATTAGGGTTTTTCCTTTTCTTAGGATTAGACGTGCTAGTGATGAATAAATCCCTTCGTGGCGCCATCCAAGTTTAAAACTAATGTTCTAATCCTTTATGTTAAAATTTTTCCTTTTCGTAGGATTAGACATGCTAGTGGTGGACAACGCCCTTCGAGGCACCATTCTAGTTTAATCAAATTTTGTTTTCCTTTAGGTTATAATTTTTACTTTACTAAGGTTTAGATATGCTAGTGGTGGATAATGTCCTTCATGGCACCATCCTAATTTAATCCAATTTGTTTTACTTTTGTTCAGATTTTACAATTCGTTAAGATTAAAAGTGTTCGTGGTGGATAATCCCCTTCGTGGCACATTCCTAGTTTCAATCTAGTTTTCTCTTCCATTAGGTTATGATTCTTCTTCTTTTATGATTAGATGAACAAGTGGTGGATAACGCCCTTCGTGGTATAATCCTAGTTTAATCCATTTTTCTTTTCATTTAGGTTAGGTTTCTTTCTTTTCTTAAGATTAGACATACTAGTGGTGGACAATGCCCTTTGTGGCACCATCCCAGTTTAACCTAGTTTTCTTTCTTTATCTTAGGATTCTTCTTTTCTGTAGGATTAGATGTTCTAGTCGTGCACAATGCCCTTTCAAGGCACCATGCTAGTTTAATCCAATTTTTTTTTCATTTAGGTTAGAATTCTTTCATTCCTGAGGATTGGATGTGCTAGTAGCGGACAATGCCCTTCCTAGCACCATACTAGTTTAATCCAGTTTTCTTTTTCTTTTATGTTAGAAATTTTCATTTCCTTAGTATTAGATGTGCTAGTGGTGGATAACACCCTTCATGGCACTATCCTAGTTTGATCCAGTTTTTCTCCATTACGTTAGGATTCATCCTATTCATAGGAATAGACCTGCATGTAGTGGAAAATTCCCTTAGTGGCGCCATCCTTACTTAATCCAATTTGGTTTTCCTTTAGGTTAGAATTTTTGCTTTCCTTAGGATTAGATGTGCTAGAGGAGGATGATGTCATTCGTTGCTCGAAACTTTTTTTAATACAATTTCTTTTTCCTTTAGTTTAGGATTCTTCCTTTCCTTAGGATTAAACATGCTTGTCCTGTAGATAACACACTTTGAGGCACCATCTAAGTTTAAAACTAGTGTTCTTTTCCTTTAGGATAGAATTCTTTGTTTTCATTGGATTAGACGTGCTAGTGGTACACAATATCCTTCGTGGCACCATCCTAGTTTAATCCATTTTTTTTAATGTTAGGATTCATCCTTTCCGTAGGATTAGACATTCTAGTCATGAACAACACTCACCATACTAGTTAACTCTAGTATTCTTTTCATTTAGGGTAGGATTCTTCCATTCCATTGGATTTGACATGCTAGTGTTGGACAATGCCCTTCGTGGGACCATCCTACTTTAGTCCAGTTTTCTTTTCTTTTACGGTTTGATTCTTACATTCCTTAGGATTAATAGTGCTAGTGATGGATAACACCCATCGAGGCACCATCCTTATGCCTACACACACACACTTGAGAGACTTAGAATTTCTATTTTTACTCAAATCGGCCAGAACGATATTTACATCGTCCTGGACGATCGGGTTTAAAATAGAAAATCTAATCAAGTGTTCTTAATTAAGTCAGCCGTCATTAGCCAATCGGCCTGGATGATATGTGTATCGGCCAGGACGATAGGATCAAAATAGAAAGAAATTGCCACCATAAACAATTAAGGTATTCTGTATTTTTGGAAATCGGCCAGGACGATCTTTTATCGGCCTGGATGATATTCAAAATTATGCCTTAATTAATCAGACAAATCATGGAAGTAATTAAGGATGATTGATACGATCACATCGTCCTAGATGATCGCAGGATAGACCAGGATGATTTATTCAAAAAACCTTAGTTACTCCTGGATGATCTAGATCGGACAGCTTACATTCAGGGCGATGCTTTGGACGATTTTCCTCTATAATTTAAACTGATCGTCCTGGATGATCTCACGATCATCCGGGACGATCAAGCCAATTTTTAATCATCTAATTTGCATTCAAGGCGATGCTCTAGCCGATCTCATGGGATTTGTACTGATCGGCTAGGACGATGTCCATATCGTCCTGGACGATATTCTCGGCAACTTGCAATTAATGAGCTCCTCTGAAGCTCTTCTATTTAAGAGCTCTTATTCAACATTTTTGAAAATCTTTTGATGATGCCTTGACCTGAGAAGACCTTGAGGAGAGAAAGAGAGAGAAAGAGAGAGAGAGAGAGAGAGAGAGAGAGAGAGAGGATCTTGTGAGGGGGAGCTTGTGAGGGGATTCACAAGGGTTGCTTCAAGGATCGCTCTGCTTCTTCTTCATCTAGAGTTTCTCATCTGTGGAAGGGTCGGTAGAGGTAAGGATTCAGCAACTGATAGTGGTTCTCTGCCAGCTTCAGGAGGAAGCAAAAGGAGATAGGTTCTCTACCTTGCCGGGGTGGCAAAAAGAGGTTCTTTGTAAAGGCTTCTCCGCCTAGCTATGGGGGATAAAGGATAGTCACGATTGTAGTGCAATACACGGAGGGCACCTCCGGGGAGTGGACGTAGGTCGAGTTGACCGAACCACAATAAATTTCTATGTTCTTTTTTCTTGCTTCCGGACTTTAATTTCCGCACTTATTTTTCTTATGGTGTGATTTTGGTTTATGTGATTTTACTTGTTTGTGAAAAGAATTTTTTAAAATACCAATTCACCCTCCCCCCCCCCCTCTTGGTTAGCTTGGGCCAGTTCTATAGGGCTTAGCATCCTTAACAAACTTTTAAGTGGTATCACAGCAGGATTCAAAAACTAAGTTTGAAATTTTTTTTGAATTTGATCCATGGCTAACTTTGGGAATAAAAAAACTACTGAACGTTATTCAATTACACAACCTCTATTGTTTGACAAGTTACCTTTTGATTTTTGGAAAACTCGCATGTCAATATTTTTACAATCAACTGATTATCACATGTGGATGCTTATCAAAGAAGGTTATTCTCCACCTTCTCGTGAAATTAATGGTGTTAAAATAAAAGTTGCTTTTACTGAATGGACTTTCGAAGAAAGAGATTTAGCTCAATTGAATGCAAAATGTTTGAACTATTTTTTCTGTGCTTTAAAGCCTGAGTATTACATGCGTGTCTCCACTTTCAAAACTGGTAAAGAAATTTGGGATAAATTGTGTATCACTTATGAAGGCACTAATGAAGTTAAACAATCCCGTTTGAATATTCTCTTGCATGACTACGAACTTTTTCATATGAAACCTCATGAATCTGTTTCTGACATGTATACTAGGTTTACACAGATATTCACTTCACTACATGCATTAGGAAGAGAACTTTCAAACTATGAAAAAGTGAATAAGATTTTGAGATGCTTGCCTTCAATATATGATGTTAAAATCACTGCAATCACTGAATCTAAGGATTTAAACACTTATTCTATTGATAACTTACTTGGCTCACTCATTGCTTACGAGCAAGGGGTGAATCAAAGAAATCTTGATGCAGGTGAGAAGAAAAAGGAGAAAAAGGTGGCACTGAAGGCGCATAAATCAGATTCTGAATCTTCTTGGTCTGAAAGTGATGAAGTTGCCTTGATCTCAAGGCAATTCAGAAACTTTTTAAGGAAGAAGCAAAAGCATCATTGGAGAAAAGGTAAGGATAACAAATATTCTAAAAGATCTTCTGATGTTGTTTGTTATGAATGCAGGAAGCCTGGACATGTGAAAGCCAATTGTCCTACACTTCAAGATCACTCGAACAAAGAAAAGGAGAAAGGTGAGGAGAAACCTAAGTTTAGGAAGAACAAGATGAGAGTCCAAAAGGCGTTCTGGGCAGAATCTGGTACTGATTCCTCTGAGATTGAACCAGAGGAAGAGACAACAAACCTGTGCTTAATGGGGGAAGATCATCTTGTGCAAAGTGATGAGGAAGAGGTATGTAAACTAACCAATGATGAATTGTTTGAGATTTGTGAGAAAATCCATGCATCATACAAAAAACTTAAGAAGACTCATGCTAACTTAAAATTGGAACTTGTAAATTTATAAAAAGAGTATGAAGTTATTCTTAAAGATCATTCAACGATTGATTCTAATCACATGGCTCTTCTTGATGAATTTGATGATTTGAACAAAAAGCATTCGGAATTAATTGATGAGAATGAAGCATTAAAAGTTTCACACACCTCTCTTCAATTTGATTTCAAGAAATCTAAAGAGAAAGAGAAAAACTTGAGGGTTGAGAATGATGTTCTAAAAAATGCAAACTTGAGGATTAAAAATGAATTGGATACACTTAAAGGAAATTGGAAAACTCCCACTTTAAATCCAAAGACAAAACCTAGGAAGAGGCATCATAACTCAAACCATTTAAGAAAACCTTTTCCTGGAGTTAGATGTTTCTCTTGTGGCATGCTAGGACACATCTCACACACTTGCACCATTCACTATAGTACACATTGGGTGTGGAGACATAAGGTACATGATTCACAGCATACCACACCTGCATTGTATTCTACTCTTCCTAAGAAGGGACCCAAACTAGTTTGGGTTCCTAAATCTGACTGTTGTTGAGTTTTGCAGGTGTTCTCTCATCAAAGACCTTGTGGGAGCATATGATAATTAGACATATGGAGGCTCGCAGCTTATAATTGCTTAAACTTGCTGCTTTATAATTTCTTGAAATATTTTTTTTAATTAGTTTTGTGTTATTTTTTGTGTGCTAGCCTTTTTTTTAATTGTTTTATTTTCACTTTGCTTTTATGATTGGTTTTTTAAATGATTATTTTTTAAGCTTTTAGATTTTAGAGATTTAAAGCCATTGATTATCATATCTAAATCGGTTAAGGGGAGAAACACCGTTGATGGTTTCCCTCCCTCTAACCTCTTTTAGTGACATAATTTTCTTTTCTAGACAAAAGTCTATCTCATATTGACAACTAGTTTTTGAAACTATAATTCTTTTTATCTTGCTATAATAATCTATCTTGTGAAAAATATCCAAAGTTCTTATATATCTTTCAAGTTAAATGAAATCTTGCCTTTGTATTTATCACATGATTATGATTTTGTTTTGTAGCTTGTTCTTCCCTATGTTAGAGAGAGAACTCCTATGCTCTAATATTTGGAGGATATACTCACAACTAAGGTTCTTTTTAATGGTTTTTTTTAAAGAGAATTTTGCTTGAAAGAATTAAGAGGAAAAATAAAACAAAATGCAAATTTGAAATGAACAATATATATACACAAATATGTATCAAAAATCAAGATGTTCAAAGAGCAAAATCAAAGATACAAAAGGCATAAAATGAGACCACTAAATTCAAGCTATTATCTCTTTTCTGAACTCTTAAAACTTAGAGAACTCATTGGTTATTTGATACTTTCAAAGGCTTGATTTCAAATTCCATGATTGAGACAAATTACTTTGGTATATTATTTATAAGGTATTTTCTTTGTAACCAAGTTTTGATTGGATCTTCTTTTTACCCAATAAAGTTTTTCTGAGTTAGACCTTGTTGTTTTAAAAAAGACGATTATTGCCCAAAAAGAAGTTCGAGCTAGGGATTAACAAGATCGAATATTCGACCTTTTTAAGGTTTTGACTTGTTAACTCTTTGATTTATTGAATCTCTAAAATTTAATTGTTTGAGAAATTTGTCATATGAATACTTTGCTAAAATAAATAAATAAATAATAAAATTAAAACCAAAAACAAGAAAAAATTTCCTTTCTTTAATTTTTTTGTTTTATTTTAGCCTTTTTTATTATTGTTTCTGACTTTGTATTGTGAGTCATTTTTAGGGCTTTGATCATCAACATTTTTTCCTTTAATTCAAATTTCTTGTCACATCGTCCTGGCTGATTCTTATATCGTCTTGGATGATAGGACAAACTCTCTTCAATTTTCCATCTACTGAACGTTTCTGTGCTTGCTGTAACTCTTCGTCCTGGACGATCTGATCGAACTCTGTTGATAATCTTGGCCGATAACATATTTCATCCTGGCCGATGCATTTTATGGTCATCATCCTGGCTGATACACTAGATCATCCTGGATGATCCACGTGTCAGCACGTTTAAATCTTTAAAATTTGCCCCGGACGATCCATTATTGGACAATCGTCTTGGCCGATCCATTGTTCGTTCTGGACGATACACGTGGCACAGATTTAAAATGTTTTCACTTCGACCGGTACGATTAATTATTGTGCATCATCCTGGATGATACACCTAATCAGCCTGGACGATCTGCTTGTTTCAACGGTCGTCCAGCTTGACTCCTCGGGATGATTGCCTGTGTCTAATCGTCCTGGCCGATATCTGATCAGCCTAGACGATCGGACCGCCTTTTTGACTAATCAGCCTGTACACAATTATTGTATCATATCGTCCTGGACGACTCTACGATCGGCCTGGATGATATGGCCATTTTCTTTAAATACAGGCCATTCCAGCCATGTTTTTCACCTCACATCTCTTCTTCTCTTGTGTTTTCTTACTGATTTCTTGCTATGGCTGGTGGGAAGCGAGTCCAATAAGTTTCTGGAAGTTCCTCGAGGTCTAATCTGGACCCTCGATTCAGGGAGGTAGAAGATCATGCAACTTACCGTCACTACAAAGAATGTGGCATCACTCTTTCTAGAACCATCAATCCTGTCCACCTTTTGTATCTGGTAATGGATCTCTTTGCTCACACTTCTCTCTGTTTTCTTCTTACCCTGGCTGTCCCTTTTTCCTCAAAACTTCTATTAGAGTTTTATGTAAATCTTCGTATAAATCCTACTTTCACAGCCCTGACCTCCTATGTGAAATGACGCCCGGTCGAGATCACATATCAGGACTGTGCTAAACTTTTACAGCTATCCACCACCGGGGATAAGCTGTATATAATTGTCTCTGATCCTGACTTCAACTGATCCACTGCAAATCATTTTCTATGCCAAACCAACTCTCCCTTTCATGTTGGAGAGACTAGCTCTATAGTCAAAGATGCTAGGACAATCCAACATGTCCTTCGCACCTCCATAATTCCAAAAGCCAGGGACAGAATCCACATCACCCCATTACTTTCTCTTACCACCTTTTACATCATGGCCCATAGAGATTTCAATGCTACTGATCTAATCTTTCGATACATTGATCATTTAACTACAATCTGTGATCCAGGCCATAGGAGGAAACCCAACCTTGCTTTAGGACATCTCATAGCCTATATTCTTGAAACCAAATACAATCTTCAATATCTTGGTCATCATGACCTTCAGCCTCCTTGCTACTCAAACAATTCTTTCACTATCCTTCACAGTACTCGTCTCCACCCAGGAGATGAGGAACCTCAGGGGGCTGAGGAGGAGGATCCTGCTCCTGCTCCAGTTCCTGATCCCGTTCCTCTTCGACAACACTCACAGTTTGACCACTTAGTGGAGAGATTTGATCATTGGGAGACTCGTTTCGATGCTTACGTTGCTGCACAGGATCAGCAACATTCTAAGGACATGACCCGCTACTAGTAGCACCGCACAGAGAACTTAGCCTGGTTTGATAGCTACATTACTAACCAGTAGCAGTAGTATGACCAGGACATCGCCTGGTTCAATGCTCAGTTTACTACGCTAGCTAGCTACTTTCAGCAACCACCTCCACCACCTCCATCTGATGATCAAGATCCCTCATTTTTTTAGTTTTTGTTTTCTGTTTTTTATTTTCTGTAGTTTGTCTTGTAGTTCATTTGAGTTTCTGTTGTGTTGTTCCTTTTCTTTATGTGTGTCTAGGACCCTCTTTTTGTGATGACAAAAGGGGGAGTAGGATGTGGTAGGAAAAATTGATGCTTGTAACTTTGAAATTTTAATGAACAACTATTTTTACTGAGTTTTTCCTACTTGTGTTTGCCATCATCAAAAAGGGAGAGATTGTTACAAATCTATTTTTGGATTATGATTTTGATGATAGTAAACAAATCTTGTTTTTTTCTCTATTGACTTTTCAGGACCCAAAGATCAGACGAAAATCAGAATCAGCTCAAGATGGAGTAGATTAGGGTTGAGTCAGTCTGTAATTTTATTTTCTCCCTTCTTGAATCAATTGTAATCTTTGGTGTAACTAATGCAAAGTAACCCTACACAAACACACTTAAAAGACTTAGAATTTCTATTTTTACTCAAATCGGCCAGGACGATATTTACATCATTCTGGATGATTGGGTTTAAAACAGAAAATCTAATCAAGGGTTCTTGATTAAGGCAGCCGTCATTAGCCAATCAGCCTGGACGATATGTGTATCGGCTAGGACGATGGGACCTAAATAGAAAGAAATTACCGCCATAAATAATTAATGTATTCTGTATTTTTGGAAATCGGCCAGGACGATCTTTTATCGGCCTAGACGATGTTCATAATTATGCCTTAATTAATCAGACAAATCAAAGAAGTAATTAATGATGCTTGATACGATCACATCATCCTGGACAATCGCAGGATCGACCAGGACGTTCTATTCAAAAAACCTTAGTTACTCCTGGATGATCTAGATCAGACAGCTTACATTCAGGGCGATGCTCTAGATGATTTTCCTCTGCTTTGAACTGATTGGCCTAAATAATCGTGAGATTGTCCAGGATGATCAAGCTAATTTTCAATCGTCTAGTTTGCATTCAAGGTGATGCTCTGGCCGATCTTATGGGATTTGTACTGATCGGCCAGGATGATGTCCATATCATCCTGGACGATATTGTCGGCAACTTACAATTAATGAGCTCCTTTGAAGCTCTTCTGTTTAAGAGCTCTTGTTCAAAGTTTTTGAAAATCTTTTGCTGCTGCCTTGACTTGAGAAGACCTTAAGGAGGGAGAGAGAGAGATAGAGAGAGAGAGAGAGGATCTTGTGAGGGGGAGCTTGTGAGGGGATTCACAAGGGTTGCTTCAAGGATCACTCTACTTCTTCTTCGTCTAGAGTTTCTCATCCATGGAAGGGTCGATAGACGTAAGAATTTAGAAACTGATAGTTGTTATCTGCCAGCTTCAGGAGGAAGCAAAAGGAGATAGGTTCTCTGCCTTGTTGGGGTGGAAAAAAGAGGTTCTTTGTAAAGTCTTCTCCGCCTAGCTATGGGGGCTAAAGGAGAGTCACGATTGTAGTGCAATACTCAGAGGGCGCCTCCGGGGAGTGGACATAGGTCGAGTTGACTGAACCACTATAAATTTCTATGTTCTTGTTTCTTAATTCCGCACTTTAATTTCCGCACTTATTTTTCTTGTGGTGTGATTTTGGTTTATGTGATTTTACTTCTTTGTGAAAAGAATTTTTTAAAATACCAATTCACCCCCCCCCCCCCCCTCTTGGTTAGCTTGGGCCAGTTCTATAGGGCTTGACATCCCTAACAAACTTTCACCTTTGTGGCACCCTCCTAGTTTAATCTAGTTTTATTATGATTAGGATTCATCCTTTATAGGATTATACATTCTAGTTGTACACAACGCCCACCATATTAATTTAGACTAGTTTTCTTTTTATTTAGGGTAGGATTCTTCCTTTCCAAATGATTTAACATGCTTGTGGTGGACAATGTCCTTCGTGGAACCATCCTAATTTTATGTAATTTTTTTCTCTTTAGGTCAGTATTCTTCCTTTCCTTAGGATTAAACGTAATAGTGGTGAACCATGTCTTCATGGCACCATCCTAGTTTAATCCACTTTTTTTCCTTTAGGTTAACATTCTTTCTTTCCTTAGAATTAGACGTGCTTGTGGTGAATAACGCCCTTCGTTACAACATCCAAGTTTAATCCAATTTTCTTTTCCTTTAGGTTAACATTCTTCCTTTATTAAGGATTAGACGTGCAAGTGGTGGATAACACAATTTGTGGCACCATCCTAGTTTAATCCAGTTTTCATTTTCTTTTGGTTAGGATTTTTCCTTTCTTTAGGATTAGATGCACTACTAGTTGACGACATCCTTCTTGACACCATCTTAGTTTAGTCTAGTTTTCATTTTCTTTTTTTAGGATTATTCCTTTCATTAGGATATGATGTGCTAGTGTTGGATAACATCATTCGTGGCTCCATCCTAATTTGATCATGTTTTCTTTTCCCTTTTGATAGGATTCTTTCTTTCCGTAGGATTAGACGTGCTAGTGGTAGATAACACACTTCATTGCATCAATCTAGTTTAATCTAGTTTTCTATTTCAATATATTAGGATTTTAACTTTTATTTGGATTAAAAGTGCTAGTGGTGGATAACGACGCCCTTTATGGCATCATCCTTATTTTAATCCAAATTCTTTTCCTTTAGGTTAGGATTCTTCCTTTCCATAGGATTAGACATGCGAGTGGTGGATAATGCCCTTTGTGGCACCATCCTAGTTTAATCAAGTTTTTTTTTTTCCTTTTTGTTAGGATTCTTCCTTTCCATATGATCATATGTGTAAGCGGTCGATAACGCCCTTCATGGCACCATCCTAGTTTAATCCAATTTTTTATTCCTTTATGTTAGAATTTTATCTTTTCTTATGATTAAAAATGCTAGTGGTGGATAACATCCTTTGTGGCACAATCTTAGTTTTAATCTAACTTCTTATCATTTAGGTTATGATTCTTCCTTTCCTTAGGATTAGACATACGAGTGGTGAATAATGCCCTTCTTGGAACCATCCTAGTTTAATCCAATTTTCTTTTCCTTTAGGTTAGGATTCTTCTTTTCTGTAGAATTAGACCTGTTAGTCATATACAATGCCCTATGTGGCACAATACTACTTTAATCTAGTTTTTTTTTCATTTATGTTGGGAGTTTTTCTTTCTATAAGATTTGATATGCTAGTGGTGGACGATGCCCTTCGTGGAACCATCCTAGTTTAATCCAGTTTTCTTTTCCTTCAATTTAGTATTATTCTTTTCTAAAGGATTTAATATGTTAATGGTGGACAATGCCCTTCGTGGGACCATCCTAGTTTAATCTAATTTTCTTTTTCTCTAGGTTAGGACTCTTACTTTCCTTAGGATTAGAGGAGTTAGGGGTGGATAACGCGCTTCGTGGCACTATCCCAATTTAATCCAATTTTTATTTCTTTAGGTTAGGATTCTTTTTTTTTCCTAGGATTAGACGTACTAGTGGTGAATAACACCCTTCGTGACACCATCCTAGTGTTAATGCAGTTATCTCCTCCATTAGGTTAGGATTTTTCTTTTCATTGGATTAGACTTGCTTGTCATGTATAAAGCCCTTTATTGTACCATACTAGTTTAATCTAGTTTTCTTCTAATTTATATTAGGATTCTTTCATTCCTTAGTATTAGACGTGCAAGTGGTGGATAATTCCCTTCATCGCACCATCCTAGTTTAATCCAGTTTTCTTTTCTTTTGGGTTAGGATTTTCCTTACCTTAGGATTAGATGAGCTAGTGGTGCCTAAAAACCTTTGTAGTACCATACTAGTTTTAGTACAATTTTTTTTTTCCTTTAGGTTAGCATTTTATCTTTCCTCAAAAATATATGTGCTGGTGGTGGATAAGGCCCTTTATGGCACCATCCTAGTTTAATCCAATTCTTTTCCTTTAGGTTAACATTCTTTCTTTCCTAAGGATTAGATGTCCAAGTGGTGGATAACGCCATTCGTGGCACCATCATAGTTTAATCCAATTTCTTTTTTCTTTAGATTAGTATTCTACCTTTCCATAGGATTAGATGTTCTAGCGGTGTACAATGTCCTTCGTGGCACCATCCTAATTTGATCCAATTTTCCTACTTTAGGTTAGGATTCTTCCTTTTGTTTAAACATGTTAGTGGTGGATCATACCCTTTGTGACACCATCCTAGTTTAATTTAGTTTTCTTTTGCTTTAGGTTAGAATTATTTCTTTCCTTTGAATTTGATGTGCTAGTGGTGAATATAGCCCTTCGTGGCATCATCCTAGTTTAATTCAAATTTCATTTCTTTTATTTTAACATTCTTTCTTTCCTAAGTATTAGATGTGCAAGTGGTGAATAATGCCCTTCAATGCACCATTCTAGTTTAATCCAGTTTTCTTTTCCTTTAGTCTAAGATTTTTCCTTTCCTTTTGATTAGGCGTGTTAGTGGTAGACAATGCCCTTTGTGGCCTCATCATAGTTTATCCAAGTTTTTTCATTTCCTTTTACTGAGGATTATTCATGTTTGTAGGATTAGACCTGGATAATGCACTTCATGGCACCATCCTAGTTTAATTCACTTTTCTATTCCTATAGGTTAGGATTTTACCTTTTCTTAGGATTAAAAGTGCTAGTGGTGGATAATGCCCTTTGTGGCACCATCCTTATTTTAATCCAACCTCTTTTCCTTTAGGTTAGGATTTTTTCTTTTCATAGGATTAGACATGCGAGTGATGGATAACGCCCTTTATGGAACCATCCTAATTTAATCAAATTTTCATTTCATTTCCTCTAATTTGAACTGATCGGCCGGGATGATAGTGAGATCGGCCTGGACGATCAAGCCAATTTTAAATCGCCCAGTTTGCATTCAGGGCAATGCTTTGGGTGATCTTCTGAGATTTGTACTGATCGGCCAGGACGATGTCCATATCGGCCTGGACGATATTGTCGGCAACTTGCAATTAATGGGCTCCTTTGAAGCTCTTCTATTTAAGAGCTCTTATTCAACATTTTGAACAACTTTTGTGTTGCTGCCTTGACCTGAGATGGCCTTGAGGAGAGAAAGAGAAAGAGGGAGAGAGAGAGGATCTTATGAGGGGGAGCTTGTGAGGGGATTCACAAGGGTTGCTTCAAGGATTGCTCTGCTTCTTCTTCATCTAGAGTTTCTCATCCATGGAAGGGTCGGTAGAGGTAAGGAGTCAGCATCTGGTTGTGGTTCTCTGCCAGCTTCAGGAGGAAGCAAAAGGAGATAGGTTCTCTGTCTTGCCGGGGTGGCAAAAAGGAGGTTCATTGTAAAGGCTTCTCCGCCTAGCTATGGGGGCTAAAGGAGAGTCACGTTTGTAGTACAATACTCGGAGGCGCCTCTAGGGAGTGGACGTAGGTCGAGTTGATCGAACCACTATAAATTTCTGTGTTCTTTTTTCTTGCTTTCGCACTTTTAAATTTCTGCATTTATTTTTCCTCGTGGTGTGATTTTGGTTTATGTGATTTTTGTTCTTTGTGAAAAGAAATTTTTTAAAATACCAATTCACCCCCCCCTCTTGATTAGCTTGGGCCAGTTCTATAGGGCTTAACATCCCTAACGAACTTTCAAGTGGTATCAGAGTGGGATTCATAAAAACTGAGTTTAAAAACTTTTTGAATTTTTTATCCATGGCTAACCTTGGGAATCATAACACTATGGAAGGTTATTCAATTACACGACCTCCCTTGTTTGACCACTTACCCTTTGATTTTTGGAAAACCCGCATGTCAACATTTTTACAATCTACTGATTATCGCATGTGGATGCTTATCAAATAAGGTTACTCTCCACCTTCTCGTGAAATTAATGGTGTTAAAACTGAAGTTGCTTTTACTGAATGGATTTTTGATGAACGAGATTTAGCTCAATTGAATGCAAAATATTTGAAATGTTTTTTTTTTGGGCTTTAAAATCTGAGGATTATATGCGTGTCTCCACTTGCAAAATTGGTAAAGAAATTTAGGATAAATTGTGAATCACCTATGAAGGCACTAATGTGGTTAAACAATCCCGTTTGAATATTCTCTTGCATGATTACGAACTTTTTCATATGAAACCTCATGAATCCGTTTCTGATATGTACACTAGGTTTACTCAGATAGTCACTTCACTGCATGCATTAGAAAAGAACTTTCTAACTATGAAAAAGTAAACAAGATTTTGAGATGCTTGCCTTCGTCATACGATGCTAAAATTACTGCAATCACCGAATCTAAGGATTTGAACACTTATTCTATTGATAACTTACTTGGCTCACTCATTGCTTACGAGCAAGGGGTGAATCAAAGAAATCTTGATGCAGGTGAGAAAAAGAAGGAGAAAACAATTGCATTGAAGGCGCACAAATCAGATTCTGAATCTTTTGGGTCTGAAAGCGATGAAGTTGCCTTCATCACAAGGCAATTCAAAAGCTTTCTAAGGAAGAAACAAAATCATCACTGGAGAAAAGGTAGGGATCATAAACATTCTAAAGGATCTTCTGATGTTGTTTGTTATGAATGCAGGAAGCCTGGACATGTGAGAGCCGATTGTCCTGTACTTCAAGATCACTCGAACAAAGAAAAAGAAAAAGGTGAGGAGAAACCTAACTTTAAGGAGGACAAGAAGAGAATCCAAAAGGCGTTCTGGGCAGAATCTGGTACTGATTCCTCTGAGATTGAACCAGAGGAAGAGACTACAAACCTATGCTTAATGGGGGAAGATCATCTTGAGTAAAGTGATGAGGAAGAGGCATGTAAACCAACCTATGATGAATTATTTGGGATTTGTGAGAAAATCCATGCATCTTACAAAAAACTTAAGAAGACTCATGCTAGCTTAAAAATGGAACTGGTAAATTTACAAAAAGAATATGAAGTCATTCTTAAAGATCATTCAATGATTGATTCAAATCACATGGCTCTTCTTGATGAATTTGATGATTTAAACAAAAAGTATTTGGAATTAATTGATTAACATAATGCATTAAAAGTTTCACACACCTCACTTAATTCTGATCTTAAGAAATCTAAAGAGATTGAGAAAAATTTGACGATTGATAATGATGCATTAAAAAGAACTAACTTAAGGATACAAAATGATTTGGATACATGTAAGAAAAATCGGATGACATCTACTTTTAATCCTAAGCCGGAACCTAGGAAAAGGCATTATAACTCAAACCATTTAAGAAACCCTTTTCCTGGAGTTAGATATTTTTCATGTGGCATGCTAGGACACATCTCACACACTTGCACCGTTCACCGTAGTACACACTGGGTATAGAGACCTAAGATGCATGATTACAGCATACCATATCTGCATTGCATTCTACTTTTTCTAAGAAGGGGCCCAAACCTGTTTGGGTTCCTAAATCTGACTGTTGTTGAAGTTTTTGCAGGTGTGCTCTCACCAAAGACCTCGTGGGAGCATAGGATAACTGGACATATGAAGGCTCGCAGCTCATAAATGCTTAAACCTGCTGCTTCAATAATTTCTTGAAATGTGTTTTTTTTTATTTCAGTGTATTTTATTTCTGCTTTATAGTTGTTTTAATTTGTTTTGTTTTTACTTTGCTTTTATAATTGGTTTCCCATATATTGAATCTTTTCAAAATTTTAGATTTTGGAGTTTTGAAGATAGAGTTTAGCTTTTCTAAAATTGGTTAATGGAAGAAATATCGTTGATGATTTCCCTCCTTTTGACCTTGTTTAGTGGTATGAATTTCTTCTCTAAACAAAAGACTAACAAATCTTAAGCAATGGTTTTTGAAACTAAGATTCTTTTTAACTTGCTACAATAATCTATCTTGTACATAATATCCAAAGTTCTTATATATCTTACAAGTTATTTAAAATCTTGCCATTATTTTTATCACATGATTTTAATTTTGTTTTGTGACTTGTTCTTCCCTATGTTAGAGAGAGAGCTTCTATTCTCTAATATTTGGAGGATATACTCACAACTAAGAATCTTTTTAAGGGTTTTTGTTAAGAGCTTTTAGCTTGCAAAAATTAAGAAGGAAAGAGGCCAAAGACGCCAAATTGAAATATATATATATATAATACACAAAAGTGTATCAAAAATCAAGATGCTCAAAGAGTCAATTCAAACACAAAAGAGGCATAAAATGAGCCCACTAAAAAGCAAGCTATCCTCTCTTTTCAAAACTTTTAAAACTTAGAAGAACTTATGGGTTATGTGAGATTTTCAAATGCTTGATTTCGAATTCCATGATTGAGACAAATTACTTTATTTTATTATTTATGAGATTTTGTTTTGTAAACAAGTTTTGATTGGATCTTCTTTTTGCCCAATTAGGTTTATTCTGAGTTAAGCATTTTTATTTTTCAAAAGAAAATTTGTACCATAAAGAACGTCTGATCTAGGGTTAACAGAATCGGATATTCTACCGTTGTCTGATTAAGATTGGCTAAACTCCTTGATCTTGTGGAACTCTAAAGTTTAATTATTTGAGAACTTCTCATATGAAGCCTTGATAAAACAAAAAAAAATTAGAAAATTTAAAATTCAAAAATATTCTTTTTTTATTTATTTGCTTTTTCCCGTTATTTTTAGCTTTCTTTTACTATGTTTTTGTCTGCTTTTATTTTGTTTTATTTTTGAGGTCCTTGATCATCACCATCTTTTCTTTGGTTTCAAATTCTAGTCACATTGTCCTGGCCGATACTTTTATCATCCTGGACGATAGGGAAAAAATCTCTTCAAATTCCATCTGCTGGTCTTTTTTGTGCTTGTTGTAACTCATCGTCCTGGACGATACTATATCATCCTGGACGATCTGATCGAACTCTGTTGCAATCATGATGATAGTCCTTGTCGATAGAATATTTTGTCATGGCCGATGCATTTATGGACATCGTCCTAGCCGATACACTAGATCGTCCTGGACGATCCACATGTCAGCACGTTTGAATCTTTAAAATTGGCCCCAGACGATCCATTATTGGACAATCATCCTGGCCGATCCACTGTTCGTTCTGGATGATACACGTGGCACAGATTTAAAATGCTTTAACTTCGGCCGGTACTATAAATTATTATGCATCGTCCTGGACGATACACCTAATCGGTCCGGACGATCTGCTTTTTCAATGGTCGTCCAGCCTGACTCCTCGGGACGATCGTCTGTGTCTAATCATCCTGGCCGATATCTGATCGGCTCGGACGATCGGACCGCTTTTTTGACCAATCGGCCTGTACTCAATTATTGAGCCATATCGGCCTGGACGATTCTGCGATCGGCCTGGATGATATGGTCGTTTCTTTAAATTTTGGCCGTTCCAGCCATGGTTTTCCACTTCATCCCTTCTCCTCTTATGTCTCCTTGCAAATCCCTTGCTATGGGTGGTGGGAAACGAGCTCGACAGGCTTCTGGGAGTTCCTCGAGGGCCACTCTGGACCATCAATTCAGGGAGGCAGAGGATCAGGCCACCTACCGTCGCTACAAAGAGTGTGGCATTACCCTTTCCCGAACAATCAATTCTTGCATACCTCTCGTATCTGGTAATGGATCTTTTTACCCACACTTCTCTTTGTTTCATACTCACCCTCGCTGTCCCTTTCTCTTCTTAACTCCTCCTAGAATTTTATGCAAATCTTCACATAAATTCTACTTTCACAGCCCTGACCTCCTTTGTGAATCGATGCCCGGTCGAGATCACATATCAGGACTGTGCGGAGCTTTTACAGCTATCCACCACCGGAGATAAGCTGCACATAATCATTACAGATCCAAATTTTGATTGGTCCACGGTAAACCATTTCCTTCGCCAAACCAACACACCCTTTCATGTTGGAGAGACTAGCTCTTTAGTCAAAGATTCTAGGACAATCCAACATGTCCTTCGCACCTCCATAATTCCAAAAGTCAGGGACCAAATCCATATCACTCCACTACTTTCCTTGACCACCTTTTTCATTATGGCCCGGAGAGAATTTAAAGCCACTGATCTACTGATTCGCTACATCGATCACCTAACAACTATTTGCGATCCAGGCCATAGGAGAAAACCTAATCTAGCCTTAGGACACATCATAGCCTACATTCTTGAAACTAAATACAATCTCCAATATCCTGCTCATCATGACCTTCAGCCTCCTTGCTACTCAAACAATTCCTTCACTATCCTTCATAGTACTCATCTCCACCCAGGAGATGGGGAAGGTCGGGGGGCTGGGGAGGAGGAGGCTCCCACTCCCGCTCCCATTTTTGATCCTGTTCCTCTACACCAGCACTCACCGGTTGATCAGTTGATAGAGAGGTTTGATCGATGGGAGACCCGCTCTGACGTCTACGTTGCTGCATAGGAGCAGCAACACTCTGAGGACATTACCCTCTACGAGCAGCACCGCACAGAGGATTTAGCCCGATTTGACAGTTACATTACTCATTTTTCTAGTCTGTGTTTTCTGTTGTGTGTTTTCTGCTTTATGTAGTTTGCTTTTTAGTCTATTTTTGTCTCTGTTGTGTTGTTCTCTTTTGTGTATCTGGACCCTCTTTTTTTGATGACAAAAGGGGGAGTAGGTTGTGGTAGGAAAAAGGTTATGTAACTTTGAATTTTTAATGAACTGTATTTTTTAGTTTTTCCTACTTGTGTTTGCCATCATCAAAAAGGGGGAGATTGTTCCAAATCTATTTTCATGGCTTATGTTTTGATGATTGACAAACACTTGGACTGCATGTTACTTCTAACTTTTCAGGAATCGAAGATCAGACCAACAAACGGAGCCAGTTCAAGATTGCGTAGGTTTAGGGTTGAGTCAGTCTATACTTTGTTTTTTCTCTTCTTGAGTCTATTTGTAATGGTCAAAGATACTGATGCTAAGTAATCCTACACACACACACACTTGAGAGAATTAGAATTTCTATTTTTACTCATATCGGCCAGGACGATATTTACATCGTCCTGGACGATCAGGCTTAAAACAGAAAGTCTAATTAAGGATTCTTAATTAAGGCAGCCAACATTAACAGATCGTCCTAGATGATACGTGTATCGGCCAGGACGATAAGCTCAAAATAGAAAGAAGTTGCCGCCATAGACAATTAATGTATACTGTATTTTTAATTAATCAGCCAGGACGATCTTTGATCGACCTGGATGATATTAACAAATTATGCCTTAATTGATCAGGAAATCAAGGGAGTAATTAAGGATAATTGATACTATCATTTCATCCTGGACGATCTCAGGATCAGCCAGGCCAATCTATCCAAAAACCTTAAGTTACTTCAGGATGATAAATATCGGCCAACTCGTATTCAGGGCGATGCTCTGGACAATTTTCCTCTGATTTGAACTGATCGGTCTGGACAATAGAGAGATCATCCTGGACGATCAAGCCAAATTTAAATCATCCAGTTTGCATTCAGGGCAATGCTCTGGCCGGTCTTCTGAGATTTGTACTGATCGGCCAAGCCGATGTCCATATCGGCCTAGACGATATTGTCAGCAACTTGTAATTAATGGGCTATTTTGATGCTCTTCTATTTAAGAGCTCTTGTTCAACATTTTGAACAACCTTTGTGCTGCTGCCTTGACCTGAGAAGGCCTTGAGGAGAGAAAGGGAGAGAGGGAGAGAGAGAGGATCTTGTGAGGGGGAGCTTGTGAGGGGATTCACAAGGGTTGCTTCAAGGATCACTCTGCTTCTTCTTCGTCTAGAGTTTCTCATCCGTGAAAGGGTCGGTAGAGGTAAGGAGTCAGCATCTGGTTGTGGTTCTCTGCCAGCTTCAGGAGGAAGCAAAACGAGATAGGTTCTCTGCCTTGCCGGGGTGGCAAAAAGGAGGTTGGTTGTAAAGGCTTCTCCGCCTACCTGTGGGGGCTAAAGGAGAGTCACGTTTGTAGTGCAATGCTCGGAGGGCGCCTCTGGGGAGTGGACATAGGTCTAGTTGGCTGAACCACTATAAATTTCTGTGTTCTTATTTCTTGCTTCCACACTTTTAAATTTTCGCATTTATTTTTCCTCGTGGTGTGATTTTGGTTTATGTGATTTTTGTTCTTTGTGAAAAGAAATTTTTTAAAATACCAATTCATCCCCCCCCCCCCCCCCCCCTCTTGGTTAGCTTGGGCCAGTTCTATAGGGCTTAACATCCCTAATGAACTTTCAGAACCATCTTAGTTTAATCTAGTTTTCTATTCCTTTAGGTTAAAATTTTACCTTTCCATGGGATTAAAATTGCTGATGGTGGATAACACCCTTCATTGCACCATCCTAATTTTAATCCAACTTCTTTTCTTTAGGTTAGGATTCTTCCTTTCCATGGGATTAGACATGTGAATGGTGGATAAAACCCTTTTTGGCACCATTCTAGTTTTGTCCAGTTTTCTTTTCCTTTATGTTAGGATTCTTCCTTACCTTAGGATTAGACATGCTAGTAGTGTATTATGCCCTTCATGGTACCATCCTAGTTTAATTCAGTTTTTTTTTCCTTTATGTTTGGATTCTTCTTTTCCTTTATGATCGGATTCTTCTTTTTCATAGGATTAGGCATGTTAGTCATATATAATGCCCTTTGTAGAACCATACCAGTTTAATCTTTTTTTTTTTTCATTTTGGCTAGGACTCTTCTTTTTTTTAGGATTTGACATGCCAGTTTTTGACAATGCCTTTCGTGGTACCATTCTAATTTAATCTAGTTTTATTTTACTTAAGGTTATGATTCTTACTTCCCTTAGGATTGGACGAGTTGGGGGTGGATAATGCGCTTTGTGGCACTATCCTAGTTTAGGAATTTTCCTTAGGTTAGGAATTTTCCTTTCTTTAGGATAAAAAGTGCTAGTGGGGGATAATGCTCTTTGTGGCACCATCCTTATTTAATTCCAATTATCTTTCCCTTTAGGTTAGGATTCTTTCTTTCCTTAGGATTAGACGTGCTAGTGGTGGATAACACCCTTCGTTGCACCATAATAGTTTAATCCAATTTTCCTTTTCTTTATGTTAGGATCCATCATTTTCATATGATTAGACGTGCTAGGAGTGGATAATACCTTTTGTGGCACCATCCTAATTTAATCCATTTTTTTTCCTTTAGGTTTTTATTTTCCTTTTCTTCGGATTAAACATACAAGTGGTGGACCACATCCTTCGTGACTCCATCCTAATTTAATTTAGTTTTATTTTCCTTTAGATTAATCTTCTTTCTTCCTTAGAATTGGACATGCTATGGGAGAATAACGCCCTTCGTTGCACCATCCAATTTAATAAAGTCTTTGTTTCCCTTTAGGTCAGCATTCTTCCTTTCCTAAGGATTAGATGTGCAAGTGGTGGATATTGTCATTCATGGCACAATTCTTGTTTAATCAAGGTTTATTTTCCTTTAAGTTCGAATTTTTCTTTCCTTAGGATTAAACGTGCCAATAATTGACAACCCACTTCATCATGCCATCTTAGTTTATTCCAGTTTTCATTTCCTTTATTTTAGGATTCTTCCTTTTCTTAGGAAATGACGTGCTAGTGGTGGATAACGCCCTTCGTGACACTATCCTTGTTTAACCATGTTTTCTTTTCATTTTCATTAGTATTCTTCCGTTCCATAGGATTAGATGTGCTAGTGGTGGATAACGCACTTCATGGCACCATCTTAGTTTAATCTAGTTTTCAATTCTTTTAGGTTAGGATTTTACCTTTCATTAGGATTAAAAGTGCTAGTGGTTGATAACGCCCTTCGTGGCACCATCCTAATTTTAATCCATCTTCTTTTCCTTTAGGCTAGGATTTTTCATTTCCATAGGATAGGCATGTGAGTGGTGGATAATGCCCATTATGGTATTATTCTAGTTTAATCTTTATTTCTTTTCATTTAGGTTAGGATTGTATTGGAATGCATTTTCTATTATGATATATATAATATGAAATATATATAAAGGCAAAAAAGATTTGGTGAAATATTTAACTTATTCAAGTTGTTTGCAGATATGCTAACCTGTACAGGAGGGTGGACCGATGAACTTTTCTTAGATAAAAATTGTGGTGAAAGATTAAGTAATATAAATAGGTATAAGATGTTGACTTATATGACCTGATATACCAACAAGTATGAAGTCTTGACTTCTTAAATGGACGTCACTTGACTTTATGACATGTGATATGAGATCGGTTTGTGATAATAGGGCTGATATAATTGAATTTGAAAGGCTGACCTACAAAACATGATATAGAAAAAACACCAATGGTGGCCATACATCCTATCTTTCTTGCATATGCATATGACATTAGCATACATAATGAATTTTATAAGTGATATGATATATTATGATATTGACATGATCCAAATCATGATCGTCGCAATTACATGATATAACTAGTAAGATTGATACAAAGACATCTAATACAAATGAATCATATTATATATATTGCATTATACATGATACAATATTTGGTATACATTCTTTGTTACTCTACATCACATATAGATCATATACAAAACACTTGATTTATATAACATGTATACTGATACATATGTGACAACATATAAATCTAGATAAAATGACATAATTATAGGCATGTACAGATTCATGATAAACCAATTACATTGAACTTGGCATGATTATAGGAATAACAAAATCTAAAGATCATTTTATATGACTAATAATCACTGATTATGAATTATACTGCTTTCATTGTTTTTATTACTCATATGAGATGACCCTATTCACATTAACTCTTACATGCCTTCATAATTATATGTTCATACTGATATATGTTGAATGATTACATACATATTGGCATATTGCTTTTTTATTTTTGGGTATTGATTACAGTTCTATGTTCTAGTAATGAACAAAATTTTTAACTCACTTGGTGCTTTTTACATTTTCTTTTTAAAGGGCTATGATCCAATGGAGTGAGATTGATCATGATTCAAGTTGTGTTTAGCTTATGTATTTTTTGTTAGAGATGCAATGACACACTAATTGAACTCCTGGTTATTGTATATGAATTTTGAAAAAAAAATAAAAAAATTATATATTAAAGAAAATAACTTTTAGTTATTTTTGCTAGTTTCTATGTATTGAAATTAGCTTAGTTGCAATTGTAAATTAATTAAGAAATTAAAATAGAAAATTCTTCCAAAATTTAATTTTGGGGCATCACAGTACATGAGCCTAATGATAATGGTCAAACCTCATTAGTTTAATGACAGTTGTTGGACGGTGTTGGTTCAATGAAAATGGTTTTATGATGGTTCAAAATATTTGGTCGTTGAACTTCAAATATTTAATGATATAGTCGGTGGTGATGAATTGATGTAAAATGCTTCATCAAACAATATTAATTCCCTTGATCATAAATAATTCTTTCGATATTTAGACACTTCAATGATATTAGAGTTATGTTATTTAAGATACTTTCTTTTGAAAAGCAATGTTTAATTGCATATATATATATATATATATATATATATATATATATATATATATATATATGCCATGGGAAGTGAGCTTTATGGTTGCTAGAAAGAAATATGAAGATAATTAAAAGCAACAATTGTAAATCAACATACATCAAAGTTGATTATTTTTAGGTACTGACTCTTATAAGTTGGAAGTTATCCATATATTATCCATACATTTAATTATTGCTTCTAGCCATAATGTATATGAAAAATTAGATTATCAAAATCATTTGCAAGTTTTAGTTTGATCACTAGTAAGAGTTGACATCTCCAATTCATAACACTTAAGTATTGAAGCATTCATTAGATCACCATCATCTGCAACTTCTATGCTGAAAGTATCATCTATTTATGCACAAGGGTGAATCAACCTAAAGCCCGCCAGGGGAAGGGGGGGGGGGGGGGGGGGGGGGGGCGATTTCTCCCGCCATAAATTTTTTAGACTTTGTTACAAGGGTATTTTGCTTTATATATATATATATAATGACATAAATAAAGCCAAATTATATTTTTTTACAAATATATTACTGTATATTATTGAAATTATGAGATTTTTATGAAATCAAATTACCCTAGAGCACACCTTTACATTATCTCTATGCACCAAACTTTATCCTCTCGTTGTTCCCAAAAAAAATCTAAAAGATGACAACAACTTTCTTCCGTTCATTCTCTCTCACCCGCCCCACGGATTCTCCCTTTCCCCAAATTAGGTCTCTCCCTCCATCTTCCCTCTCTGTCTTTCTCCCTCACACTCGTAGCTACATTTATGACATTTTCTAAATATTATCTATGTTTATGATGGGATTAAATACACTTGTTGTAGGGAAAGAAGAGGGGTTAAGTTTCAGAAATGTTACAGTTGTATCTCTTTTGTCGCCTTATTTCCAATTTGTAAAGCTGGTCCTTTGAGATGTGATGTAGTTTTGCTTGACTGTTGTTATCATCTTTTCTTCTTCTGGAAGGTGATAAACATCTTGATTTTCTTTTGCGCTTTCTATGATGACAAGGCTTTAGTTTTTTGGTTTTTATTACTAGATTTTAAATTGTACATGTTGAGTTTTAGGTAATGCATAATACACTTTCTAATATTGCTTAGTCCAAGGAAATGAGAAAAAATATATTGATAAAAATTACATCTAAAGATTAATTGAGCATGATCTTTTTTTTTTTTTGGGGGGGGGGGGGGGGGGGGGGGGGTGGGGGTTGGGGAGTGTTGCAGAAGGGACACACAGAGTGACAAATGATCCTTCGAGAAGTAAAGATATAAGCAGTAGTTTTAAGATTACATAGACAACCCATCCAAGGATAGATTTTGAGCCTAAATTTGGTCCCTTTAAACTAAATTAATTGATGTCAGGAAACATGATTAGAGATAAAGATCATTGCATTAATAGCGTAAGAATACCCAAAGTATGGAATTTCATTGGAGAATATGATTCAATTGGTTATGAAGAATGAGGGTACTCTCCGATCAGTGGTGGGTATCCTATGCCTCGTCATTTGTAATTTCAATTATTAGAGGGTTCTTATGAATCCACATGAAATTTATTATTTTTTCTCATATAGATCCAAAGAATTTTTATCAGAAATTTAAGGGCACAATGATAGTTATGATAATTACCATTGTAATGACATAATTGACATAATAATTTATACGAGGGTAAAATTTTACTGTGGACATAGAAAAGGTTGACCTCTAACTTAGATGAAAATGCTATACAAAGTATATGAAAATTTTTTACCTCACATTTAGGCTTTGTTTGGGACAACTTTCTTTCTGCTTTGCCTTTTAGTCCCGAACTACAAATTTTGTATGACCATTGTTTTTTTGCTGATTTCAAAAAAAAATTGTACTACAAAGTTGCATACAACAACTTCAAAAAATTACTTTATCTACTACAGCACGTGGTTAGATAGTTTAATTTCCTTTTGTATTATTAGTAGAAGCTATTTGATGCAATGAAAATGAAACCTTAGAATTTTTACTTTAAAACTTTAGATTTCCTTAACATAGAAGTCTTATTATTCACAACCAGAGACTAGTAGCTATATGTACTTTTGACCTATTGCTCCATTTATTTTCATCTATAGATTATATACTTATAACCGATTTGTTTGGTAAACCCACCATACTACTGATGTATAATTCATGAGGCTTTCATTTTCCATGATGTCTAAAAATCAATAAATTATAAATATTGTGGAGGTAATTTCAAAAATGGAGAAGACGGAACAAGAAGAGACCTTAATCAACTTACTAATAAACCCTTTACATGTTTTATAATTAAAATTGGATCAATATCCAATTATTTGCTACTTGATTCTTGAGTTTTGGATAATCTTTATGTTATTAGGGTAACAAATTCCTCCTATTTGGAAAAATGACAAAGATAAGAGCCAGACTAGCCTCCAATATGGATAAACCTTTGACCAAGATAAGAGTCTGATTCAATATCCAAGCCATGCCATCAACAACAAAAATTTTTTGACAAGTTTGAAGGTAGATTGGAGGACCTGGAAGCGATGCTTTAATAGTTGATGTCTTTATAGCAACGAGGAACTTTGACAAACTATGGTATTCTATTTACCCACGTTAGAAACCATAATGTCAAAGCCTCCAATATGGAAGACAAAAGTTCTAAAGATTGGTGAGGATAGGGAGGACGATGAGGTTTACATGCTATAATTTTTACAAGAGGCTTGACCAAATTCAAGATTAACACCAAGTTTGAGTTGCCAACTTATGAGACATTTTTTTTCATTTTGTAGATACAATCATTCATAAACTATAACTTTCACATAATTAAGCTACTTAATTATGCCATTATGTGGTGGAACATGGAAGTGAGGAGCCACTCTTTGTCATGACCTGACCCGGTAAGCTTGCATAGGCGAGGAAGGAACGGAGATCAGTCATTAGAAATTAAAAACCTTCATATTTACAATATACAAAATATGTCCAAACATAAAGAAAGAGCCATTATAAATGCCAAGTAAAATTTTTCTTTCCTTCTATTCATCATTTAACATATCAACATAGCAATTCAAACATAAAATTTTTAAAACATAAAAGATATCCAAAATTTTTCCGTACAATTCATCTTTTACTCCTTCTAACTCAGAACATCAAAAGCCAAAAAGAAAGAACATGTCGCCTGTTGTCTCCCTACGATGATACATAAAGGGTGGTCTATCTGCACTTATCTTTTATCGAGTTCTCCTGAAAAGTGTCACATAAGTAGGGTGAGTCTCAACTCAGTAGATAAATTGGCATTCAAATAAATTTAGAGACAAGGAAAGAACTGCAACATGCTTCTACTTCTCAATAAATGAACATTCAACATGTCATAAAATTTTGTCTAAAGTGAAACATGCCTTTAAATCAACCTTTAAGTTCTCTTTCTTTGCATCAACTAGCAATTCTTTCTCCTTAAACATTCATGCCTTATTATATGCCTCATATGCAAAATATATAAAGATATAATATCATAATAACATAATATTTAACACCCATCTCAGAAGTATCATTTGTAATGATCAGGTATACATTAATTGGTCATTCCTTTACCATTTGATACAACTATAAGTGAACCAAACATTTGACAAGCTACTTTTCGCTCAGTTCGATTAAAGATCATTTATGATCGTTTAACTAAACAAACAAACTTGAACAACTTTTTTAATACTCATTCCTTAAATAAATAAGCTTGAACATTAATATGTTTGGGTCATTTATGTTCACGAACAACACCATTTGAAGCTCATGAACATGCTCAACATTAAGCTCAATTCGTGTTCTGCCAGAACTCGTGAATAAGCTCGATGAAAACTCGATTAATATTTAATTATAAATTTGATAAATATATATAATATAAATATTTTATTTATTATAACATAATTATATAATTATTTTAAATTAATAAATTTTAAATTATTTAAATAATATAATGTATGTTGTAGTTTTAATTTCCTTATAATTGCTAATTTATTATATTACATTTTTAGATCTTGCTCATTTGATAGTTCACTAATACTCATTAGATTGGTTCATGAACATGCTTGTTTGATAGTTTAAAAAGATTCCCTAAAAATGTTCACGAACAAAGCTCGTTAACGCTCGATAAGCACTAAACAAACCGAACATGAATCAAACATGAACATCATTAATTTAAATGAACCAAACATGAACACACATAATAAAACTTGAATCAAACATGAACCGAACTTGAACAAGTTAATAATAAACGAACTCAAACATGAACACTCACATGGTTCAATTCGATTTGTTTTCAGCCCTACCATTTAATTCAAAAGAACCCCTTTACCATTTGTCTCAAAAGATCCCCATTACCATTAGCTCAAAAAAGCCCTTTTACCATTGATACTTCCGCATCAAATATGCACATGCATATTTTCCTTACTTATTCATAAAAGAGGCTTATGTATACAATTCATGTGTATGTTCTTATATGGAATTACATATTTGCTACTTACATGAGAAAAGAGATATTCTCAAATGTATATTGCATGTAGGAGAAGGCATATGTAATACTTGTAAAAAAAGAAACATGAGTTTTATCATTTTATACTATCAATGCATAAAAACTTTGCTTTTGTAACATGTGATCATGAGCTTCAATATAAACACATGCTAGCCATAATGATGTTATAAGGAGCATAAAGAGAAATACCAGTTCTAGACGTTTGAATATAAAGAACTTTCAAAATTTAAAAGAATTTCATTTTACATACCTCACCACGGTGTGATTCGTCAAATATCCTTACGAACCCTTCCCTTTACGTGATCAATATCTACAAGAGAAATACATAAGGTGTAAACATTAATTTGTTCTCTCTTAAACTTCTAAAAACCATTGTCTATGAACAAGAAACTCATCCATACACCTTGCTTAAACTTTCTACTCAACCCTTATTCCCAATTTAAGATAAATACCATTTTTATTTCTTCTAAATTGGGGCTTAATCGTAAATCTAACATTTGGAAACCTCCTTCAAATCCTTTACTCACCTCATGCATACAAACCCCCTCTTTCACCTAAATATAAGTTAACATACAATAGATTTTTGGAATTTCCTAAATTAAAATTTAGAAAAATAATAATTTGTGCTAAAGGTGTATTCTTTGCTTTAAAACCTCCCTAAGCTCAGTAGGAACCAACACTCTTAAAGGTTTTTCATGATTTGTAAAACACTAAATCTTGGAGTATGAAAAATATCTTCTAAAAAAAGAAGCTTCATAAATAAGCTCCATAACATCATTAAAAAACTTTCCTACAAAGCTTTTTTGAAGGAATAGGAAAATCGGAGAAAACCCTAAATTTTAAAATCCATATTTTTCAAGGAATTATCTCATACTTGTGTTTAGAAACATCCTCTAAACCTTCCCTATGCTTATCTTAAAGAAGAAATTGAGTTTTCACAAAACCCTAGTTTTTCCCCCTTAGAGAAAACTCCATGAAAAAATGAGAAAACTCTTGTAAACAACATACCTTAACCTTTCTTACGATTTCACTTCAATCCTCCTAACAATTTGCCACCAGAAACCACCCCTAAGGCTACTTGAACCACTCTCATCGTCTCCCTCCCGTGAATCTTCTGCTCGGTTCGGGCTACAATAGAGAAATGGAGACCAAAACCTTTCGGTCCCTTATTAAGAGTGGAAGGCTCATATCAATTTCCTAATGTCCAAAATGCCCTAACTTAAGTTATTTCCACTTAAATGACATTAAGGGCAATCTTGTCTTGAAACTTCCATGAATTTTAACTCTTAAAATACATGAAATTTAATGTGGGTTCTTTATACCGATTTTCTCAGAATTTTGCATACTATTTTATAAAATTTATTGCATTGAATGCTGATGACTTTGAAATTTTACTTAATATCTTTGTGGCGCACCGAAATGCATGCGACTCTGAAGATTGTTACTTTCGGGTTTTACACAATTTGTGAGGGATGTCCTAGTACTAGTTTAAGGCAATGTTTAAAATTGCGTATTAAGGTATTGAGGCAATTTTCATTCGTGAGTTAAGGCGTAAGCCTCAAGGCGTTTTGAGCCGTAAGCCTCAAATTCAAAAGATTTCGTAAATATAAAATGATAATTTTTTTATATACTAATGAGTGAATAATATAAAACATAAGAAAACATAAGATATGAAGTGAAATCAAAATATCTCAATAATAAGAAAACATGAAATATAGTTCAACTCAAAATTCTATCTTTCCCAAATCCAAGTATTCTTTTCATTAACATATAATTCCAATTTCCAAAAATAAATAACAATGACATATCATATAAGAACTCATAAGTTATCAGCACTTTCATCACTAAAGGGTTCTTCATTTGAATAATCATTGTGGCGAACTGCTCTCTGCCCTTCCTCCTCTCCTATAGAGTCCAATGTCGAGCATTTACTTCAAGATTTATATAAGTTTTAATATATATAGTGTGAGGCGTAAGCCTCATGCCAGTGTGGCGAGGCAGGCCTCAACCAAGTTGAGGCGCAATCCTCATAAAAAAAAACTCAAGGCATAAGCATCGAGGTGTTTTTTTACTAGAATTGAGCAAAGGCGGGCCTCAAAGTAAGCCTCATATTATGCAATTTTAAACCATTGTTCAAGGCCATTCTAAAGAAGTTTTGTTCCATTGGCCACAGGCGCAATAGACATTGAGGAAAGAATTTGGGAAATCACATATGAATACATTATCAAATTTCAAAATAGAGATTTCTCTTGACAAAGTGTTAAAAGAAACCTCAACCTTGATGAAATTTATCTTAAGGTTTATTGCACCTCTCATTGGGAATTATGGTTGTTACCAATCATCTTGATTGATGAAGTTGGTACGAAGGCGATGTCCATAGAAGTAAAAAATTAGCCAAGATACAAAGAGATAAGGTCAAAGGTACATGGTGAGGGGTTGAAAATGCAATCTAGGACAAAAAAATAATAAAGGCCTTTATGCGCACAATGCTAATGCCATGGACATACCAACTATATGAGTTGGAAGTTTAAACAAAAATTGAGGCATAAAGTTGGTGGAATAACAAAATAAAATACAATAGTATATGTAAAAGGGGTGTGGATTGATGTGTTAAATAATTCATTCACAAAAGGCATTGAAAGGATGAAGCTATGTAAATTAGCGAACAAAGGAGTTGGATAACAAATATAATAGTGAGCTCATAGTTGATGGATTGAAGTTTTTTTTTTTTGAAATTGGAAAATAGCATTAAAGCAAAAGAAAGGAAAAAAAAAACCCCTACTACAAACAACTAAGAGATAGTAGAACTATCACAATCCTCCTTTAATAAAGACAAAAAGTAAGGAGGAATATTATCAGAGCAAGTGTCTTCCCAAATAAAATCACCTAACAAAGCCAAGTTAGCACAACAATCTGCTAACTTATTACAATCTCTATCCACCTAATTAAATAAGAAATAATCAAACTTTTTAAGGAAAGAAAAGTCTTCAAACATATCATCATTGATCGGGAACGGTAACTTTACTTTAGCTTTTAGATAGTCCATCACATTGATGCTATCACCTTTAAGTATAATTTCTTTCGAATCCAACATCCAATCCTTGATGTTTTTATTTAAACTTTGAAATGCTAAAAGCTCCAAAGCTCCATTGCCCCAATGAGTACATTTGATTCCAAAAGTAAGGAGAAATCTACCTTTATGATCTCTAAAAACTCCACCAATACCCGCTTCATTGGATCTCAATAAAGTTGCATCAAGATTCACTTTGATCCACTATGGGTGGAGGGGGATGCCAAGAGTTAGAGAATGATCTAAAAGATCGATTAGCATCCCTGTGGTCCCGAATAGAACAAAACTTTAAAGCAATAGAAGAAGTGTTGATTGCATTAGATACAATAGAAGAAATTCCATATTCTTTCCCTTCATGAATCATTTTATTTCTACTCTTCCAAGAGAAGAAGGTTATTGTGCAATATAAATTTACAGCAAATAAATTTATCTTCAACATGTTTTTCATATACATGAAACAATCTGTCCAAGAGTTAAACAGGGGAAGAGAAAATCCCCATTTATTAGCCAATAATGGATTGAAGTTGGCACGGTTAATAGCAACCAAAAAAATAGAGATAAAAAGAAATTGGTCGCTAAAGATATTTTTTAGCGACAAAAAATAAGTAAGGCCTCTAAATAATAAGGAAGTTTGATATTAGCCACACAAAAAAATTGGCTGCTATTTTAATCGCTAAAAGTCTAGATAATTTTTTTCATATGTATATTTCATTTTTGTGACTAATTATTATTTTCAATTGTGAACAGAATCACACACTTTGCAGATATGTAAGGGGTCCAAGGTGGCAGCGCCCCTTGACGGGGTTCGACCTACCCGGTCAAGTCGCGGGCAGCGCCATTGTGGGGGTTTTCGGGTGCAGCGCCCCCAATGTTTTTTTTGATTGTAATACTATTTTTTATATTCAAATTAATAAATAAAGTAATGAATTCAATTTAATATAAATGATGAATTCAATTTAATATTTATATTTTTATGATGATAAATCTAATAATTTATTGATGAAATAAATTATAATATATTTAAATAAATTTTAACAATTATTTATTTAAATAAAATTTTACATTATTGCAAAACTAACTCTCGCTGTCATCTCACGCACGCAAAGTTCTCATTTTTGCTATTATCGTATGCCCTACCACTTTAGCAGCAACCTTAAACTGCAATCGCCAACTACAATTGATAGACTCCTTCATTAGCGGCCACGACCTCACTCATTCGCATTTTGATATTGGTTTCTTCACTCACAATTCTTCGAACAATCCCGCAAACTCGGCTCCCTTGATTTTTCCTTCTCAGGTTATCCCTAGTACCCTTCTTCTTCTTTTCATTTCAAAATTTCTATGATCTTCTTTATACTATGCTTGCCTTTCATTTTTATTATATTATTCAACATTTTTTATTATTATAGTTATTTTAAGAGGTTAGGGCTAATTTTTATGGTTAAGTGGCAAAGATCTAATGGTTGTTTCTGTGTTGATTTTCACTCTCCTCTCACTATTTTGTGTTCAGTATTTTTTTTCTTTTTAACTCAGTCCCTGCTAAAGTTTCTGAGGCTGGTGGTAGCCTGCTAGGCATTTTGTATTTTAGGGCATAGGAGAATATTTTACTAAAAGTTTGTTAGGGATGTTAGGTCCTTATGAACTAGCCCAAGGCTAACCAAGAGGGGGGGGGGGGGAATTGGTATTTAAAAAAACTTTAAACCAAAGCACAACAAAGCTCAAACAAAAAACACCACATAAAACAAGTGCAAAAAAATTAAATGCGGAAGCAGTAAAAAGAACACAAGGGTTTATAGTGGTTCGGTCAACTTGACCTACATCCACTTCCCGAAGGCGCCCTCCGAGAATTGCACTACAAAAGTGACTCTCCTTTTGCTCCCACAGCAAGGCAGAGAAGCCCTTACAAAAACCTCCTTTTTGCCACCCCCGGCAAGGCAGAGAACCCAACTCCTTTTGCTTCCTCCTAAAGCAAGCAGAGAACCTTGATCGATCGTTGAAGCTTACCTTTCCCAACCCTTCCAAGGATAAGAGACTCTAGTGGTAGAAGAAGTGGAACAATGCTTGGAGTAACCCTTATGAATCTCCCTCACAAGCTCCCCCTCACAAGATCCTCTCTTTCTCTCCCTCTCTCTCTCTCTCTCTCCTCTAGGCTTTCTCAGGTCATGACAGCACCAAAATATTATTCAAAATGTTGAACAATAACTCTTAAATATAAGAGCTTCAAAATAGCTCATTAAATACAAGTTGCCGACTTTATCCTCCAGGACGATAGGTATATCATTCTGTACGATCAGTACAATTTAAGCCTAATCAGCTGGGATGATCTGGGACGAGCAGAGGAAAGTTATTCATATTATCCAGAATGATACTATATCGTCCTGTACGATTAGTTCAAATCACAGAATATCGGCCAGACAATCGCTCTTAAATGAGGTCTGGATGACTCCAAAATAGCTTGATCGTCCAGGCCGATCTCACGATAGTCCAGGACGATTAGTTCAAATCAGAGGAAAATTGTCCAGAGCATCGGCCGGAATCTGAGCTGGCCGATCTTGATCGACCAGACCATCGCCCAGAATTTGAGTGGTCCGATATTAATTGTCCAGGAGCAACTAAGGTTTGTTAACTGATTGTCCCGGCCGATCTTGCGATCGTCCAGGACGATGTGATCATATCAATCATCCTTAATTACTTTCCTTAATTACCAGATTAATTTATGCATAATTATATCAAATTGTCCAGGATGATATAAGATCGTCCTGGCTGATTGCCTAAAATAAAGAATGCCTAAATAGATCATTGCGGCTGATTCTTTCTATTTTAAGCCGATCGTGCTGGCCGATACATGTATTGTCTAGGCCAATCGGCTAATGAAGACTGCCTTAACTAAGATGACTGATTAGGGTTTCTATTTTGAACCCTATCGTCTGGGACGATGTGAGTAAAAACAGAAATTATAAGTCAGATAGAAAAACTCACTCAAGTGTGTGTGTATGTGTAGGGTTACTTAGCATCAGAACACTTCAATGGTTATAATTGACTCAAGAAAGGAAAAAAGAAAATTACACACTGACTCAGACCTAGTCTACCCAATCTTGAGCTGGTTCTGATTCCTGTCCAATCTTGTGGTCATGAAATGTTAATAGAAAAAGTCAGTCGTAGTGTTTGTTAGCATTAAAAGCATATTCTATGAAAACACATTTGCAATAATCTCCCCCTTTTTGATGATGGGAAACACTTTAACGATTAATTCTAAAACAATAGTCCAAAACATAGAAAAGCTTTCAATTTTCAGAAAAGAACAGTACAAGTACAAACATACTACTCGCCCTTTTAACATCTTAAAAAGGAGAAGAAAACTAAAACAAACTAAAGCAACTAAAAAACTAAAATAAAAACATAATGCAGAGAAAACAAATAACAGAAAATAGAAACTAAAACTAGAGAAATGAGGGATCATCAGATGGAGGTGGAGGTGGAGGTGGAGGTGGTGGCTACTGAAAGTAACAAGAGAGTGAAGCAAACTGTGCAACAAACCCGGCCATGTCCTGGTCTTACTGCTGCTACTGGCAGGCTACGTCCTCATCGTGCTGCTGCTGGTGAGCTATGAAAGTGTCGAACCGGGCCTCCAACTAATCAAATCTCTCCACCAACTGATCCAGCTGTGAGTGCTGGCGGAGAGGAAAGGTTTAGGAATGAGAGCGGGAGCCTCCTCCTTATCGGCCACCTGAGCTTCCCCATCTCCTGGGTGGAGACGAGTACTGTGAAGGACATTGAAGGAACTATTTGAGTAGCAGGGAGGCTGAAGGTTGGGACGAGCAGGATATTAAAGTTGGTATTTGGTTTCAAGAACATAAGCTATGAGGTGTCCTAAAGCAAGTTTGGGTTTCCTCTTATGACCTGGATCACGGATTGTTGTTAAATGATCAATGTATCGAAAGATCAGGTCAGTAGCATTAAACTCTCTATGGTCCATGATGTAAAAGGTAGTCAATGAAAGAAGTGAAGTGAGGTGGACTCGGTCCCCAACTTTTGGAACAATGAAAGTGCGAAGGACATGTTGGATTGTTCTAGCATCTTTGAGTAAAGAGCTAGTCTCTTCAACATGAAAATGTGCATTGGTGTGGCGAAGAAAGTGGTTTGCAGAGGACAAGTTAAAATCAGGATCAGAGATATTGGTATGCAACTTATCCCCAGTGGTGAAAAGTTGTAATAATTCAGCACAGTCCTAGTATGTGATCTCGATAGGGCCTCGATTCATATAGGAGGTGAGGGCAGTATAGGAGGAGATTATACGGAGGTTTGTGAAAAATTCGATAAGAAGTTTAGAAGAGAAGGGGACAGCGAGAGTAAGAATAAAGCACAGGGAAGTGTGAGTGAAGAGGTCTAATACCGGATATGAGAGGTGGACAAAATTGATTGTTCTGGAGAGAATGATCTCGCATTCTTCGCACCAATGGTAGGCAGCCTGATCTTCTACCTCCCTAAATCGAAGGTCTAATGTGGCCCTCGAGGAGCTTCTAGAGGTTTGTCGAACGCGCTTTCCGCCAGCCATAAGCAAGGAACAACAAGCAAATAGAGAGTAGAAAGCAAAGGGAAAGAAAGTGTGAAAAAATTGCTGAAATCTGGCTGAATTTAAAGAATCGGCCGTATCGTCCAGGACGATCATAGAATCATCCAAGATGATCAGGTTCAGTAATTGCGTATAGGACGATTGGTCAAAAAGGTGGTCCGATCGTCCGGGCCGATCAGATATCAGCCGGGATGATTAGACATAGATGATCGTTCCGAGGAGTCAGGCCGGACAATCATTGAAAAAGCAGATCATCCAGGCCGATTAGGTGTATCATCCAGGATGATGCTCAATAATTTATCATACCAACCAAATTTAAAATATTTTAAATCTGTGCCACATGTATCGTCTAGTACAAATAGTGGATCAGCCAGGATGATTGTCCAACAATGGATCGTCTGAGGTGATTTTAAAGATTTTAAATGTACTGACACGTGTATCGTCTAGGACGATCAGGTGTATTGGCCAAGACGATGTCCATAAACGCATCGGCCAGGATGAAAATTTTATCAGCCAAGACGATCAAGATGATTGTAACAGAGCTCGATCAAATCATCCAGGACAATAAGGGATTGTTCAGGATGATGAATTTTAGCAAAGTCAGAAAAGTCCAGCAGATGGATTTAGAACAGAGATAGTCCAATCGGCCAGGACAATTTGACAAAATTTAGAAAACCAAGGGAAGATGGAGATGATCAGAGAGAGCCCACAAACAATAAAACTAATCTAAAAACAACAACGAAAAAAAAAAGATAAGACCAAACAAAGAATCTTTGTTTTTAAATTATATATATATATTTGAGTTTTTGCAAAGCAGCATATGATAGATTTCTCAGATAATTAAATTTTAAAGATTCGAAAGATCAATGAGTTAACAAAGTCAAAATCTGAAAATGGTAGAATATTCGATCCTGTTAACCCTAGCTCGGACTTCTTTCAGGGCACAAATCATCTTTTTGAAAACAATTGACCTAACTCAGAATAAATTAATTGGAAAGAAAGAAGATCTGTTCGAAACTTTCTCCAAAGAAAAATAACTTATAGATTAATATACCAAAACTATTTGTCTCAATCATGGTATTTGAAATCAAGCCTTTGAAAGTATCAAGTAACCCATGAATTCTTCTAAAATTTTAAAAGTTTGAAAGAGGGGTAAGCTTGTCATATGTGTGCTCATGTTATCCCTCATGTCAATTTGAATGGCGCTCTTTGCGCATCTTTTAATTTTTTATGTACTTTTTTGTATATAAATTTTTCAATTTGGCGTCATTGCGCATCTTTTTATTTTTGGCATCATTGACCTTTTTTTTGTTCTTGTAAGCTAGATCCCTTTTCAACAACTCTTAAAATATAATTAGTTGTGAGTAGATCTTCCAGATATTAGAGAAGAAAAACTCACTCTCTAATATAAGGAAGAATAGACCACTATGTAGACTTTAGCAATTATATGATAAGTGCAATGGCAAGATTTTATTTAACTTGAAAGATATATAAAAGCTTCGAATATTATAAATATAAGGTAGATTACTGTAGCAAGGTAGAAAAGATCTTAATTTCAAAAACCAATTGTTAATATGAGATAGACTTTTGTTTAGAGAAGAAAATTATACCACTAAAAGAGATTAGAGGGAGGGAAACCATCAACGGTGTTTCTCCCTTTAACTGATTTAGAGATACTAATCATTGGTGTAAGTTCGTTAGGGATGTTAAGCCCTATAGAACTGGCCAAAGCTAACCAAGAGGGGGGGTGAATCGGTATTTTAAAAAATTTCTTTTCATAAAGAACAAAAATCACATAAACAAAAATCACACCACGAGAAAAATAAATTTAGAAATTAAAGTGCGGAAGCAAGAAACAAGAAAAGAACACACAAGATTTATAGTGGTTTGGTCAAACCTTGACCTACGTCCACTCCTTGGAGGCACCCTCCAAGTATTGCACTACAATCGTGACTCTTCATTAGCCCCCACAGCTAGGCGGAGAAGCCCTTAAAAAATTACTTCCACCTTCCCTGGTGTGGCGGAGTCGCCGGGTCCTTTGACACTAAAGAGATCTTCTTCTTTGGTGAACTTACTTCGAGACAAGCCTTGAATCTGATGGTACTAAGGTGCGAGTTCGCCGGAGCAACCGTGTGGAATCCCCTCCACACTCCCTTGAGTTCCCCCCCTCACAGAATCTTCCCCCTCTCAAACTCCACCCTTTCCTCTCTTCCTTTCAAGCTCTCTCTTCAAGTTTTCCCCATAAGAACGAAGCTACAATGGCTGCCAAAGACACTTACAAAAGTTGCCATGCCATGCTTAAATAGAAGCTCTCAAAATGACCTCATTAATGCAAGTTGCCGACATTATCATCCAGGACGATAGGTATATCATCCTGGCCGATCAGTACAAATTCAGCTCATCAGCCCGGGACGATTTGGGACGATCAGAAGAAAATTAGTTACATCGTCCTGGTCGATATCATGATCGTCCAGGCTGATTAGTTTAAAACTAATTTCAATCGTCCTGATCATCACCCTGAATTCGAGCTGTCCGATATAGATCGTCCAGGACATCGTATGGCCGATCAGGAGATCGTCCCAGACGATATGATCGTATCAATCAACCATTAATGATTTCTAGAGATACCAGATCAATTTTGGCATAATTGAGTTAGATCGTCCTGGCTGACTTCTTAAAACAAAGAATTCCTAAACTGATTATGGCGTTTGATTCTTTCTTAATTGAGATTATCGTCCTGGCCGATATAAATATCGTACAGGCCGATCCTTTAATGATGGATGCCTTAATGAGGATGCCCTAATTAGGGTTTTTGATTTTGGACATATCGTTCAGGACGATATAAATATCGTCCCGGCCGATATTATCAAAAATAAAAATCTTATAGGGAACAACAGGAAATCTTCTAAGTTACAAATCAACAGATCCCACACCAAATACAACAGACTCAAGAAAGGAAAAAGATTACAAACTGACTTAGACCTAGTCTACCCAATCTTGAGCTGATTCCAAATTGCAATCTGATCGTGTGAACCTGAAACGTTAGTACATAAGGCAGTTGTAGAGAAAATAAGAATGTTTGCTATCATCAAAATCATAAGACATAGATCCACAACAATCTGCACCTTTTTTATGATGGCAAACAATTCAATTTGAATTTTCAAAAAATAATATTTTCTCCCAATCTCCCCCTCACTTAAATAACACTTTTTAAAAAAAATAGGGGAGTTAAAAATATTTTTGTTGTTTTAAATTTTTGAAAAGAAAACAAAGGATACAAGTACGTTCTCCCCCTTTGACATTATCAAAAAGAGAGAAGGCACAGAAAACAAAACTAAAAAAACAAGAATGTTCCCTAATCTAGTGAAAAACAAATATTCTTAAAATGAGAAAGTTACCTCTTGGTTTTAATCAAAAACTTAGTAGAATTGGATTGACAACGCATAGCCCAGAAAAGGTTAGAAATTCATAATTTGATAATCCAAACTCAAGTTCTTTAAAAAAGCTCAAAAACTTTTTAATTCAATATCTAATTCATAAAATAAATTAGAGAAAGAAACAATCATTTTTCAAAAACTCCTTCCAAAAAATATATCTAATAGAAGATCAATGTACGAATTGTTGAATCAAAAATCAAGATTTTCAAAGTCAAGTGTCGAAAGTATCAAGGGATTTCTTAAGCTTTTTAAGAAGTACAAGAATGGTAAGCATTAACTTTTTGTGGGCTCATTTTATGCCTTTTGATAATTGGTTGGCGCACTGCGTATCTTTTGATACACTGTGTATTCTATATTTTTCAATTTGGCGCTTTGCGCATCTTTTATTTTTGGCATCATTGGCCAATTTTTTTTGACTATGCTACCTTTCTGAAATCTTAAATACTAAAAGTAAACTCATACTATTGATAAAGCGAATTTCTTGATTAAGAAAGTTTTGAATTAGATTCAACAACTTGCAAAAGATTCCTATGCGATAAATAAAACGTAGGGAGATAAAAAAAAATTTGTTTCAAAAACTAATTTAAAAGATGAAAAAGATTTTAAATCAAAAGTAGGATAACCTCTTTTGGGAAATAGAGATTGAGAGTAAAAAACATAAAGAGTTTCCTTCCTTCGACTCTTTTAGAGAAGTCAAACAAAATTTACCAAAGATTTCAAGAAAAAATAAGAAGTAGATTTTTCATTTTTAGAAATGTGAATGTGTGTGTTGATTAGAGAAAACATCCACGAAAAACAAAAACAAAAAAATAAAGAAAATAAAAAGAAAGAAAAATAAAAACAAAAACACAAAAAGGCTTTTATCCATTTTCTCTCTCCTGGTTCGATGCTTCAGAAACCAGATCTACCCATGAGATTTTTTGCCTTTCATTATTTTCCCAATTCAAAGTTTGTTTCGCCTTGCCCTTTTCTTTCGTAGGAAGAATTTTTAAATTAGGGCACTGATTTTTCATATGTCAAGGCTTCCTGCATCGAAAGCAAATAACGTTAGAAGAAATATGGGCATCCTTACCACTTTTACCTTTTTTCCACTTTTGCTTATGCTTTGGTGAGCTTTGTGATTTACTTGACAAGTCATTGCTATCATCACCAACTAAGCTTCCTCTTTCCGTATCTTCAGCTTTTAGAACGATCATTTTACCTGCATCCAAAAGTCTTTAACCCAAACCTTGCTCGTAGGCAATGAGTGAGCCAATCAAATTATCAATAGAATAATCATTCAAATCTTTTGATTCACAAATAGCAACTACTTTAGCATCAAACTTATCCAGTAGACAACGAAGAATTTTGTTAACTTTTTCAAAATATGAAAATTCTTTTCCTAAAGCATGCAATGAGTTCACAATTTGAATGAATCTGATATACATGTCTAAGATCGTTTCATAAGGTTTCATTGAAAATAATTCAAAATCATGCATTAACAAATTCAACTTAGATTGCTTGAATTCGGTCGTGCCTTCGTATATGGTATGTAGTTTATCCCAAACTTCCTTACCTGTAGTGCATGTGGAAACTAACATAAAATCATCAGAATTTAAAGCACAGAAAAAACAGTTTAAAGATTTTGCATTCAGTTGTTCTTCCCTGTTCCTTTGATTAAAAGGAATATAAATTTTAATTCCATTAACAATACGTGATGGTGATGAATAACCAGTTAAAATCATATGCCACATACGAAAATCAATCGATTGCAAGAAAATAGACCTACGAGTTTTCCAAAAATCAAATGACATATTTTGAAATAAAGGAGGTCTGGTGATTGAATATCCTTCCGTAATATTACGATTAGCCATGGATCGAAAATTCAAAAGCTTTTAAAAACTTATTTTATGAAAACCGCTCTGATACCACTTGAAAGTTCATTAGGGATGTTAAGCCCTATAGAACTAGCCCAAGCTAACCAAGAGGGGGGGGTGAATTGGTATTTTAAAAAATTTCTTTTCATAAAGAACAAAAATCACATAAACCAAAATCACACCACGAGATAAATAAATACGGAAATTAAAGTGCGGAAGCAAGAAACAAGAAAAGAACACACCGGATTTATTGTGGTTCGGTCAAACCTTGACCTATGTCCACTCCTTGGAGGCACCCTCCAAGTATTGCACTACAATCGTGACTCTCCTTTAGCCCCCACAACTAGGCGAAGAAGCCCTTACAAAATCACTTCCACCTTCCCTGGTGCGGCGGAGTCGCCGGGTCCTTTGACACCAAGGAGATCTTCTTCTTTGCTGAACTTACTTCGAGACAAGCCTTGAATCTGATGGTACTATGGTGCGAGTTCGCTGGAGCAACCGTGTGGAATCCCCTCCACACTCCCTTGAGTTCCCCCCCTCACAGGATCTTCTCCCTCTCAAACTCCACCCTTTCCTCTCTCCCTTTCAAGCTCTCTCTTCAAGGCCTTCTCAGGTCAAGGAAGCAGTAAAAAGGTTGTTCAAAACGTTGAACAAGAGCTCTTAAATAGAAGAGCTTCAAAGGTGCTCATTAATTGCAAGTTGCTGACAATATCATCCAGACCGATATGGACATCGGCCTGGCCGATCAGTACAAATCTCAGAAGATCGGCCAGAGCATCGCCCTGAATACAAACTGGATGATTTAAAATTGGCTAGATCGTCCAGGCCGATCATATGATCGTCCCGGCCGATAAGTTCAAATCAAAGGAAAATCGTCTAGAGAATCGCCCTGAATTCGAGCTGGCTGATATTTATCGTCCTGAAGTAACTAAAGTTTTTGAATAGATCGTCCTGGCCGATCCTGCGATCGTCCAGGATGATATGATCATATCAATCATCCTTAATTACTCCCTAGATTTCCTGATTAATTAAGGCATAATTTATGAATATCGTCCAGGCTGATCAATGATGATCCTGGCTCTATGAACTTAGTCCCAAAGCTAACCAAGAAGAGAGGTGAATTGGTAATAAAAATATTTTCACAAAGAAATAAAATCACCACAAACAAAGTGCAGAAATTAAATGTGAAAGCAATAGTAAGAAAAGAACACACCAGATTTATAGTGGTTCGGTCAAACCTTCACCTACGTCCACTCATTGGAGGCACCCTCCAAGTATTGCACTACAATCGTGACTCTCCTTTAGCCCCCACAGCTAGGCGGAGAAGCCCTTACAAAATCACTTCCACCTTCCCCGGTGCGGCGAAGTCGCCGGGTCCTTTGACACCAAGGAGATCTTCTTCTTTGGTGAACTTACTTCGAGACAAGCCTTGAATTCGATGGTACTAAGGTGCGAATTCGTCGGAGCAACAGTGTGGAATCCCCTCCACACTCCCTTGAGTTCCACCCCTCACAGGATCTTCTCCCTCTCAAACTCCACCCTTTCCGCTCTATCTTTCAAGCTCTCTCTACATGTTTCCCCAACAAGAACGAAGCTACAATAGCTGCCAAAGACACTTACAAAAGTTTCCATACCATAGCTTAAATAGAAGCTCTCAAAACGAGCTCATTAATGCAAGTTGCCGACATTATCATCCAGGACGATTGGTATATCGTCCTGGCCAATCAGTACAAATTCAGCTCATCAGCCCAGGACGATTTGGGATGATCAGAAGAAAATTGATTATATCGTCCTGGCCGATATCACGATCGTCCAGGATGATTAGTTTAAAACTTATTTCAATCATCCTGATCATCGCCCAGAATTCGAGCTGTCCGATGTAGATCATCCAAGACATCGTCCTGGCCGATCAGGAGATCGTCCCGGATGATATGATCGTATCAATCAACCATTAATGATTTCCAAAGATACCAGATCAATTTAGGCATAATTGAGTTAGATCATCCTGGACGATAATAATATCGTCCTGGCTAATTTCCTAAAACAAAGAATTCCTAAACTAATTATGGCGGTTGATTCTTTCTGAATTGAGATTATCGTCCTGGCCGATATAGGTATCGTCCAGGTCGATCCTTTAATGATGGCTGCCATAATGAGGATGCCCTAATTAGGGTTTTTGATTTTGGACATATTGTTCAGGACGATATAAATATCGTCCCGGCCGATATTACCAAAAATAGAAATCTTATAGGGAATAACATGAAATCTTCTAAGTTACAAATCAACAGATCCCACACCAAATACAATAGACTCAAGAAAGGAAAAAGATTACAAACTGACTTAGACTTAGTCTACCCAATCTTGAGCTGATTCCAAGTTGTAGTTTGATCTTGTGAACCTGAAATGTTAGTACATAAGGCAGTTGTAGAGAAAATAAGAATGTATGCTATCATCAAAATCATAAGCCATAGATCCGCAACAATTGGCTATAAATCTCCAAAATTTAAGAACTAGGAAAAATCATCATAAAGATAAACAAAGTAAAAACAACTAAAACAACTAAAAAAAACAAGCACAAAAGACAAAAAATAACAATGATCAACACATGTATTTCAAGAATTTATTAAGCAGCAAGTTTAAACAATTATGAGCTACGAGCCTCTATTTTTCCAAGAATCATATGCTTCTCACAAGGTCTTTGTTCAGAGCAATCCTGTAAAATCAAAAAATGTCAAATTTAGGATCCCAAACAGGTTTGGGTCCCTTTTTATGAAAAGTAGAGTGCAATGCATGTGTTCTATGCTGTGAATCATGCAATTTTGGTCTCCACTCCCAATGTGTACTATGGTGAACAGTGCAAGTGTGTGAGATGTGTCCTAGCATGCCACATGAAAAGCATCTAACACCAGGAAAAGAATTCTTAAATGTTTTGGGTTATAATGCCTCTTCCTAGGTCTTGGCTTTAGATCAAAAGTGGGTGTCATCCAATTTCTCTTAATTGTTTTCAATTCAGTTTTAAACCTCGAGTTAGTACTTTCTAAAGCAGCATTCTTAATCCTCAAATTTTGCTCCATCTCTTTAGATTTCTTAAAGTCAGATTCAAGTGAGGTGTGTGATGCTTTTAATGAATCATACTCATTAATCAATTTCAAATGCTTTTTATTTAATTCATCAAGTAAATCCATGTGATTTGAATCAATTGTTGAATGATCTTTGAGAATAATTTCATACTCTTTTTGTAAATTCAAAAGCTCCAATTTTAAACTAGCATGAGTTTTCTTAAGTTTTTTGTATGATGCATGAATTTTCTCACAAATTTCAAATAATTGATCATAGGTTGGTTTACATACCTCTTCTTCCTCACATTGATCAAGATGATCTTCTGCCATTAAGCACAAGTTTGTTGTTTCTTCCTCGGGTTTAGTTTTAGATGAATCAGAAGTAGATTATGCCCAGAACTCCTTTTGAATTCTCTTCTTATCCTTCCTGAACTTAGGATTTTCCTCACTCCTTTCTTTACTTGAGTGATCCTGAAGTGTAGGACAATCAGCTCTGACATGTCCAGGCTTCCTGCATTCAAAACAAACAACATCAGAAGATCCTTTAGAATATTTGCTATCCTTACCTTTCCTCCAATTTTGATGATGCTTGTGACTCTTCCTTAGAAAGCTTTTGAATTGCCTTGTGGTTAAGGCAATGTCATCGCTTTTAGACCTGGAAGAATCAGAGTCTATTTTGTTGGCCTCAATGCCACACTTTTCTCCTTTCTTTTCTCACCTACATCCAAATTTCTTTGATTCACTCCTTACTCATAAGCAATGAGTGCGCCAAGTAAGTTGTCAATCGAATATGCATTCAAATCTTTAGATTCAATAATGGCTGTGATTTTAGCATCAAAAGAGGAAGGCAAGCATCTCAAAATTTTGCTCACTTTTTCATAATTTCAAAGTTCTCTTCCTAAGGCATGCAATGAAGTTACAGTCTGAGTAAACCTTGTATACATATCAGAAATTGATTTAGAAGGTTTCATATGAAAAAGTTCGTAATCATGCAAGAGAATATTCAAACGAGATTGCTTAACTTCATTGGTTCCTTCTAAGTAATGTATAACCTATCCCAAATCTCTTTTCCAGTAGAGCAAGTAGAAACACGCATGTAATCTTCAGACTTTAAAGCACCGAAAAAACAGTTCAAACACTTCGCATTAAGTTGAGCTAATTCTCTTTCATCAAAAGTCCATTCAGTAAATGGCACTTCAATTTTAATTCCATTAAGTTCACGATAAGGTGGAGAATATCCTTCTTTAATAAGCATCCATATGCGATAATCAGTTGATTGTAAAAAAATAGACATGTGAGTTTTTCAAAAATCAAAAGGTAGATTGTCAAATAAGGGTGGTCGAGTAATAGAATATCCTTCCGTTGTATTACAATTTCCAAAGTTAGCCATGGATCAAAATTAAAAAAAGTTTTCAAAATCATTTTTTATGAATCCCGCTCTGATACCACTTGAAAGTTCGTTACGGATGTTAGGCCATTATGAACTAGCCCAAGGCTAACCAAGAGGGGGGGTGAATTAGTATTTAAAAAAACTTTAAACCAAAGCACAACAAAGCTCAAACCAAAATCACCATAGAAAACAAGTGTGGAAAATTAAATGCGGAAGCAGTAAAAAGAACACAAGGGTTTATAGTGGTTCGGTCAACTTGACTTACGTCCACTCCCTGGAGGCGCCCTCCGAGTATTGCACTACCAAAGTGACTCTCCTTCTGCTCCCACAGAAAGGCTGAGAAGCCCTTACAAAAACCTCCTTTTGCCACCCCCGATAAGAAAGAGAACCCAACTACTTTTTCTTCCTCCTGAAGCAGGCAGAGAACCTTGATCGATTGCTAAAGCTTACCTCTCCCAACTCTTCTAAGTACAAGAGACTCTAATGGAAGATAAAGTGGAACAATGCTTGGAGTAACCCTTGTGAATCTCCCTCACAAGCTCCCCCTCACAAGATCTTCTCTCTCTCTCCCTCTCTCTCTCTCTCTCCTCTAAGCTTTCTCAGGTCAAGACAACAGCAAAAGATTGTTCAAAATATTGAATAATAGCTCTTAAATAGAAGAACTTCAAAATAGCTCATTAATTGCAAGTTGTCAACTTTATCATCTAGGATGATAGGTATATCATCCTGTAGGATCAGTGCAATTTAAGCCTAATCAGCTGAGATGATCTGGGATGAACAGAAGAAAGTTGTTCATATCGTCTAGGACAATACTATATCGTCCTGTATGATTAGTTCAAATCACAGAATATCGGTCAGACAATCGCTCTGAAATGAGGTATAGCCGACTCCAAAATAGCTTGATCATCCAAGCCGATCTCACGATCATCCTGAATAATTAATTTAAATCAGAGGAAAATCGTCTAAAGCATCGCCCGGAATCTGAGCTGGCCGATCTTGATCGGCCAGACCATCACCCAGAATTTGAGTTGTTCGATAATTATCATCTAGGAGGAACTAAGGTTTTTGAATTGATCGTCCCGGCTAATCTTACGATCATCCAGGATGATGTGATCGTATCAATCATCCTTAATTACTTTCATTAATTACCAGATTAATTTAGGCGTAATTGTATCAAATCATCCAGGATGATACAAGATCGTCCTAGCCGATTGCCAAAAATAAAAAATGCCTAAATAGATAATGGCGGCTGATTCTTTCTATTTTAAGCCTTTCGTCCTAGCCGATACATGTATCATCCAGGCTGATCGGCTAATGACGGCTGCCTTAACTATGATGACTAATTAGGTTTTATGTGTTGAACCCTATCATCCAAGATGATAATAATATCGTCCGGAACAATGTGAGTAAAAATAGAAGTTCTAAGTTAGATAGAAAAACTCACTCAAGTGTGTGTGTGTAGGGTTACTTAGCATCAGAACACTTTCAATGATTACAATTGACACATGAAAGGGAAAAAGAAAATTATAGACTGACTCAGACCTAGTCTACCCAATCTTGAGCTGGTTCTGATTCCCGTTCGATCTTGTGGTTCTGAAATGTTAATAGAGAAAGGCAGTCATAGTGTTTCCTAACATCAAAAGCTTAATCCATGAAAACACATTTGCAACATTTACCTCTGCATATCTATGTTTTTCTTTCTCATATCTTTTCCCAACTCTGTTAACTCCTTTTTTTCTTATCTTTTCTAGGTTTGAGTAGTCTTACTTACAGAAATTCCCTCATGGGTCCTCCTGACAGCCATGAATCCTTTGTGTTATTGGATTGTTGGAGTGTTAAATACCATAGGTTTCTTTTGAATTAGCATTGTAATTGAATTTTCCTTAAGCATAATCATTTTTAATAGTGAATTTTCTTCAATGATGTTCTCGTCTTACTTATGATCATGATAGCAAATATTGACATATGCAATTTTGACCTTTGGGACTAATAAATGTTAAAGCAGAGAAGTATCACTTTTTACTCTTGGTTTCAAATAATAATATGGATTCTTAGAAATGATAGAGATCTATTCAATCTACCAATAATCTCATAGAACTTGTCACTAAGGTATATGTTTCAAAAAAAAGGTTAAGTACTACGATTAGGCTTGCGGTTTGAAGAAGTAATGAATGATGCATTTCACCAGGCCTTATTGTTTGGTTGAGATCATCCTCTTGTTCACTATAATAATTATTAGCTATTAAGGCACCTTAAAATGCCCTAATAGATGTCTGTTAGGACACACATGCTATTGGGACATCTCATAATGGTGTCATGTAGGTGGGAGTTGGCATAGAAGTATGGGCATCTTTATGTGCCCTAAAAAATTAAACTTTCTAGGCACATGAACATGATGGAATAGTATCCACATGACACCCATAAGGTGCCCTAATACCCTAGCTTTCCCAACACTTTAAATTGATTAAATAACCATACCTCAATATATATTTTATCCAACACATTACATTCAATTATAAATTAACAATTAATGCTAAAACACCAATCAAATATCTAAATGATCACACATATGAAAAATATCTTTTTGTTCACACATATGAAAAATCCTTTAAATATAGTTGCTTTTTCTTATTTTAAGAGGGCTGCTTTAGTTCTCATTCCAAGTTTTTGCTCATTGCCCACTCCTTTGTATGATTTTAACATAAGATTATTCTATTCATTTCATCTTTGACCTTAAAATTACTTACATAATTTAATTCAAATCAACATTGAGGGCTTTAAAAATTAAATAGATCATGCTACTTTTTGAATTCCGCATTAAATTTTATTTGTTATTGTATTTTCAATTAAAATAAATGAGATAACTCTAAATACTTAGAAAAAATCATTTGTTAAATTCTAAGAAGTTTATACATTTTGTGCTACGAAACTAACAAATATATGCACATAAATGAAATAAAGCTAATAATTATTCTTCAAGCTCGAATCTCCCTCCATAATAACTTGAATTTTAATCAAATAAAATCTAAATTGATTTCTTTTGATTCAAAGAGGGTTATTCACACATTTTGTCTGTGTGTGTGTGTCTTTATATATATATATCTGTGTGTGTGTGTGTGTGTGGTCATGTATAGATGAACCATATATGTTAGTGTTTTTGTATACTTATGTATTTCTTTGTTTATATACCTGCATACTAAATTTAAAATTAAAATATATTTTAAAATTTTGTATGATTGCCTTCAGTTAGCTTGAAAGTTTACTCAAAATTAATCATCTCTTACTAGATTCTAACTTTATTAGTGAATAAAATTTTTTTGATTCAAGTTATGTTCAAGTAGTTTGAATTCAACTAGATATAAAACACAAATTAGAACCATATGTTAAGGAACTTTATGCAGATCGTCATTTAAATTTCTAGGGCACCATTGTGTCGTGCTAAGTGTGTGAATCCCAAACTCGTTGATTTAAAATTTACATATTGTAAGCCAAGCATGAATTGTACTCTTGCAAAAATTATATTTAAACTTATTTATTTATTTATTATATATCAAGCATTGAGCCAAATTTTACCTTTGCTTGAGCTAAAGTAAATGTGGGAATTAATCAAACTTTAATCCAACATCGCTAAATGGTTGAGGATATGCATATTGCTTTGTATGGCTTTGTGTATGTATGAGTAAGCTCATCCAAATGGTTCTAATCTATATATATTTTTAGAAGTTTATATGATTGGCTTGAGTTATCTTGAAGGTTTACCCAAAATTAATCTTCTCTAAGTATATTCTCACTTTATTAGAGTCAAATTCAAATTATTTGATTTAAAGTTAAGTCAAAGTCATTTGTACTCAACCTGAGATAAAACATAAACTAGAACCATATGCTGAGGAACTTTATCCGAATCATCTTTGAAACTTCTACGGAACCAATGTGTTGAGCTGAGAACCATAAAGCACAAGCTTGTTAATTTAAAATTTATGCATTGTAAGCTAAACTTGAACTGAATTCTTACAAAGATTTCATTTAAGCTTATTTGTTTATTTTTTTACCAAGCATTGAGCCAAATTTTACCTTTACTTGCGCCTAACTAAATGTGGCACAATTACCCCCCCACCCCCCTGAAGGGGCAATTGTTTTCTTGTGAATCATGGAAGTCTTGTGAAAAACCATCTAAGAATAGCTATCTTTCATGGCAAGTATTGCATTCATTCTTGCTTAATCCATTAAGAACTGCTCTGCAACCAATGAAAATGTGAAAAACTCTTATATAATTGGTCTTTCTTTATTTTTTGTTTCCATCCTCTCTTTGCTTCTCCAGGTTATCGAACACCATAAATATGGGAAGAAATAGAAATTTATCAACAACTTAAAGGTGTCGTTTCTCCTGTGGTCCAGTTTTGGAGCATCCCAAAAGCTGTGAGATACCATTATCTCCTAGAAAGAAAATCCAATCTCCTTGTGTAAGCTACCCAGAGACCATGTTTAATCCGAGGATAGTAAGTTGTGTGCCTAGTTCGCATGAGTCTCCAATTTCAGTATCTCCTGTACATCCAATTTCACCCAGCACTTGCATGCAGGATCACCATCAGGATGGCAAGAAGAATTGAAAACCCCTCGTCATCCATTGCCTTTGCCTTAATAATAGCATGTTACACAAATCTGTAATTACCCCCCCCCCCCCCCCCCCCCCCCCACCGTGAAGGGGCAATTGTTTTCTTGTGAATCACGGAAGTCTTTTGAAAAACCATCTAAGAATAGCTATCTTTCATGGCAAGTACTGCATTCATTCTTGCTTAATCCATTAAGAACAGCTCTGCAACCAATGAAAATGTGAAAAACTCTTATATAATTGGCCTTTCTTTATTTTATTTTTCCATCCTCTCTTTGCTTCTCCAGGTTATCGAACACCATAAACATGGGAAGAAATAGAAATTTATCAACAACTGAAAGGTGTTGTTTCTCTTCCGGTCCATTTTTGGAGCATCCTAGAAGCTGTGAGATACCATTATCTCCTAGAAAGGAAATCCAATCTCCTTGTGTAAGCTACCCTGAGACCATGTTTAATCCGAGGATAGTAGGTTGTGTGCCTAGTTCGCACAAGTCTCCAATTTCAGTATCTCTTGTACATCCAATTTCACCCTGCGCTTGCATGCAGGATCACCATCAAGATGGCAAAAAGAATTGAAAATCCCTCGTCATCCATTGCCTTTGCCTTAATAATAGCATGTTACACAAATCTTAAATTGCTTTATTTGAGTGGGTATGTTCCATTTTTTTCCCACGAGTACTCTATTATTAAATGGTTTGAGACGATAGTCAAGCTCAGTCTGAGCTATTTTTGTCTCATTAGTTGAACTTGCTAATTATGGCTTCACTATTTGTTATTTGTAATATCTTATTATATGAACTTGTAAATATTGAATATTTAATTATTGGTTGTGCTTCTTTCAGGTCAAGCATAATTGATAATGGTGTTGGAATGATATGCAATGCATTGCCTAGAACGTTGTCCACACTCGGCCTTGCTCTTTGTCTAAACATAACTTCAAGTAATCATCTTTAAAGAGGAAATGGATGATAATGCCTATTGTCTTTTTGTTTGGTTTTAGTTGATCAATTGGAGTGTTCTGTTGTTTCTAATTGGTTGGAGTTGAGAGAATTGATTGAGGCTTGTCAATGATTTGTGATTGGAAACTGGCAGTTCAAAAATTCCAGTTTGTTGGTTTTCTTTATTTTTTCATGTTTGCTCTTAAGTATCTTTTCTGTAACCACTTCTGGATATTAAAAGATATATGGTAAAGTAGGTATAATAGATTGCTCAAATAGGAATACTAGATAATTATTATAGTTGCGTGAATGTTACGCAACCTTTTTTGTTCTATTTTTTTTAATTAAAAAATAACTTGTAAGTCTTTTATTTCCTCTCTGAGGACATGAAATGGATATTTTCTTTTGCAGTTGACAGTATGTGATGAGGAGATGGCAGTTGATCCAAAAGTCTTCATAATGGGCGAGGAGGTTATATTTTTTTTTAATGAAGTGGCTAACCTTTCATCTCATTTCTTTTCACTTTTCTAATGGTTTTATTTCCCAGTTTAGGTTGGAGAATATAAAAGAGCTTACAAAGTCCTCTTGAATGAGTATTAAAATGATGGAACAATTTCAAGTGGAATTCAATTTGCCATAGCCGAATTGCCAGTAAATGGACTCTGGAATGAGTATCTGTAATTCTAGTTGGTGATGATTAGCATCCTCAAGATAGCATGATTGACATTGATGAAGATGCTTTAGAATGTAGAAGATACTAGTGTCTTCATGCTAAAAAGCCAAATTCTATACATAAGAAGCTGTTAATCAAACATGAACGGTTGTTCATGGCGTTGCAGCCATAGATTAAAAATGTAGGAGTAAAGAAAAAACTTTAGTATGAGAGTGAGATTCATTGTCGGACAAGCTGTTATTGCGACATACTTCATAGCCGATGACCATCGCAATGTTTAGTTATAGAAGTTATAGTTGATTATTTTGTAAACATTAACTTTTTAGGAATGAGATTTCATAGATTAAATTTTATATTTTTAATTGATGAATGTATTTTTAAAAGTATAAGAATGAATACAATTTTCATTTTCTTCTAGCTAATCCTTATTAACTATATTGAAGAATGAATATCTTTCTTATTCAGAAATTATTATTTTTGTTACCTAAATATAATAAAATTAGTGTTTTTTTCTTTAATATGTATTGTATATGTCAAATTAACGAGAAGTAATTAGATGTGATAATATCAAGGAATGATTGATTAATCTTAAATCTTTTAGCAAAGGTATATCAATTGAATAATAAATAAATTTTACTAAATATGACCAAAATTGATATGCATTAATAATCACATTTCATGAATTTAAAGGGCTTGTGATTTACTTGGTTGATCTTTTTTGTGACCAACTTTTATTTTGGTCACTATTAACAAATGTGATAAATAAAATTAATTCATAAAATATTAAATAGCATCCAAATAATTAATCATTAGCATAAAAAAAATTGTCGCTAAAATGTACCATTTTAGCGACCAATACTAATTAGTGGTCGCTAATTTAGCAACCAAAAAAAATTTTGGTCACTAAAAGCCTCTGCAACAAGGCTATTGCGACAAATCAGCAACCTAAATATTTTTTTTCATTATTTTCTTAAACATCCTAATTAACATTTTTAGCAACCAATTTTGTTGGTCGCTAATTACCTATTTTCTTGTAGTGTGGAGACCATATCGTAGTTTAAGAAGTGAAATACAAGGTGTACCAAAAATGTACCTTCAAATTTGCATTCACAGAATAATAAATTGATAAGAACATTTGTGAGGTCATGCCTCTTGATTTGTGTCATGTTATCTTTGACAATCTCTATCATTTGGAGCATGTCACCATCCATTATTTTTTATGACAATAATTTATATTAGTAAGATTACATCCTTCCCCTCTTATATGCTGATCTTGTTTCCCTCAACAAATTAAATAATATGATTAAGGCCAATCAAAGTTTTTATTACTTCTATTATGTGAGATGACATTAAAATCATAAGAATCACTTCTTTTTTTCCCTTTGCTTGACACTTCCATTGGCAATCTAATTTACCAGCTCTTGCAGGAGTTCTCTATCACTTTTCAAGAGGTGAGGGTTTTCCCACCTTGAGTAGTTATGAAGGAAGGAGCAGCCGTTAAATATGGGTGCTTCATCATGTATTTCCTTTATTGATAGTAAATTGATATGACTAATCTCTATGAAACAAACTTGCTGGAATAGGGAGCATTCTAGATGAGTGATTCACCATGGGGATCACCAATGGTACTCGTTCCAAGTAAGGGCAATATATAGGGAATATGAATTTATTACATGGATCCAAAACAATATTACCATTAAGGACAAATTAAGGAGTTGATTCACTAGTTGTAGCTAGGCAAGCACTTTTATAGGACTTGAAAGTTGATTACCACTATGTTTGAGTAAGAGATGAAGATGCTAGGAAGATTGCCTTCAAAATGAAGCAAGGATTGTTTGAATGACATGTGATGTCATTTGGACTTGATAACGCGTAAACAACCATTATGATATTGATGAATGAGATATTACACTTTTTAAGTTATATTTTTAATTACCCGTTTAAATGAAATTTTAATTTTAAAATAGATATGATAAATGTTTACAACAGCTATAAAATTTTTTGAGGCTTTATAGAAAGCAAAGCTTATTATTAATCCTCAAAAGTGCAAGTTTGCTAGCAAAACAATATCATGTTTATTATGACCCAACACTTTACTTATATAACTCAATATTCTTCCCTCCCATTCTAAGGTGGGATTAAGGTCATTCCTCTCCCCTTATCACATAGCAACATGCCATTATAGTAAGTTTGTCATGAAGTCATTCCTTATCTAGGCCTTCAGTCTGATGGTCACTCCTTGCCTAGGCAGAGAACACCCTCTTTGAATTTACTACTATAGGCTAATCAACTTTCAATTAGTTAGTTCTTGAAACAAACATTGCGTTACAGAAGCTCATGATCTTATATTAATTACAACAACTTAAAACCCAATCTTTTTCCATAACAGGTGAACCTTACGGTTTTACTCTTTTTGGTGTAACTTCTTGGGAGGTCATTTAGTATAAAAATGCTTTATTACAAGCACACTTAATTATGGAGTTCAAAGGAAAATACACATATTACATCTTTTCTTGTGTATTATGACATAACCTTTACATATATAGTCTAATATCTTTCTAGTCACATCAATTTGAGTATTATATTATTCATACACCTCTTACTATTAGAAGGCCCGACAAGAGTAGCTCCATGTTTGAGTCTTAATCCTAACAATTACTCCACCAAGATGGACTTTTTTTATTCTTTATTTTTAATTTTTTGTTTATTTTTTTATTTTTTATTTTTTTTATTTTTTTTCCACCTAGTTGGACATCTTTCTTCAAATTTAGGTATTATAGGGTTATACTGATACAAATTGTAACAATTCAAACCATACTATGCAAAATATTATTTGCTTCGGCCAACTTATCCTATACTTGCTTGAACTTTGCTAGTTTACCCTTTGTTTTACAACCTAGGAGATTATTTCTTTTAGGAGCAGTCCATTATGAACATACTTAACATGGGAGTTCCTTAGGGAAATACCCCAATTAGAACAAAAGTTATCCATCGTATTATAGCTTAAATATTTACATATCTATTTAATATTGTCTCGTTCATTTTCAATATGAGATTAATGTTACTCTTGTCCTCTTTTTCTTATAGAAGCCTTACATCCTAATAAACCTATTAGGAGTCACTCATTGTTTATGCATTTGCATTAATGATCACCCCTTGCATAGGCAAACTACCATCTTTGGTTTCAAATATTACAATAATATAAACTTCTGCTTGATTTGTCCTAAAGCTACATATCATATTTAAGTTAGTGAATCTATGATATCAGTTGTAACAACCCAGATTATACTATATAAAGTTGATATGCCATAAAAAAATTATCCTGATCGGGCATGAATCTTGAGGCAAAATCAAGCTGAAAACTTCAAAAATTAAATCCGGATCACCTGAATTCTGATTTTAGCAAACTTATAGTTACACTGACCGTCTCAAAAATATGAACCCAACGACACCAAATTCAACTCGATTTGAGCCCAAATGAGCATGAATCGATGACCCAAAGCGCTATTAGAAGGTGGGATTACCAAACAGTTTCCAAACATGACATGCTTATAGTCGAATCAAGTGGCTCGACGAGATGAATCCAACAAGCCCAAGACGCCAAATTCTGATATTAGTAAGACCTTAAAATGTGTGACAAATGACCCACGATCAAAGGATTCAATATTGGCAGTCCATCCAAACCACTCCACATTTGCCCTTGATCCTCCTATTTACGGGTCATACCATTCTCAAAAAACTATAAATAACCCTTAATTTTTCTTGAGAGGGGACCCAAGCAAGGAGAAGAAGAGGAGAAGGAGAAGAGAAGAGAAGAAGGATAGGCAGGAAGAAACTCCTCGACCACCGCCGGGATTCAAACTTCCACGGAACGGCGGAATTCTTCCCAACGCCCAAGTGACGCCAGAATTTTGCCCAATGCCCAAGTGACATCAGAATTCTTCCCAAGTGATGTTGGAATTCTACCTGACATTCAAGTGATGACAAAATTCTGCCTGACTTTCCCTTCTGCCTGACTTTCCCGTGAAGTAGGAACTCTGCCCGATTTCCAAGTAACGCTGGAATTCAAAGTGAATTCAAAGTGACTTTGAATTCAGTTCAAATACACAACTTGTTTGTAATCGGACTTCAATCCAGAAGTGAATCAGTGTAATCTGATCATCCTAAATTTTAAGGGCAAATCAGCCTCTTATATCTTAAGCAAATACTAGTGGAAATATTTCAATTTGGCATGGCCCCATGGTTTTTTCCTTTTTCAGGGTTTTCCACATTAAAATCCTGGTGTTTTTTATTTTCTCTCCTGTTTGTGTGTTAGGTATCCGAACAATTCTAAGACAGAAACTTTCTAACTCTATCGTCACGTATATTCTAGTCTGCAACAAAGGTATAGTTTGTTTTACTCAACTCATTATGTGTAAAGTAAAACTTAACAATTTTATCATTTTTATAATTAGTATACATATATTTTTCAATACACACAAGGTATAGTTTACTTATTTAGTATACACTGATCTCACGATCGTCCTGGACGATTAGTTTAAAATCAGTTCAATCGTCCTGATCATCGCTCTGAATAGAGTCTGGCCGATGTAAATCATCCAAGTTATCGTCTCGGCCGATACAATGATCGTCCCAGCCGATCTGATTGTATCAATCAGCCATTAATTCTTTCTAAAGATACCAGATCATTTTAGGTATAATTGAGTTAGATCGTCCTGGATGATTGGTATATCGTCCTGGTCGATTTCCTAAAATACATGATACCTAAATTGATCATGGCGGCTGATTCTTTCTTAATTGATCATATCATCCAGGCCGATTATTATGACGGCTGCCTTAATGAGGATGCCCTAATTAGGGTTTCTGATTTTGGACAGATCGTCCAGGCCGATATTACTATCGTCCCGGACGATGTTACCAAAAACAGAAATCATATAGGGAAAAAGAGAATTTCTATCAAGTTATAAAACATTAGGAGCCACACCAAAAACAATAGACTCAAGAAAGGAAAAAGGTACAAACTGACTCAATCCTAGTCTACCAAATCTTGAGCTGGTTCCAAGTTGTAGTCTGATCGTGTGGACCTGAAACGTTAGTACAAAAAGGCAATCGTAGAGAAATAAGAAATGTTTACTATCATCAAAATCATAAACCATAGATCCGTAACAATTTCCCCCTTTTTGATGATGGCAAAAACATTTCAATTTTGAATTTTCAAAAAATAAATTTTTCTCCTAATCTCCCCCTCACTTGAATAACACTTTTAAAAAAATAGGGGTGATAAAAATATTTTTGTTGGTTTAAATTTTTGAAAAAAAAACAAAGGATACAAGTACGTTCTCCCCCTTTGACATTATCAAAAAGAGAGAAGGCACAGAAAATAAAATGAAACAAAAAAAGAAAACAAAAATTATTCCTGATCTAGAAAAAAAAACAAGTATTCTTAAAATGAGAAAGTTACTTCTTGGTTTTAATCAAAAATATTAGTAAAAATGGATTGACAACGCATAGTCCAACTCATAGTCCAGTAAAGGTTAGAAAATCAGAATTTGATAATCCAAACTCAAGTTCTTTAAAAAGGCTCAAAAACTTTTTAATTTAGTATCTAAATCAAGAAATAAATTAGAGAAAGAAATAATCATTTTTCAAAAACTCCTTCCATAAAATATATCTAATAGAAGATCAATGCACGAATTGTTGAATCAAGAATCAAGATTTTCGAAGTCAAGTATCGAAAGTATCAAGGGTTTTCTTAAGCTTTTTAAGAAGTACAAGAATGGTAAGCATTAACTTTTTGTGGGCTCATTTTATGTCTCTTGATAATTGGTTGGCTCACTTCGCATCTTTTGATACACTTTGTGTATTCTATATTTTCAATTTGGCGTCTTTGTGCATCTTTTATTTTTGGCATCATTGGCCAATATTTTGAATATGCTTCCTTTCTTAAATAAAAAAAAACAAAGGAAAATCTATCTTAGTGACAAAGTGAATTTCTTGATTAAGAAAATTATGAGTTAGATTCAACGACTTGCAAAAGATACATATGCGATAAATAAAACGTAGGGAGATAAAAAATTTTGTTTCAAAAACCAATTTAAAAAATGAAAGAGATTTTAAATCAAAAGTAGAACAACACTTTTTTTTGGAATTAGAGATTGAAAGAAAAATCAAGAGTTTCCTTCCTTTGACTGTTTTAGAGAAGTCAAACAAAATTTACCAAAGATTTCAAGAAAAAATAGGAAGTAGATTTTTCATTTTTAGAAAAGTGAGTGTTTGTGTTGGATTAAGGAAAAAATATGAATAATAAAAAGAATAAGTAAAAAGGAGAAAGAAAAACAAAAAAAAAACAAACAAAAAAGAAAAACATAAAAAAAACATTTAGCCATTATCTCTTTCCTGGTCTGATTCTTCAGAAACCATGTCTGTCCATGAGATTTTGTGTTTTTCATTATTTTCCCAATTAAACTTTAGCTTTACCTTGCTCTTTTCTTTTATAGGAAGAATTCTTACATTAGGGCACTCATTCTTCATATGTCCAGGTTTCCTACATCGAAAGCAAACAATGTTAGAGGAAATATGGACATCCTTACTACTTTTACCTTTCTTCAACTTTTGCTTATGCTTTGGTGAGCTTTGTGATTTGCTTGACAATTTATTGCTATCATCACCAACTAAGCTTCCTCTTTCCGTATCTTCATCTTTTAGAATGATCGTTTCACCTGCATCCAAAAGTCTTTGACTCAACTCTTGCTCGTAGGCAATAAGTGAGCCAATCAAATTATCAATAGAATGTTCATTCAAATCTTTAGATTCACAAATAGTAACAATTTTAGAATCAAATTTATCTAGTAGACATCGAAGAATTTTGTTAACTTTTTCAAAATTTGAAAATTCTTTTCCTAAAGCATGCAATGAGTTTATAATTTGAATGAATCTGGTATACATGTCTAAGATCGTTTCAAAAGGTTTCATGGAAAATAATTCAAAATCATGCATTAACAAATTCAACTTGGATTGCTTGATTTCATTCGTGCCTTCGTATATGGTGTGCAATTTATCCCAAACTTCCTTATCAGTAGTGCACGTGGAAATTAACAAAAAAATCATCAGAACTTAAAGCATAGAAAAAATAATTTAAAGACTTTGCATTTAATTGAGCATCCATTCGTTCATCCCAATTCCATTGATTAAAAGGAATATCAGTTTTAATTCCATTAACAATACATGATGGTGATGAATAACCAGTTAAAATCATATGCCACATGCGAAAATCAATCGATTGCAAGAAAATAGATATGCGAGTTTTCCAAAAATCAAATGACATATTTTCAAATAAAGGAGGTCTGGTGATTGAATAACCTTCCGCAACATTATGATTAGCCATGGATCAAAAATTTAAAAGCTTTTAAAAACTTATTTTATGAAAACCGCTCTTATACCACTTGATAGTTCGTTAGGGATGTTAAGCCCTATGAACTTAGTCCCAAGCTAATCAAGAGGGGCGTGAATCGGAAAACCTTTAGAACCAAAGATAAAACTTTAACCACAATCACCACAACTAAAGTACTGAAAAAAAATAAATGCGGAAACGATAATAAGAAAAGAACACACCGGATTTATAGTCGTTCGGTCAAATCTTGACCTACGTCCACTCCTTGGAGGCACCCTCCAAGTATTGCACTAACACAAGTGTCTCTCCTTTAGCCCCAACAGCTAGGCGGAGAAGCCCTTACAAAATCACTTCCACCTTCCCCGGTGCGGTGGAGTCGCCGGGTCCTTTGACACCAAAGGGATCTTCTTCTTTGGTGAACTTACCTCGAGACAAGCCTTGAATCCGATGGTACTAAGATGCGAGTTCACCGGAGCAACCGTGTGGATCCCACACCACACTACCTTGAGTTCCTCCCCCTCACAGGATCTTCTCCCTCTCAAACTCCACCCTTTCCTCTCTCCCTTTCAAGCTCTCTCTTCAAGTCTGCCCCACAAGAACGAAGCTCTAATGGCTACCAAAGACACTTACAAAAGTTTCCATGCCATAGCTTAAATTGAAGCTCTCAAAACGAGCTCATTAATGCAAGTTGCCAACATTATCGTCTAGGACGATATGTATATCATCCTGTACGATTAGTACAAATTAAGCTCATTAGCCCGGGACGATATGGGACGATCAGAAGAAACTTGGTTACATCGTCCTGGCCGATCTCATGATCGTCCTAGACGATTAGTTTAAAACCAGTTCAATCGTCCTGATCATCGCCCTGAATAGAGCCTGGCCGATGTAAATCGTCCAGGTTATCGTCCCGGCAGATCCAATGATCGTCCCGGCCGATCTGATCGTATCAATCAGTCATTAATTCTTTCCAAAGATACCAGATCATTTTAGGCATAATTGAGTTAGATCATCCTGGACGATTGGTATATCCTCTTGGCCGATTTCCTAAAATACATGATACCTAAATTGATCATGGAGGCTGATTCTTTCTTAATTGATCATATCATCCTGGCCGATACAAGTATCGTCCAGGCCAATTATTATGACGGCTATCTTAATGAGGATGCCCTAATTAGGGTTTCTGATTTTGGACAGATCGTCCAGGCCGATATTACTATCATCCCGGATGATGTTACCAAAAATAGAAATCATATAGGAAAAAAAAGAATTTCTACCAAGTTACAAAACATTAGGAGCGACACCAAAAATAATAGACTCAAGAAAGGTAAAAGGTACAAACTGACTCAATCCTAGTCTACCCAATCTTGAGCTGGTTCCAAGTTGTAGTCTGATCGTGTGGACCTGAAACGTTAGTACAAAAAGGCAATCGTAGAGAAATAAGAAATATTTGCTATCATCAAAATCATAAACTATAGATCCGTAATAATAAAGAAAAAACACACCAGATTTATAGTGGTTCGGTCAAACCTTGACCTACGTCCACTCCTTGGAGGCACCCTCCAAGTATTGCACTAAACAAAGTGTCTCTCCTTTAGCCCCAACAGCTAGGCAGAGAAGCCCTTACAAAATCACTTCCACCTTCCCCGGTGCGACGGAGTCGCCAGGTCCTTTGACAACAAAGAGATCTTCTTCTTTGGAGAACTTCCCTCGAGACAAGCCTTGAATCTGACGGTATTCAGGTGCGAGATTGCCGGAGCAACCGTGTGGAACCCCCTCCACACTCCCATGAGTCCCCCCTCACAGGATCTTCTCCCTCTCTCAAACTCCACCCTTTCCTCACTCCCTTTCAAGCTCTCTCTTAAAGTTTCCCCCAAAAGAACGAAGCTACAATGGCTGCCAAAGACACTTACAAAGTGTCATGTCATAAATTAAATAGAAGATCTCAAAATGAGCTCATTAATGCAAGTTGCCGACATTATCATCCAGGATGATGGGCATATCGTCCTTTACGATCAGTTCAAATTCAGCTCATCAGCCCGAGACGATTTAGGACGATCAGAAGAAAATTTGTTATATAATCCTAGCTGATCTCACGATCATCCCGAATGATTAGTTTAAAATTAATATCAATCGTCCTGATCATCGCCTCTAATAGATTCTGGTTGATGTAAATCATCCATGCAATCGTCCTGGCCGATCCTATGATCATCCAAAATGATGTGATCATATCAATCAGCTATTAATGCTTTCCAAAGATACCAGATCATTTTAGGCATAATTGAGTTAAATTATCATGTATAATGTGTATATCGTCCTGGTCGATTTCCTAAAATAATGAATACCTAATTTTATCATGGCGGCTGATTCTTTCTGAATTGAGCTTATCATCCTGACCGATACAAGTATCGTCCAGGCCGATCAGCTTATGATGGCTGTCTTAATGAGGATGCTCTAATTAGGGTTTCTATTTTTGGACAGATCATCCAGGATGATATAAATATCGTCCCGGACGATGTTACCAAAAATAAAAATCCTTAGGGAACAATAGAAAATCTTCCAAGTTACAAATCATCAGGTGTCAAACCAAATACAACAGACTCAAGAAAGAAAAAAGTGTACGAACTGACTCAGATCTAGTCTACCCAATCTTGAGCTGGTTCCAAATTGCAGTCTGATCGTGTGGACCTGAAATGTCAGTACAAAAGGCAATTGTAGAGAAATAAGAATGTTTGCTATAATCAAAATCATAAACCATAGATCCGCAACACATCTCATGCCCCTCTCCTTAAGCTATAAGAAATCCCTCTTAACTAGGCCTTATCCCTCTCTTCCTTTAAACCACACTAAACCTAATCAACATAACCCACTCAAAATCAGTCCAAACCCACACTACTTAGTTCAATCCCCTCTACCAATTACTTGATATGTTATTCAATAAATCATCGGATTAGAAGATAGAAATTTTATAAGCTTTTATATTCATGGTTATTATTATTATTATTATTATTATTATTATCAAAAAAAGAAAAATAGAAAGATATTTCAAAAAAAAAAAAGAAGCGGAAAAGAAAGATAAAAAAGGGAGGTTATATATATATATATATATAATCCTCGCCACCACCATCGCCGAAGGTATAATCCATTAAACATAAAACTCTGAGAGCCCACTTTCATTGTTAGCGGCGGAACTGAAAACTGCCCATACACGCCTTTATTACGTGTGGTGAGATGGGAAACTAGTGTGACGCCTACGGCGAGGCGGGGTAACTTATAAGTACCCTCGAGCTGGGGGAAAGCAAATTGTATTTTTAAACAGGCACCCTCAAAGATCTCATACACACCTTTATTCTACGTGGTGGGAATGAATATCACGGTCGCGGTGTCCTCGTTCGAGGACACCTACCATATATGCCTTATTGTACATGGTGGGAAGACCGAATTTCTCATAGTTTCCCCTAAACAGGGGAGACGTCGGGTTGCTGCCAAAATTTTGGGTGAACACAAGGTCGTTCTTGGACTTAATTGAACTCAAAAGGACAATGAGGACTTGTGAACTTGATATAATTGATTTAAATGAATATGAAATTCAACAAGTACTCAAATTTGATTTAAACTTGAACATATTTGAACTCAAGAAAAGACTTGAGTCGGACAACAGGGGACTCGCACAAGACTTGAACTTAAATGAACAGTAGTGCACTTGGCTTGAACAATGTGGACAGAGAACTTGTGAGCTAATAACAAAAATGGGCTTTAAATCAACAAATACATGATTAAGTTGGAAATATAAAAAATGGATAATGAACATTAATGAGTAAATAAAGGAAATCTTAAGCAAACTCTCATTGCATATTACAATTTGTTTATAAATGATAAAATTAAAGTGATATGCCCAAATCAACTAGCTAGTTCACAAGCAAGAAGCAAGAACCTACGGTAAACATGAACTTTTGTGGGTGTACACAGAAGACATGTGGTGAACAAATAATGAGCTTACAAGCAAAAATGTGAGTTTATAACACATACAAAGGTCTATCTGCAAGCAACAACAAGGATTATCCAACACCACTTGTTGTAATATGAGACCTTTAATAAGTGCTAAAATGTGTTCATGATATTTATGTCCATAAATATGCAAATGCCAGATAACAGTAAAGGAGAAATGTTTGAAGAGTGCTTACCAAGTTCAAGTTGAAGTATGTCCCTCTCACAGGCAACACAAGTTGACATGCAAATAAGAGCCAAATAGAGAAAGAGTGCAATGACCCTCCTATGGTCAATATCAATCGATTAACAATCACAACTATCTATCGCAGACCGTTGAACTTGATATGCAAGGAATGTGACAATGGACCCATAGAAAAATATAATGGTTGCCTATGTTTTTTGAAGGTCAACACACAATAAATATGATAAGATGATTGATGAATGTGTGGGGAGGGCATAAATAATGAATACAACTTATCCAGCAGTTAGTCTCAGTCCATAGATGAGCCCATTCATATATCTGCACATATTGTGGGTTGATATGTGACTAATACAACCCACACCCAGTGAATTCACCTATCATCAACATTGATCAGACTCTAAGGAAAGACAAGATCAATCCCCTACAAGTAGAAGGATTACGACACTGTTAAAGACCCATTCCACATTCAATATGCCCGGTAAAATAAGAAGGATTTGACATGCAACAAAGAAAAACAATGATGCACATCTAAGTGTATTACATCATCGAGGTCATAGTCATCCAATGTTGAAATAATTAATTCTTCATTTAAGCTGACAACATAAAGGGATGATGGTGACATAATTAGGAAGTCACTTATGGATTCCTATATGAATTCTCAAAAGAGGAAACCAGATCAAATCATTATGGTGTGAATGAATCTCAGTTCAACCAGGTTATGAACATTAAGTTGGATAAGATTATTGAAACTTTTAATTTTCTTAATAAATAATGGTCGTGCATCAAACATATCTTCTTCAAATATTGAAGTGTTATAATAAACACAGACTTCTAAGAGCCATCGTAAAAGACCGACTAAATATCCTAAAATAGCCCCGCACTTGTACCGTAGTTTGTATACATATAGGTATACAAAGAGGTAAATATAATCACACTCATATGGGCCCCGACGAGCATGTTATAAGTATACACATGATGTATAGGGATGCTGCGCGGGTTAAAAAGTGAATGGAAGTTCAAACCCGATCCTTCTATGCCGATCAATAGGAGTCGATAGGGTTCAAACCATTAAATAAATATACAGTTACGATGACTGATGTATTTATTTTAATACATTCAAATTAGGCCTTCAAGGACTATAACAATGAGAATTCATTAATAAAGACATAAAGACCTATGAAATCGGATCCCCTATCAGCAAGTTAATAGGGTTGACAAGGTTCTAGCCATAAATAAAAATGACCCCAAACACCCTAATGATGGCCATGTTGAATGTTTATCTCAATTGGAGGGGTTCACAAGCACTTTCAAATTCCTACCAAATTTCTAAATGCCCATAAAATTCAAAATTTGAAATTAAAAAATTCAAAAATATTTAAAATTGAAATAAATCCATTAAACACTTAAAGCAAATACCCATCCACCATCCGCAATAGTTTGTCAAGGTGGAAAAATTCAAATATAACTTTAGCTCACAAAAAATAGTGCTTGGTCAAAAATATCAGTAGGATCCATTCTCAAATAATATCCTACCAATACGGACGTGGTATATGTCATCTGACCTACAGTTTTGCTGCTAAATGGCATCGCAGGATAAATGTTTATAGCCTGGGGCCATTTGAACCGAGTGGTTTTTTTGTCAAATTGCATCAAATCCTTGATATATGAATCAATAGGATATGATTAATAGGGCATAGAGCCCTATGTTAGCTAAGGTGGATTCAAATTTGTCCCCTTAGACAAACATCCACCCCAAGTCCACAAGGTCCCCTTGGATGAAGCAACCCATAGTTGCCAGCAATGATCGTTCTGTTAAGATAGTTGCTAATTGCATGTTTTACATTTTTGTAACTTGTATAGTTTTGATGATTCCAAACATTATTGTTCAAATGTGTATTTATCTCCTAACAATTTTAGAAGATTTGTATTTTCTCTTGTGTGTACAAACATTTCAGGTGAACACAAAGTCTTCAAATCAAATTCAGCAAGAAATACCTTTAGTTTTTGAAGCTTAAAATTATCCTTTTAATTGAGAGGGAGTGATTGTAATTGAGTGAATAAAAATACACACACACACACACATAAGGAGATCATATAAAATTTATACTGATCGTACGGGACGATATCAGTTCGTACGGGACGATCAGACAGTTATCTCCTATTAAGATCACATGGAATGAATAGGAACTGGCTAGAAAAATTTTTCTAAGTCCTATTCATCCGGGATGAAATTAAATATCGTCCGGGATGATTTGCTCTCACACAAGACCTCGTGGCTCATATGGTACCTGGACAGCGGATGTTCAAAGCATATGACTGGAGATACTGCTCAATTCATAACGCTGGAAGCCAGGAGTGGAGGCAAGATTACACTTGGAGATAATACCACAAAGAAAGTGGTTGGATCAGGTATGATTGAAATTTTGAAAAACTTTTTCATAGACAATGTGTTATTGGTTGAAGGCTTAAAACATAATTTGTTAAGTATAAGTCAGCTATATGATAAGGGCTATAGTGTAAAATTTTTACCTACTAGCTGCATATTAATCCTAAATGGGAAAGTAGTTTTAAATGGAAAAAGGGTAAAAAATGTTTACATGCTAGATTTAAATTGTATTCAATCTCCTACTGCTTTTTGTTTGAAAACTATTTCTGATGAATCATGGCTTTGGCATAGGAGACTTTGTCATTCTAGTATGAAAAACCTAGGAGAATTACCCAAAAGAACTTAGTGAGAGGTATACCAAAACTAGACTTTACTAAGGACCACCTTTGTGATGCATGTCAATTAGGAAAATAAGTGAAGTCCTCTTTTAAGTCCAATAAGGATCTTAGAACTAGTAAACCATTGGAAATTCTTCACATGAATCTTTTTGGACCAGTAGGAACTGTAAGTCTAGGAGGGAAGGTAAACGGATTTGTTATAGTGGATGATTTCTCAAGATTCACTTGGGTTAGATTTCTTTTTCATAAGAATGAATCGTTTGAGGAATTTAGAAATTTTTTGACTTGGATTCAAAGAAAATTAGGGTGTGAAATAATTTCTAAACAAAGTGATCATGGAGGAGAATTTGAAAATGAAAGATTTGAAAATTTTTGTAAAGAAAACGAGATTGATCATAATTTTTTTGCACCTAGAACCTCTCAACAAAATGGGGTAATTGAAAGGAAAAATAGAACATTAATAGAAGCCGCCCGAGAAATGTTGGCAGAATACTCACTTCCTAGATATTTTTGGGCTGAGGTGGTTAGCACTGCATGTTATGTTCTGAATAGGGTGAATGTGAGATCGAATTTAAATAAAATACCCTATGAGTTGCTAAAAGGTAGAACACCAAATTTATCGTATTTGCATGTTTTTGGTTGCAAGGTGTTCATTCATAATAATGGAAAATCTGCCTTAGAAAAATTTGATCCAAAATAGATGAAGGAATTTTTGTTGGATATTCAAGTGTTGGAAAATCTTATAGGGTATTCAACAAAAGAACCTTAGTAATTGAAGAAACCACACATGCTGTATTTGATGAATCTGGAAATTTGGAAGAGCCAAATTTGGAAGATGAGATTGAGGAAAACTCCCAAAAGATTGATAAAATAAATTTGGAAGAAAATGTGGAAGAGAATTTGGAAACAGAAAACCCTTTACCTAGAGATTTGAGATTTTCTAAAAACTACCCAAGGGAATTGATTATAGGTGAACCTAGTGAGGGTGTTAGAACTAGGCGTGGATTAAACATGGAAGTCAATCATTCAGCCTTTATTTCAACTATAGAATCCACTAATGTTGATCAAGCACTTTCTGATGAATTTTGGATATTGGTCATGCAAGAAGAGTTGAATCAAATTGTAAGAAATAAAGTTTGGGAATTAACTTCAAGGCCAAAAGATCAAAGTGTTGTTGGAATCAAGTGGGTGTTCAAAAATAAAATGAATGACTCAGGAGTAGTCATTAGAAATAAGGCTAGATTAGTTGCTAAGGGGTATAATCAAATTGAAGGAATTGATTTTGAGGAGACTTTTGCCCTTGTAGCTAGACTTGAAGCAATTAGGATTTTACTTGCCTTTGCCTGTTTTAAAGGATTTAAATTGTTTCAAATGGATGTTAAAAGTGTCTTTTTAAATGGGGTAATTGAAGAAGATGTTTTGGTAGAACAACCTCCAGGTTTTGAAAATTCTAATTACCCAAATCATGTTTTCAAGTTAAAAAAGGCATTATATGGATTGAAACAGGCACCTAGGGCTTGGTATGAGAGGTTGAGCACCTTCCTACTTGAAAGATCTTTTGAAAAAGGGAGTGTGGATACAACTCTCTTTTTAAAGAAATTTAGAAAGGATATACTCATTGTTCAAATTTATGTGGAGATATCATTTTTGGATCTTCAAATAAAAATCTTTGTGATGATTTTTCTAAAATAATGAGTAGTGAATTTGAAATGAGTCTAATGGGAGATTTAAATTACTTTCTAGGTTTTAACATTAAGCAACTTGAGGAAGGTACATTTCTTAGTCAAACTAAATATGTTAAGGACATCCTCAAAAAATATGAAATGGACAATACTAAACCTGTTAGTACACAAATGAGTTCCTCAGTTCATGTGGATAAGGACATTAAGGGAAAATCTGTTGATCAAAAGAAATTTAGAGGGATTATTGGATCTTTACTTTACATGACTGCTAGCCGACCAGATATTATGTTCAGTGTTTGCTTATGTGCTAGATTTCAATCAGATCCAAAAGAATCACATTTGACAGCAGTAAAAAGGATATTAAAATATTTACTAGGAACTCAGAACTTAGGAATTTGGTATCCTAAGTTTAGCTCTTCATTTGAAATTATTGGTTATTCAGATTCTGACTTTGCAGGCTATAGAGTGGATACGAAAAACACTTCTGGAACATGTCATTTCATTGGAAATTCATTAGTTTCATGGTCTAATAGAAAACAAAATTCAGTGGCCCTATCTACTGCAGAAGTAGAATACATTGCATTAGGAAGTTGTGTGGCACAAGTACTTTGGTTAAAATAACAGTTGATTGATTTAGGACTAACAATAGGCACTATTCCAATTTATTGTGATAATACTAGTGCTATTTGCATTTCCAAAAATCCTATTCAACATTCTAGAACCAAACACATTGACATAAGGCATCATTTCATAAGGGATCATGTATCCAAGGGAGAAATTGAACTTACTCATGTTTCAACAAAAAATCAACTTACAGACATTTTTATAAAACCTTTAGCCTTTGATACCTTCAGTACATTAAGAACAAGGCTTGGTGTAATTGATTTGAATGCTTAAATAAAAATGTTTTTACAACATTGATATTTCTATTTTCGTAGTTTACATTTTTATGATTTTGTTTTTGAGATTTTTTTGTTTTGTTTTTTTGTTGTTTTGTTTGTTTTTTGAATACTTTTTTATTTTAGAGTCTGTGCATTTATCATTTTCTATTGTGCTTTGCATGTTTAGTTTGATTTTCTTTGATAAAAATTCAAAAATCCAAAAATTTGTGGTAATCATCCGGGACGAAAAATTTTCATACGGGACGATGTGTGTAAAATGTCAATCTGCGTGATTTCAAACTATCTTGAGAGCAGTTATTAATGTAGTTCGTCTGTACGATCTGCACGATCGTCCGGGATGAAATTTTTTTTTCTCTCAAACGTCGGGACGATTGATTGGAGCAGTTGAAAGGATAAGACTGTTTTTATTATGAACTTCGTCTGTACGAACCTGAACTTCGTCTGTACAAAAATTTGGATGTTCAATGTAGGGGACAGTTTTAAAACTGTCATTAAAACGATCACAAGTGTGATCGTCTGGAAAAACATTAATCGTCTGTACGATCGGTCAAGTCAAAAGTCTGTACGAAAGGACGTATCGTAAGTTGTGTTGATTACGAAAAGCCGTTACATTTTGGATGAATTTGATCATCTGTACGAAACTTTTTCGTCCAGACGAACAATTATTTTCGTCCAGGACGAACATTTTTCGTCCAGGACGAACATTTTTCGTCCAGGACGAACGTATCGTTTTCTTTAAATAAGATGGCTTTCTAACTCAACAATCACATTTCCAAACATCTCTTTCAATCCCTTTCGATTTCTAGTCAACAATGGCCTCCTCTAGCAAGCGACAAAAAGTTTTAGCAAAGAAATCCCATATGAATTCTTCCGAGATAATCTAGACAGGGCGTCGATTCACATAGGAGGTCAGGGCTGTGAAGGTAGGGTTAATGCGAAGGTTTGCGAAAAATTCTCGAAGAAACTCGGTATTGAAAGGGAAATTAAGAGACAAGATGAAACAAAGGGAGGTGTGAGTGAAAAGATCCATTACCGGGTATGAGATGTGGGCAGGATTGATGATTCTGGAGACGGTTATCCCACACTCTTTGTAACGATGGTAGGCGGCTTCATCTTCTGCTTCCCTGAAATGAGGGTCAATCCGAGCCCTCGAAGAACTCCCAGAAGTTTGTCGGACACGTTTCCCACCAGCCATAGAGAGGAGTTAGCAAGAAAACACAAGAGGCGAAAGGGTGGAAAGTGAAAAACCATGGCTGGAACGGCCAGAATTTAAAGAAACGGCCATATCGTCCTGGCCGATCGTAGAATCGTCCAAGCCGATATGGCTCAATAATTGCGTACAGGCCAATTGGTCAAAAAGACGGTCCAATCGTCTGGGCCGATCAGATATCGGCCAGGCCGATTAGACACAGGCGATCGGCCCGAGGAGTCAATCCGGACGACCGTTGAAAAAGCAGATCATCCGGGCCGATTAGGTGTATCGTCCAGGACGATGCACAATAATTTATCATACCGGCCGAAGTTAAAACGTTTTAAATCACTGCCACGTGTATCGTCAAGGACGAACAGTGGATAGGCCCGGCCGATTGTCCAATAATGGATTGTCCGGGGCCGATTTTAAAGATTCAAACGTGCAGCCACGTGGATCATCCAGGACGATCCAGTGTATCGGCCAGGACGATGCACATAAAAATGCATCGGCCAGACGAAATATTATATCGGCCAGGACTATCATCATTATTGCAACAAAGTTCGATCAGATCGTCCAGGACGATATATGATCGTCCAGGACGATGAGTTACAGCAAGCACAAAAAAGGTCAGTAGATGGATTTTGAAGAGAATTTGTCATATCGTCCAGGATGATAAAAGTATCGGCCAGGATGATGTGACTAAGAATTGAAAACAAGGAAAAGATGGTGATGATCAAGACCCTAAAAAATAAAAAAAAAATAAAAAAACAGTCAAAACACATTAAAACAAAATAAAAAAAAACACAACGAAAATCAAACAACGAATATTTTTGGATTTTAATTTTCTATTTTTTTTTTGTTTTAGCAAAGCATTTCATATGATAAAATCTCAAATATTTTTAAACTTTAGAGTTCCAGGAAATCAAGGAGTTTAACAAATTCCAACCAGAAGAAGGTAGAACATCCGATTCTGTTAACCCTAGATCAGACATCCTTTAGGGTACAAAATTCTTTTGGAAAACAAAAATCCAACTCAGAATAACAAGATCCATTCAAGACTTGTTTACAAAGAAAATATCTCATAATTAATAACCCAAAGTAATTTTTCTCAATCATGGAAATTGAAATCAAGTCTTTGAAAACATCACATAATCAATGAGTTTTCTAAGTTTTAAGAGTTTTACCAAAGAGATGATAGCTTGCATTTAGTGGGCTCATTTTATGCCTCTTATTATTTTGATTGGCTCTTTTGAGCATCTTTTGATTCTTTGATACACTTTTTGTGTATACAACTTTCTTTTCAATTTGGCTTCATTGGCCTCTTTCCTTTTTAACTTTTGCAAGCTAGAAACTCTTTAATATACCCTTAAAAAAAACTTAGTTGTGAGTATATCCTCCAAGTATTAGAGAATAGGAGCTCTCTCTCTAACATAGGGAAGAACAATCCATAACACAAAATCAAAATCATGTGATAAATGCAATGGCAAGATTTCAAAAGCTTGAATGATATATAAGAACTTTGGCTATTATGTATAAGATAAATTATTGCAGCAAGATAAGAAAAAAATCTTAAATAAAAAGCCATTGGTTAACCTGAGTTTAGACTTTTGTTTAGAGAAAAAAATCATACCACTAAACAAAGTCAGAAGGAGGGAAAACATCAACAGTATACTCCCTTTAACCAATTTTAGAAAAGCTAAACACTATCTCCAAAACTCAAAAATTTAAAAGCTTGAAAATATTCATCATATGGAAGGCTAATTTTAAAGAACAATGTGAAATAAAACACATAAAAAATAAAACAAAAAATGAAAATAAAGCAAAACTAAAAACAATACAAAGTGAGCACAAAAACTAGTACAAAAATAAAATAAAAGACACAAAAAAAAACCAAAGATTTCAAGCAAGTGATAAAGCAGCGAGTTTAAGCAATTTTGAGCTACAAGCCTCCTTATCTCCAGTTATCCTATGCTCCCACGAGGTCTTTGGTGAGAGCACTCCTGCAAAACTCAACAACAGTCAGATTTAGGAACCCAAATAGGTTTGGGATCCTTTTTAGGAAAAGTAGAATGCAATGCAGGTATGGTGTGTTGTAAATTATGCATCTTAGGTCTCCACACCCAATGTGTATTATGGTGTATGGTGCAAGTGTGTGAGATGTGTCCTAGCATGCCACAAGAAAAACATCTAACTCCAGGAAAAGGGTTTCTTAAATGGTTTGAGTTATAGTGCCTCTTCCTAGGTTCTGGCTTAAGATCAAAAGTGGAAGTCATCCAATTTTTCTTACATGTATCAAAATTATTTTGAATCCTCAAATTTGTTCTTTTTAATGCATCAATCTCAATCCTCAAATTTTTCTCAATCTCTTTAGATTTCTTAATATCAACCTTAAGTGAGGTGTGTGAAGCTTTTAATGCATTATGTTCATCAAATAATTCCAAATGCTTTTTGTTCAACTCACCAAATTCATCAAGAAGAGCCATGTGATTTGAATCAATCGTTGCATGATCTTTGAGAAAAACTTCATGCTCTTTTTGTAGATTTGAATGTTCTAACTTTAGGCTAGCATGAGTCTTCTTTAGTTTTTTGTATGATGCATGGATTTTTTCACAAATTTCAAACAATTCATCATAGGTTGGTTTACATACCTCTTCATCACTTTCATCTTCTCCCATGAAACACAAGTTTGTAGTCTCTTCCTCTGGTTCAGTCTCAGAGGAGTCAGTACCAGATTTTGCCCAAAAACCCCTTTGGATTTTCCTCTTGACCTTCCTAGACTTAGCTTTCTCCTCACCTTTTTCCTTTTCTTTGCTCGAATGATCTTGAAGTGTAGGGCAATTGGCTCTCACATGTCCAGGTTTCCTGCATTCAAAACAAACAACATCAGAAGATTCTTTGACATGTTTATGATCCTTACCTTTCCTCCAACTTTGATGATGCTTTTGTTTCTTCCTTAGAAAGCTTTTGAATTTCCTTGTGATGAAGGCAACTTCGTCGCTTTCAGACCCAGAAGATTCGAAATCCGATTTGTGTGCCTTCAGTGCGATTGTTTTCTCCTTTTTCTTCTCACCTGCATCAAGATTTCTTTGATTCACCCCTTGCTCGTAAGCAATGAGTGGCCAAGTAAGTTATCAATGGAATAGCTGTTCAAATCTTTAGATTCAAAGATTGTAGTGATTTTTGCATCATAAGACGAAGGCAAGCATCTCAAAATCTTGTTAACTTTTTCATAATTCGAAAGTTCCTTTCCTAGTGCATGCAATGAAGTAACTATCTGAGTAAACCTAGTGTACATGTGGAAGCAAGAAAAAGAACACAGAGATTTATAGTTGTTCGGTCGACTTGACCTACGTCCACTCCTTGGAGGCTCCCTCCAAGTATTGCACTACAAAATGTGACTCTCCTTTAGCCCCCATGGCTAGGCGGAGAAGCCCTCACAAGAACCTCCTTTTTGCCACCCCGGCAAGGCAGAGAACCTACCTCCTTTTGCTTCCTCCTGAAGCTGACAGAGAACCACAACCAAAAGCAAACTCCTTACCTCTACCGACTCTTCCACGGACGAGAAACTCCAGACGAAAGACAAGCAGAGCGATCCTTGAAGCAAACCTTGTGAATCCACTCACAAGCTCCCCCTCACAAGATCCTCTCTCTCTCCCTCTCTCTCTTTCTCTCCTCAAGGTCTTCTCAGGTCAAGGAAGTAGCCAAAGGTCTTCAAAAACGTTGAACAAGAGCTCTTTAAATAGAAGAGCTTCAAAGGAGCTCATTAATTGCAAGTTGCCGACAATATCATCCAGGCCGATACGTACATCGGCCTGGCCGATCAGTACAAATCACAGAAGATCGGCCTGGGCATCGCCCTGTGTTGGGTGCTGGATGATTGAAATTTGGCTTGTTCGTCCTGGCCGATCTCACGATCGTCCAGGCCGATCAGTTCAAATCAGAGGCAAATCATCCTGAGCATCGCCCTGTTTTTGAGCTGGCCGATATTTATCGTCCTGAAGTAACTTAAGGATTTTGAATAGATCGTCCTGGCCGATCCTGCGATTGTCCAAGATGATATGATCGTATCAATCATCCTTAATTACTCCCTTGATTTCCTGATCAATTAAGGCATAATTTGATAATTTCGTCCAGACCGATCCGTGGATCGTCCTGGCCGATAATTTAAAAATACAGTATACCTTAATTTTTATGGCGGCTACTTCTTTCTATTTTGAGCTTATCATCCTGGCCGATACACGTATAATCCAGGACGATATGTTAATGTCGGCTGCCTTAATTAAGAATCCTAATTAGTGTCTCTGGTTTTAACTCAATCATCCATGAAGATCCAATGGATCGGCCTGGCCGATGTGAGCAAAAATAAAGATTCTAAATCTCTCAAGTGTGTTTGTGTAGGGTTACTTAGTATCAGTCTTTTGTACATTACAAACTGACTCAAGAAAAGAAAAAAAGATTACAGACTGACTCAACCCTATACCTACGCAATCCTGGACTGGCTTTGTCTTGTTCGTCCGATCTTCGATTCCTGAAAAAGTTAGAAGCAACAAGCAGTCCAAGAGAAATAGTTTTTGTCAATCATCAAAACATAAGCCATGAAAAAATAGATTTGCAACAAGGTGCTTCGAATGCAAAGCCTCTGGGCTTTGAAAAGATAACCATCCTCCTGTTAGTAAAATTTCAAACCATTTTGATACCAACGAACATTGTTCGTACGGGACGATCAGATCAGTTATCTCCTTGTAAGAGCAATGGAACGGCCAAGAACTGAACTGGAAATATTTTCTAAGTCCTAATCGTCCAGACGAAATCATTTTCGTCCCAGGACAAGTTTCTTTATGTAAAAATTTCGTCCAGACGAAGTCCAGTTCGTCCAGGACGATGGGAACCGACTATGGCAGTTTTTAGTAGTTTTCGGAACCGACTTTTGATATAACTATTCGTCCAGACGAACTATTTTCGTCCCGGGACAAACCAATTTCGTCCAGGATGAAATTGGTTCGTACAGATGAACAAAATTTCGTACGGGACGATCCAGTGTGCAGAAAAACATATTTTTAGCACGTTTTTGGATGGTTTTTCTTCTCCTTTCTATATAAGGAGTCCTAGAAACTATTACAAATACCTTTGGAGTTGTTTTCTCTTGAGAGGGATCATTGAGAGGGAGAAGATCCTTGGAGGGGATTTCAAGGGAGTGTGGAGGGGATATTCACACGGTTGCTCCGGCGAAGGCTCTCAAGTGAAGTTCAACAACATCGGTCCGGTTCTCTGCCGACACTTGGAGAAGTGTAAAAGGACGACAAAGTGTATCTTTGACAGTCATTGTGTCTTCGTTCTTGTGGAGAAAACTTGAAGAGAGAACTTGAAAGGGAGAGAGGAAAGGGTGGAGTTTGAGAGGGAGAAGATCCTTGAAGGGGATTTCAAGGGAGTGTGAAGGGGATATTCACACAGTTGCTCCGGCGAACTTGCACCTCATTACCATCGTATTCAAGGGTCGTCTTGAGGGAAGTTTTGGCAAGAAGAAGATCTCTTTGGTGTTAAAGAACCCGGCTACTCCGCCGCACCGGGGAAGGTGAATGTGATTTTGTACAGGCTTCTCCGCCTTGTTGTGGGAGCAAAAGGAGAGTCACTTTGTGGTATTAGTGCAATACTCAGAGGGTGCCTCTGGGGAGTGGATGTAGGTCAAGGTTTGACCGAACCACTATAAATCTGGTGTGTTCTTTCTTATTTTTTATTCCGCATTTAATTTCATTGCAAGTTGTTTACTCTAGTTGAAAAGTTTATTTTAAACTTTAATTTTAACTTGCATCAATAATTCAAAAGGTTTTCTAAAATTCCAAGAGTTGAAGTTACATTTTTTAAATTCCCAATTCACCCCCCCTCTTGGTTAGCCTTGGGACATTTAATTAGGCTTAACATCCTAATTCTCATTTTTAAACGAGCCCCAACACCTCCAGTAGGAAATCATCCACAAAGTGTGTGATGCCTGTGGAAAAGAGAGTGTAGGTCTCCTTGAAGTCAGGGTATTCCAAATAATCCCTCTTTATTTGGTCAAATCCCATAACTTCTGCTCTTATTTTAGTGGTGGTCTTCATACGACGACTGAGAGCATCGACAGCTTTATTTTCAACTCTCGCCTTGTATCTAAGGGTGTACGTGTATTCATGAAAGAACTCAACCCATCGACCATGACGTGCATTCAACTTCTTCTGGGAGTTGATATAACGTAGAGTCTCATGATCTGAGAAAATGATGAACTCTTACAGGAGCAAGTAGTGTAGCCAATAGCGAAGAGATTGGATCACGACGTAGAACTCTTTGTCATACGTGGAATAACACTGTCGAACATCATTCAATTTCTCACTGAAGTAGGCTATAGGGTGACCTTCCTGGGAGAGGACTCATCCAATTCCGACCCCCGAAGCATCGCAAGTTACTTCGAAGACTTTGGAGAAATCAGGATGTTGCATCACTGGGGCTTCCACCATTTTCTGCTTAATCTCATCAAAAGCTCTAGTGGCGGCCAAGGTCTAGTGGAAATCACCCTTTTTCAGGCAATCAGTGATGGGAGATACAATTGTGCTGACATTTCATATGAATCTCCTATAGAAGGTGGCTAATCCATGGAAGCTGCAGACCTCTCTGATAGTCTGAGGGATAGGCCACTCTATAATGGCCCTCACCTTCTCGAGATCTACGGAAACCCCTTGGGCTGAAATGATGATATCGAAGCCAGGAAAATGATGTGATCTACTAGGAAGGTGCATTTCTTTGGATTGGCATATAATTGCTCCTTCCTTAATACCTCACAAACTTGCCTTAAGTGGTCTAAGTGCTCACTAATGGAATGACTGTAAATAAGAATATCGTCAAAGTAGACGATGACAAACTTTCCCATAAACGGACGCAGCACTTGAGTCAGGATTCGCATAAAGGTGCTAGGGGCATTACTAAGCCCAAAAGGCATGACTAACCACTCATAAAGACTATCCTTGGTCTTGAAGGTAATTTTCCACTCATCACCGGGTCGGATCCGGATCTGGTGGTACCCACTTTTGAGATCAATTTTGGAGAATAGTGTAGCACCCATAATTATATCGAGCATGTCATCGAGCCTCGGAATAGGGAATCGATATTTGACGGTGATCTTGTTGATAGCACGGCTATCAACACACAATCTCCAAGTTCTGTCCTTCTTCGGTGTGAGAAGGGCTGGCACCGCACAAGGACTAAGACTCTTCTTAATGAAACCTCGCTGTAGTAACTCGTCAACCTGCTTCTTAAGTTCAGCATGTTCCGTGGGGTTCATGCGATAGTGTGGCAGGTTTGGGAGGGAGGCTCTAGAGACGAAGTCTATAGAATGCTGAATATCTCTAAGTGGAGGTAACTGATCTGGAAGATCATCAGGAAAGACATCAGCATACTGTCCTAAAATAGGTTGTACCTCCTAAGGAATGGGCTCATCAGATTCGGTGGGAATCTCACGGCCGACTAAGGCAAATAAAGGGGCACCTTGGGCAATCTCAGTAATTAGAACCTTCGCATTGACAAGGTTCACACCCTTTTTAGATTTGGCTGGGTTGGATTTCGTGGCATCCGTAACCCGGGGCTGTGATGGAAAAAGCTTAGTCTTTTTGCTAGAACGTTCAAACATGCAAGTGTTTGAACGCCCATAAATATGGACATCATTATCGTAGATCCAGGGGCAACCTAGCAAGATTTGCCAACATTTATAGCCAACACATCGCACTAGACATTCTCCTTATAAGTGGCAAAGGAGATGGGCACGTGGCTTCATTCCTTCACCTCCAAGGCATTGGAGTTGACCCATGATACCTTATACAGGTTGGGGTGAGGAACGGCTGACAGACCTAACTGAGATACCATACTGGAGGAAATAACATTTATACGGCTACCACTATCCACTATGACTTTGTAGTTCTTGTCTTTGATTTTGGTGTAGGTATGAAAAATCGAGGTCCTACGCCAGTCATCAGTGGGTGTCGGGTGGGATAGTGCACATCTCACCATGCAGATGGGAGAGGTGTCCAACTTCTGAAGGCAATTGAGGACCGTAGTGTTGTCATCCTCCTCGAAGTACTTGCCTTCTTCCTCGCCTTGGTGGATCTGATCAACCTCGGGCTCGAGATCGTCCTCAATGATCTCCTCAATGATCGAAACCTTATAAGGACTGGAGCCAAAGAAGTGATATGCCCATACCCTTGGCATCAAAAGCACTTGGTCCCGGGACTAGATCGAGGGGCATCCGGGGTGGGAGGTTTACCTTTAAAATTAGATCTAGGTGCAGGTGGACCTATGAGTAGTCGAGTTGTGCTCCCAGGAGTGGGTCGAGAAGCAGGAGTGTGCGGGGTGGAACTATCGGCTGATCTATAGGAGGGTCTAGAATCATGGGATCGACTCGGGTGCTGAGAACAAGACTCCTCTAGATCAAGCACTAGGCTGTAGGCATTCTCTAGTGTAGTAACGTTCCGGGCAAATAACTCACTACGTAGATCCTCATGCAACTAGGTACAAAACATAGATAAGATCTGTGCGAGGGTGGTAGAGGTCTCCCCTTTACAGCGAATCAAGAAGTCATCAAACGAGGCGATGTACTCCTTCACTGGTTTGTTGCCTTGGGTCAACCTATTCCACTTGTCAAATAGGCAGGGGAAGTATGACGAAGGCAAGTACTTCTATTTGAGTTCCCGCTTCATGGACAGCCAATTTACTATAGGGTACTCATTCCTATCTTCCCTAACACTCTCTAAGTTTGCCCAAAACTGACTTGCCCTACCCGTTAGTTTCATAGCCGCAAAACTAACTTTCCTGGCCTCAGATATGTAATACCACTTAAAGAAACTATCCATACCTTTGACCTAGTCCAGGAAGAGCTGGGAATTGTGGGTGCCGTCAAAGGTAGGAGCGTCAACCTTAATGTTCTTCATCAGTGGTGCATCAGGATCATGGCCGTGGTAGGTAGAACGATGATTGGAACGGTGATGCCTATCATCCAAATCAGGATCATGATGGGGGTCATGTTCATGGTAGGGAGCTCAATGATTGGCCCGATGTGGCCTCTCATTCGGGTAGGTCTCTTTCCCATACATAGAAGGAGGTCTACATGGGGTGTAGGGAATCGGGTTTTCTCTAGCTCGCTCAAGTGCATCAAATCTCTCCATGGTGTTCCTACGAAGCTCAGCTAAATCTGACTGGTTTTCCTTAAGCTGGTGGCTAATATTATTCATTTGACCTACCAAGAGGTCTAAAGTCCTTCCTAGTTGTTTCGGGTCCATTCCTAAACACAATGGGGTACTTGGAGGGTTTCCTACAAGTGGACAGCAAACTAGGTAATGAAAGGACACTCTAAAATGACCCTATATGGTGCAGGAAAATCAAGGACAACAAGCTACACTTAAGTACTAAGTCACCCCAGTGATAAAATGAATAGCTTACTAAATGAAATGAAGGCATAAAAGGAAAACTACCAGGAATCCTAAAACATGCAAGAGCATACCATGCTCTGATACCAGATGATGCAGGACTACGTAGATGACATGTTTATGAACTCATTTAGACATTGCACAACTCATGATTAGAATGATTCTAGGATAAAATTAATAACAGTCTAAACGAAGAATCAAAACAAGTAAGGAGTTCTCTACTTAGGCTAAATCACATGTTACGAGTTTTGAAGCTTTCAAGACAAATAAGAAAATAATGCAACACAAAGTTGTAGTTTCCAAGATAATCCCTAGTCTAATAATAAAAGTTAGGATGCACTGAGGTACACTCAAATCCTACAATTACAAAGCTTAAGCATTAGCAATTGGAAGAGTCCGTCGTGACTGCAATCAAACCAACAAGAATTTAGACTAAAAGGAATAAGATGCTCGGGAGAAAATAAACCTTCGTCAAGGGTTAGTGGAGATCCTCCATTCAATGCCTTCAAAATGTTCGTCGATAGCCTCTACCAAGTATATCAATATACGCTCCAAGTAATCCTCGACGGTGAAATCAACTCTTGGGTTCACGTCGAAGAACGTAGAATGTAGGATATCTACGTAGTCGTCTTCATCCCAAGTTATGCCATAATCAGTGTCCTGATCCGCCATTCATGGATGCTTGAGTGTAGAATCTCCTTAGCGGTTGGTACTCCCCTCGCTTGGTGGTCAAGAGAAAGAAGTTTCTCTAGCAACGGAGATGGAATCAACTTCCAAATGTCGTTTCAAAAAAATTCTGAAAGTAAGTTCAGATTTTCTCCAGAAGTCTGAAAGAATTTTCAAATTATGTGAAGTAGGAATAGGAGCTTGGAAGAAGGGAACTCAAGGCATCCAATTACTTGGCTTAGGTAGAGGGAGAGAGATGGTTAGAGAGAGAGGGAGGGGCGGCAAGATGAGAAGGGAAAGAGGCTGGGCGGCGGGTTGAAAAACGGTGGGGAGGGAATTTGATTTCCTAATTTAATTTCTTAAATTAGGAAATCAAATGAATTAAGTAAGGTAAAGGAAATTTTGGCTGGGTGATGGAGGGGGGATTTGAAAATAATCTAAAGGGAAATTGGAGTCAATTAGGAAATAAATCCTAATTGGCCATAGGGCCGGCGGCAAGCAGAGGCTATGGGGGAGTTTAATTAGGATAATTAAGACTTCTTAATTTAGGTAAGGGATTTGGGAAAGTATTATTTTAAGTCCAATTTTAATTTCAAATTCAAATTATATTAAAATAGAAACTTTCCTAAAATAGGGGAATTATTTTGGGAAATAATTTTGAAATTCAAATTCAAAGAAATTGAAATTCCGGAATTATCCCTTAATTAATTCACCCAAACAGGAAATTCACGAGATGGTATTGGGCCTGAATGTGGCCGGCGGATAAGGCTTATGGCCGGCAGCCGATAGGGTGGAGTCGGGTGGGTTTTGGCTGTGGAGTTTGGGAGAGGAGGGAAGGGGCTCAGGTAGTGAGTTGGGTCGTGGGTTTTGAGTGGGGGTGAGGGGCTCGGGTGAAGATAAGGGTGAGCCGACGGTGAAGGTAGTGAAAGGGAGGGACGGGGAAGGGAACCAAGAGCCACCGGTGGTGACTGTTGGGTACGACGGGTGGCCTCTTCTAGGCTCCACCAAGCTCACTAACTCTCTCTCTCTCTCTCTCAAGCTCTATCAAAAGATCCAAGAAGACAAGTGCAGGAAAATATCTCATAATCCTTCATTAATCAAAATAGAACAAAGTGGGGCTTTAAATAGCCTCATACAAATGACTCAAAACAAAAGACGCAAATGCCCTTTGGGCTTACATACGACAACTCCCATAAGAGGGGTACAACGGGAAATAATAAAACACACCTAAGAAAATAACAAAATAACAAAATACATGAATAATAAAATACACTAATGACTCAAAAATATAAAGACTCGATCGTGGCCGTAGATCGGCGGCCACATCTCTGATAAACTTTCCATGATGATCTGATGTCCCCATCACCTTATTAGTTGTAATGATTTTAGGTATTTGTGGTTATATCGGAATGAAATTATGGCTTTAATGTGAAAAAAAACATGCGATGTTTAGAGTTTTACTGATTGTTATCAATGTGTCTAAGAGAGAGAACTGAAGTTTATTCTTTTTCGGCATGTATACTTCTTTAGTAGCTAAGAAAATCCTGGGAGTAAATAAAAAAAATTATGCTTAAAATGGAGAAATCAAGTGCAGCATCGATTTAGAAAAAAAAATTTGTTTATAACAATTCTATCTTTTATTTTACTAGACGTTTTGAATACTTTGGTTGACATCGGTTGATTGGAGTATGACTTGCCTTGCCAAAGAGATCGGAGTTTAGAATTCTATATGATGCTTTGCTTATGATTTAACGATTGCTATTAGCACTAGCTAATCTGCTGATGTACTTATTCTCTAATAAAGAAAATAATTTTTAACTTTGCTGAATGAGTCCGACTGATTAGCTTTTGGGCTATTCTACCTTTCATCATTTATTATTAGTACCTTTGATGCTACTGACGTTGGGTGATAAGTTTATTTTACCTCTATACCCACTTTTATTAGATTTGTAATGACATTCTAGATAAGCAAGAGTTTCAATTATTACTTTTTTTCATTCCGTTGTTTACTAAACATGCTTTGCTCAGAGGACAGCATTAGCATATGGGTAAGGCTTTAGTATAAAATTTTATCATAAAGAGCTCCCTAGTAGTATTGAGGAATTTTTATTGTAATTTGTATGCAATTGCTGTAGGTCGGCTTTCCCTAACGTTTAGAGAAGTTCAGAGCATTTTGATAATCCGAGGAACAGATATACTTTCAGTAATCATAGGAAGGCAATTCATTATCAAATTCAGTTGAAATCATAACCTTCAGGTTAAGCATACCAGCTAAAAGTGCTCCACCAAGCGGCTTCTCAAGTCCTGTGCACAATCCTTGGAGAATGAGTAATGTTGATGTATTCCCATCTGTCTTCAGTGCTTCACAAGGGCTTAAGGTTTTCCTGCTTCTGAAGTCTCTTCTATGGATATGATTATAGGAATGTCCCCACAAACTTCATGGCAGTCATGATATATCACCGTCGTATAGTCCAGCTATCAGAAGTCCTATTCTGAAGTTAAAAAATCCAAGTGCACCTCAATCTCCTCTTCATCCTAAGATTTATTCAGAGAATTCTAGTGCATGGTATGACAATAATATGAATTTGAATGTCCACCCATTTCCTCTACCTCCTGGACCTGCAGTGTTGCCACAGCCAAACTTTTCTCATCAAAATGCAAATAAAAATGAGGGTGCTTCAATGACAAGCCAGTGGCAGAAGCAAAAGCTAATTGGCAGTGGTACATTTGGGAATGTTTATAGGGCTACTAATAGGTAAGTGAAATGAGCTTCTTGATGGATATTTTCTGTGGTTCTTTGAGAATTTATTTTATGACCTTGAACAGGCATACTGGTGCTTTATGGGCAATGAAAGAAGTAAATATAATCCCTGATGACCCTAAATCTCGGAATAGGGCTACTAATAGGTAAGTGAAATGTTACTAGTGCATGCTTGGCTTTGCTAAAATTAAATGACACAAAGAAAGCTTGGTTACACTTGAAAAGATGGATGCTATTCAACCAATAACTGTCAGTGAAATGAAGATGCCATGCAGTGACTATTCTGTTAGAGAGCTAAAAGTGTTTGTTTTTAAAATTTTTTGCTTAAATACAACAAATGGAAAACAACATAAGATGCAGATTTGAGATTTTTACGTTAAGTGTAGCCATAATGGTTCTATGGCGTTATCTTGTTTTTTATCATTTCTTGTTCAATTTAACTTTGAGATTTCTTCTCAGTTGAAACGTATTTATTTTGGATATACCTTGGTGTCACGCTTAAAGCATCTTTTGTATAATGTTGCCTTTTCGATTGTTTATGAAATTTTCCTCCGAAACATGATGGTATATGCATGATATTGAAATTGAATTGTGAATTTTGGAATTTTAGTTAGGGTTATTTTTTCATGTATACTTTATGATTTATTCCTGCCTAAGAATTAGATGAATTGCCCTGATTTTGTTGAATTTTCTATCTGAGGAAACCCACTCATTGATAAGCTTTCTTTGCAGGAAATCAAAGTTCTTAGTAAATTAAAGCACCCAAATATTGTGCAATATTATGGAAGTGAATTTGTGAGTTTTCTAACTGCCCTTGTGATGCGTTGATATTTGTACTATATGTCAGTGAAATTCAATGTTTTTTAATATTTAATGCAGACTGAGGATCGATTTTTCATATACCGTTCAATTAACGACTATGTTCAAGAGCATTATGGAGCTATGACAAAATCTGTTGTTCGCAATTTTACTCATCATATTCTAAAGGGGCTGGCATACTTGCATAGTACAAATAACATCCACAGGTTGCTACTGTTACTGCATTAAATATTACATATAATTAAATTCATGCCATTTTTGCCATTTGGTTTATGAGTTGTCCAAAGTTATTGTGGCTTGCCCCATTATGTATAAATCAAATTTCTCTGATTATTTAAGTTCCTAAAGTTCTAATTAAAGATAAATTGATCAAAGCACAAATATGTGATTAATGGCTCTCCCAAGTCCAAACAGAAAAAAAAATGATTCTAAGGCAATTTTGTTCAACTTAGTATACAAAACTTTTTCCTCTGGTTCATGCTTTTGGCTTTTTTGATGATGTAAGCATGATATTTATTGCCTTATATTCAGTCTTGAGAAAATTGGTTGGGATAAAGTGAATAAAGAACCAAAAGAGCGGAAAGATAAGAAAATGATAATTTTAATTGGCAAATTTTCAAATACATAGATAAGTGAATAGCACGTCATTGGAATACGAAGCACGCACATAAGTTCAACAATCAATGTGTTTCTTGAAATGCTCAACAGGAACAAAGTATTCATGGTTGGAAAAAGTTGATGGGCTTTTGTTTATATGTATCAAATCATTCCTTTGATGATCATATGTATTGCTGAAGTTATTCTTTTATGTTCGGTTTTGTTTGTGTAAATTTTCAGTCTATTAATTTTTCCATTGATGAAACTTGTCAGCTAGCTGAATTTACCTCATATGTTGGTTCTGTTTAGTATAAAGTTATTTTTTCTCATGATGTCACTTCTACGAGATTTTTTGAATGCCTTCTGAGTCTTTTATCTTTTGCTTGAATGTCATTTGTATGAATGGCTTGCTAATATAAGTTTGTCATTTTTATCAATTCCTCCAATTAGTCATGGTACTGAAGTGTTATATTTTACAAGAATAGTTGGCATGTCACCATTTTGCAAGTTTCGATGCATTCACTTATTTGTTTCTCAGGGACATCAAAGGGGCAAATTTACTTGTTGATGACTTGATGTTGATGGTGCAGTAAAATTTGCAGACTTTGGATAGCGAACCATGTGAGTTGAGTTTTTGGAATTGCTAAGTGATCAATGATGTTGTCTTATCTTGTAGAGTTGCTTGCTTTTAATTTGTGACAAATTGTTACGGAAGCTATATGTGATGCAATGGCAAATCAGATGCAGGGGATATAAAATATCACTCATTTGTTTTTTCCTCTAATCCTTTTGAGTATTGTTTGCTATCATGGTTTTTGGCATGTATGCTGGAATTCTAATTCAGACCTTTACTGAAATTGGAAGTTCCCAGTCCACAGTGCAGACAAATT